>CM050323.1:153842198-154317198 GCA_027475135.1 Bactrocera correcta
TAGTCCTTGGCGCCGGGCGTTCGCTTGCCTGCTGCAGCATATCAAGTTTTTTCTCGCTTTTTGTCAGTCTGAATCTCTCCTAGCAAGCGTTTTTTCTTTACTCATGCCGCCTGCTATTTGTGTTTCTTCGCCGCCTATCTTGCTTCCTGTTCGACTGAGTTTTGTTCACGGTGCATTGCACACTCCATTGCTTTATACCGTTACTCACATGTCACTCTTGTGATTAAGAGTTTTTTGTGCCACTTACTGCACACTCAGTTTTACGTGTATGTGTGTGTATGTGCATGTGTTGGTTGTTAATATTTATTGTTTCGTTTGCCGCTGTTGTTGTTGCTTTTTATTATCATGTGCTCTTATTTACACATGATTTGTGTTTCGAATATAAGCGAGAGTTATCAATGCATAAACACAAACACACGAACGCATACTCGTATACACCCATACCGGGGGGTCTCTATAGCCCTTTGTTATAAATGAGTTCAGTCGAATCAGCGAAATCTATCGCTGTCGGGCTTAGACGCGTACATATGCACTCCCACTGTCGATATTCACTTGACTAGCGTCTTGACTTTGAAGCATTCGTTTATCTTCATAAACACATTACTCTTATTACTCTTTTGTTTTGTTTTGTTCGTCATGGCGTTTATTTGTTTTTACGATGATGATATGATAGCATGCATGATTTGTCAGAATTTTTATTATCAATGCCATTTAGCATGATTTTAGGCGATAACACAGACAGTGTGAGCCATTTTGAGTGGGTTTAATTCTTGACTAAGAAGACATTTGTTGAAAAGTCCAGCTCAAATTAGACATTTAACAGTGGTTGATAATCTTAGAAATCTTTAGATTAATTTACATGACAAAAGCTAAAAATGTTAAGTGTTTTCCTTAAAATTTTTACATCAAAAAGGCACAACTAGATAAAACTTACTTTTTCATCATATTTTATTATAGGTGTAAACCTTCTAAGATCATAACCATTCAGTGCAATCCGCTTTATTAGACAGACAATGAGACCAACACTTGACAAATAATATAAAAATCACTTGGACGTCACACAATTTCTATGTTAGAAAACTAAACATATGTACTAGTGTGAGTAAAACATTAAAATTCTTTATTCATTCTTCAAAATCTTTGTCGTCTCCTCAAAGTAACCCCATTGGCCCCAATACATTTTTGCTAACGTTTTTTCCAATCCTCGAATGACAAGCGTATAATAAACACAAATAATTTCTTTGATATTGGTTGGTGGTATTGACAGTCATACTAACCTAGAAAAAAATATATTTCGGCGAATGGAGTTTCGCGCAAAATTTAAATTAAAAGTTTTACTTTTGGTCCACTGTAATGTGCACCATGCGCGAAGAGTTCTACATGAAAATATCTTTTATTATATCAGTTACATTTCTTTTAAGAGCTCTCTTCCTTTTCGCTTTTCTTTTTGTTTGTCATAAGAGAATTTTTTACTTTCTGCTCTATTCACAACCATTCCAGTTTATAAATTTTTGTTTTGCATTATTTTATTTTAAAATGAAAACTCTGTAGTCAATTTCCTTGAATTCAAGAATATTCATGAAGTTTTTCAAAAACTACTTACAAAGCATAAAGCGTTGTAAAACGTCAATCAATCAATATATTCGTGTTTTTTAATAACTCATATTTTCTTTCTGGCATTATCAGAATTCAAAGCAATTTTAATTTACATGTAGCAGTTCATATTTCTCCAGAAAAAGCTAGCTCAAATGCCTGCACATATTCCGCTGTCAGCTTTTCCATTCTTTCATAATTCCAGTTGTGAGTGCTTACATGTGATTTCTTAGGTAGCATGGTGTATCGTATGTAATACTTGTAAGAATGTGATGTGACAGAAAAACACAATTATACTTCTCTGCATTCGTTGTATGAGTTTTGAAAATGAAAAATAAGTATTTAACATGCAGACCTCTGACAAGTATTAGACGACTCATAATAGCCATAAAATAAAAGACGTTTATTTAATATTAATAAAACATTGTTGGTATAGAAAATGCATAATTTTTAGCATAAAATAGTTACAATGCTCAGCATTAAAGTTTGATTTAAAAATAATAAGAGTGTAAACATTTTACGTAATCATATTTCCAATGCATTGATATCTAAGGCGTATACTCTCTCTAACCCTCGCATAAAGCCCTCCAGTTTTTAACAACATAACACAAAATTTAAAGTTCAAAATATTAAATGAAATGCAGAGAGTCTATGTGTCAAGGCCTGAATCGGATCAAGACTTCCCTTAGCCCCAAATATACCTAATATTAAGATTTCCGAGCTTCCGGGTTACTTTATACTGCTTATATCGGCCAATATGTGCGTGTGTTTTACTAAAAATAGTCTATCTTTGTGTCCAAAATGGATAAAATTCAGAGAAAACCGCGATATCTTGAATTTTCTATTATTAATATGTAAGAAAGGGCTGAATTCGGTGCAACCAAAAGTTTTATATTCTCGCAAGGAGAATACTTTAAGGTGCAAAACGTCAAGACTAGGATTGGAATCCACGCTCACATACCACCAATCAATGAAGTAAAGTCATCCAAATGCTATATGATTGTTCGTATGTCATGACAAATTCTTCATAAGTATAACAAAACAGTTCGTGTGTAATTAGAGATCCAGACATAATGCTATCGACTGCGATCCACAGTAAATTCAAGAGTCTTATTGTCAACATTAGCTATAAAAACATATAAGAATACATATGTATATATTACCATAAGTTACATAAATGTATGTATATACCCGTAAATTATGTAATTTTTATTTAAAAAAAATAGGCCGTCGAGAAGGAGATCTTCATATGCGCGAAGTAGAGGCCACAAGGGAAATTTATCCCTAACATTCCTATAAAATATTCCGCTTCCGGTAGAGGAAATGTTTAGAATTCTGCTTCGATAATTTTCTTAATGAATGAGTTAGCCTTTTTGTAAAAAAAATAATAGGGCTCAAAATAGAACTCAATGGGAGTGGGGTCGACTGATTATGATACCAAAGTATGTCAAAAGACTTAATATTCAAAAAGATATTTCTAGCTAAATTTGGTTCTGATCGGTCAAGTAGTTTGCCAAATATAAAATTCTTACTTTAAATGGACGGTGACACTTTTTAACTAGTGGTTAAACTTTATATATATATTTATCAATTCCGACGGTTATGTAAAATAGTCAAAGACCATTATTCATTTCCATAAATACAGTTATATAGGAATTAGGCGGAGGTTTTACACGATTTTGTCAAAACTCCATAATAGAATCCGTATAAATACTTAATTCCATGTCTATTTTGGTTTTAAATAAAAAAATTTTTGATTGAGTAATAACAACGAACTCAAAATCCTCTATATCTATCATTATGTATATAATTCAAAAAAATGTACCCAGATCGCACAACATAAAAGAAAATAGTCGTGTAGTATACACTTAAACACTCTCACTTTCAAGAATTTGACGCTTTTTATGCCACGTGCCCACTCTTGCAAACACTTAAGAATTCATACGCATGAAGCAAAGGCATATGCACGTACACATAGTCACCAGAAGATATGATTTATGAATTTATCAGTAACATAACTAAAATGTGGTAAATCAACAAAATACCAAAGCTGGATGCAAGGACACGCTAATCCTTGCGCTTTGCCTTTGCGATGATACGTTAATCGCATACCATGTTCACTTTCTACTTAACTAAGCCATAACCAAACACTCCGTAGCAAAACACACACACACATGTGTAGGAACATTAGCTATTTAGTAGTAAACTAACAAGGAGTTCGGAAACTTGGATTGTGTGACAAGGACAGTGCTCGCTGTCAATACAGGTCAAGATGTAACTAAGCTAAGAAGCAAGTCGAATTACTACAATGTAATAAGAGAGAGAGAGGTAGGAAGGAGGAGGAGAGTGTGCGTGTTCTCGCATGCCATGAACAAGCTGAGGTTGTAAAGTTAAAAAGCTCTTGAACTTATAGCATATGAAATTCTAAAGGGAAGCCAATCAAACGCATTTATGTAGACACACACAAACACATGCAAACACATGGATAGGAACTCAAACACACCCAATTCGTAAGTATTTTGCAGCAGCAAAGGACTTCAAGAAGGATATGGGTTGGCCAAAGCTCGGCAGCTGTTAGCAGAACCATAGCCACTTCCGGCACACGCTTACCGCCTCCCCTCTTTGTCCCTTCCCCAGTTGAGGTAACTAATAATAATTTATTGAACTTGAAGTCGAAGTAGAAACCGAGGCGCACACTTAAGCAGTGTGCAAACGATGGCGAGCACTAAGATATGCCACTGCAAGAGGCACATCCGTATGAATCCTTTTGGAGAGCGAAGCGATATACACGGTCTATTGCTGTGTGTGTGTGTGAATGCGTGATGGTAGCAGTGAAAGGGCAATATTTATGATTTATTACAACTATGAAGGCGTTTGGTGGCTTTGTGGAGGGCTTCATACTGCAAGTGGCAGGCACTGAAAATGTTTGGCATGTACAGGGTGTTCCATATAAATAATTTCTAAAAAAAAAGTAAGGAAGGTCTAAGTTCGGGTGCAACCGAACATTTTATACATACCAGGAAAGGATTATCTTTGAATTTCAATTACTTTCCCACCGTTATTGGTGTGGGGGTAAATATATTCGGTACTTAGGGACTTGGACAGATTTAGTTGGATTTAAAGACGTTAAAGGAATTATTCGTGAAAAGCTGAAGTTATAAAAATACCCTATACAATATTCTGTACCACAAAGACCGAGTTCGCGTTCATACAGACGGAACTCGCTGAGATGACTCATTGCGGCAAGGATATCCTTCTGCTGATTTCAAAAATTATCCAAGTAGAGATTTATGAACTTTTCGACGTTCCACACATGAAGTATTTTTACTTACAGTAATGAAACGATGACATGGAAATTTGCTTTCTAAATTTGTGTGCTTTTGAAACACCCTGTACACATGAAAGTGGCGCTATCTGAGAACAGGCGTGCTTGCTTCAAGTGGGACTTAAAGCTATCAAAACGCAAAATCATACATGAGCCCGCTTGCAAGTTCGCAATAAGCGCACGAACGTGAGTATGCTTATATGTGGCTTGTGGTGGCAAGTTGGTAAGACAAATGTGGCAGCGTGAAACTGTGTCACGCAGCGACGAATGCTGAATTGCTTAAGAACAATAAAAAGCCAAACAGTTTAACCAAAAGCACCATTTGTGCATGTTGTAAGAGCATGCCGGGCAATTTCACTGAAAAACTGTAAACTGGTGAGAGCAAAAAAAAAAAAACAAAACAAAGTAGAAAAAAAAAACATTTTGACATGCTCTTACACACGCAAACACATACACACACTTACATAAATGCGTATAAGCATATAAATCAAAATACTCGTATATCATTCCAAGTGGTGGTCGGGCAACTGGCAGCACGCCTCATACTTTCTACAAAGCCACCAACCTATGTACATGTGAGTGTGTGAGTTCAATAGCGCTTGTACCCATGCGCCTTTGCTGCCAACCACTGACTTGTTTGGGAATTCTTGGCCAGCATTGCTGAGAAATTGTTCACCACAGTTACCTTTGTGCGCAACCATTACCATTAATTTGATTATTAACTGAAATTTATTTGCTTCACTGCCCAAGAGCCACAGAGCGCAGAGAAGGCCTATCCGGGAGTCTAGCGGCATTTGGCCTCCGTGGCGCAGATGATGTACGTGGTTGGTACTGACGTATCTACTGAGTTGTACGTTATGCTCGACTAACATATGCTCGCTTACGTTCAAGCAGTATTTGGCTGTAGCGAACAGCTAGGAACCACCTGTGACGCACGTTCAAGACGAAGCAATGGAGCGGGTTATGTAAAATGAGGAATGAGTGTGAGATATGGGCAGCCAATAGGAAATATATTATTTTTATAATACAGGGTTTGTTCGGAAAGTTATAGGAATGATGTTTTCCGCTGCGACTGTACCTCGCAGCGTAGGCGCACCTACTGGGTTCAGTAGTGGGCGTTCCTAGCTAATGAACGAGCGGCTCTGCAGTTGTTTCTGAGCACCTAGAGAGGCAGGACAAACATCTTCACGCGTTGTGTTTCTGTGAGTGGTGCAAGCCGAAAGTACAAGGTTCGTTACAGCAGATGTACGCGATTAAATTCTGTGTGAAACTCGGCAATAGAGACGTTTGATATGATCAACCAGCCTTACCCAGATGTTACTTTGGCAAGAAGTGGTGTGTTTCTGTGGCAACAGGGCTTTTTGAGGGCCGGGAAGAGGTCGCTGATGAAAACCAGAAGAAATAGCAAATCCAAAGTGAAAACGATACTCTTTTTTTTTTGACATCAAAGGCATCGTCCACCATGAATTTGTTACTTCTGGACAAATCGTCAACGCCAAGTTTTATGTGGTAGTCCTCAAGAGATTCAAGTGAAGGGTCAATCGGGTCCGAAAAGGCATCGCAGCCGATTGGGAGTTGCACCATTACAAGGCAGCCACCCCACAATCCAAATGTGACGACAGAGGGGATCCAAGCACATGCACCTCGGCTCTCAGGCTATGAATGCTTTCGTGACACCTTCAATGCTTGAAAATCGCGTTGGCAGCAGTACTTCGTCGAGAAGGAACCTATTTTGAAAGTTTTTAAAGAATTGTAATGATTTCAGCAAAAAACATTTCCAAAAACCCAATCGCAAGGTATTGATGTTCCTGGACCTAAAGAACAGGCGATGTAGTGAACTTCTCCGGTTTGAAATTTATCTCATAACAGCCAGGTCAACAATATTATAACTAAATACATTCTAATTTTGTACATATGTATATAAAAATTTGCTTGAAGTGGAACTGCCTCCTTAGAATGCCAAGAGAACTATTCCACTATAGGTTGTCTAGCTTCAGTACTCGTACGTAACTTCGTAGCTACTAACTTCAGAAAACGCCTCCCTTTCACTAAATGGCATCCTTCGAATAGAAATTCCACCCATTGCAGTTCATGAGCTTCTGTTACCACGTGAAACTAGTGTGACCCTTGTCCAACTAAGTTTGGGATATTGTAGTAGATTAAACTCATACTTATTTAGAAAAGGCTTGATACTGATACTGAACTTAGCTAATTTCGTGAGTCTACGTTAATTGACGCCAATGATATGTAGCTAATTTTGCGTTTTTCAGGCTCTAGATTTTCGCTGCAACAACAACATAGATTTCAAAAATTTCTCTTCCATTGTCCTTGTTGTTCTTTCAATATAGAAATCTTGTGAAATTTGAAGAAGAAAAACATCAATATTTTGAGTTTAAGCAAACTTTTTTTGTTTATTAATTTGTGACAAAAACGCTTTTATTGCGATTTTTTGGGTTTTGTGGAACTTTTTAAAAAAGTTGCTGTTTGAAATTTCATTATTTATTTTTTTGAAGTTAGAAATTTTATATATAGTACTAAACTTTTATCAAAATCACAACTATTTTAAAAATTATTTCGCAATGGAAATTTCCCAGTTTTTCGCTTTTTTAAGTGATCCTCTAGACTCTAGACAGTGCTGTTACACGTGTATCAACCAAAGTATCCCATATAATTGTAACATTCTGACTTTAATAGTCAAAGAGCTCCTAGTTTAAGGTTGTTCTGTTGTTCTCGCTCCAATATTCACAAAACAGCTGACTGAAATGGGTAAACATTTGGGAAAAGGTGAGTCGAACATACAACTTGTATAAATATATTTTTAAAATATTTCTAAACTGGTGCATTAATCAAACGGGCGAGCGGAGAAATGGAAAACCGAAGGCCACTATTACACGTTTAAATATCAGTTAAATCTCTGCAGATTAAACAAGTTCTAGCCATAACATTTTTATGCCGAAATTTGCTCATATTTGGGTTAAAACGGTCGAGTACAAGTGTCAAAACAGTGCTTAGATATTGTGCAACAACAACAATGAAGGCTTTTGCACTGATTTATAGCACATCATATTTCATTGTTTTATTTCTTCTTTCCGCCAATGGCTAATAATTCGTATGTATGTGTGACAACATTTATCAACGGAATGGTTTTCGAAAGTCAGAACACAGAGAGGGAAGAGCACAGCGTGACCGCAGTCAGGGCGACTTAATAGAAATATAAAATTTCGCTTTTTTGTGTTGCGAATTCTTTGAAAATCGTTATGTCGTAAATAATGAAATTGTTTACGCATAAAAAACTTTACTTATACGAGACGAATTTCGATTGCTTGCACTCTTGCTGCTTTTCGTGTTGTTCGTACTCTTGTTGAACATAAAATTATGTGATTCTTTGGATATGGTGGGACACTATAAATTATTTGACTATTGACACCAAGTAATTGTTTATTTATGTACATACTAGAACTATCATTGTGCCGTTGGCTGTGCGCTTCGGCACTTAAAATTCAATAAAATCTGTCACGTACAAGACATTATGATGATATATCATTTGTAAGGCTCCCCTCCAAGGACATTTATAATTAAGATGACGCGTCTCTGGGAACTCGATTTTATTACGCAGACTTGCATTATAGCGTCTTAAATCTTATGGAAATGTTGAGCTATGCTCGGGTCCCAGAAATATTTGCATTTAAGTGCGTGCTCCATTGAGTTATGTCAACAGCAGTTTGCTGCGTACGGCCAACTATTGCGGCGTCAGCCGTTTTGGTGCATTTATCAATTTCAGCAGCGAGAAAATTACAGAGAAATACTAAAATGAAATTACTGCTATGCACGTAAATGGATAATAACTCGTTGAATGGTCCGGTCGTTTTATTACCAACTATCAAGCGGATTTCAAATTTTGTTTTCAATTGGTGAGTGCTGAGACATCGCCTTGCCTTTTATATGCAAGTTCAGATGTAGATTTAAATATATGTTTCTTTTCTTCTTCTTCTTTACTGGCGTAGACACCGCTTACGCGATTATAGCCGAGTCAACAACAGCGCGCCAGTCGTTTCTTCTCTTCGCTACGTGGCGCCAATTGGATATTCCAAGCGAGGCCAGGTCCTTCTCTACTTGGTCCTTCCAACGGAGTGGAGGTCTTCCTCTTCCTCTGCTTCCCGCGGCGGGTACTGCGTCGAATACTTTCAGAGCTGGAGTGTTTTCATCCATCCGGACAACATGACCTAGCCAGCGTAGCCGTGAGGATGGGGTCATGTGTAGAAGTTCACGCAAGTGAGGAAAGTTCTCTGATCGCCATTCACTTGGGAGTGGCCAGAAACGATTCTTTTACATATGACTCAAGCAGCTCACGACTTCCGGTCTTTGACCAAGTATCCTCTGGGTAGCCTAAGAACATCCGTTTGAAGGCGAGCTAAAGTGAGAAGGCGAAACACCCCTGCATAGGGTTGTGCGCTGGGTTTGGGACCCGCCACGTAAAAAAACACCCCCAATGAAAGACAACAACAAGCCTCGGATGAGTGACCCCCCTTTTGATGACGACCATGGCAAGCGAAATAAGGACTATGATTTGAGGGCATGCACCTGGAATGTCCGGTCCCTTAATTGGGAAGGTGCCGCTGCCCAGCTGGTAGATGTCCTCGTAAAGGTAAAGGCTGACATCACCGCCGTCCAAGAAATGCGATGGACGGGACAAGGACAGAGACGAGTAGGTCCTTGTGACATTTACTACAGTGGCCATATAAAGGAGCGCAAGTTTGGTGTTGGATTCGTGGTGGGAGGGAGACTCCGTCGCCGAGTACTATCATTCACTCCGGAGAATGAACGTCTAGCCACAATCCGCATCAAAGCGAGGTTCTTCAACATATCGCTGATTTGCGCCCACGCCCCGACGGAAGAGAAGGACGATGTGACCAAAGATGCCTTTTATGAGTGCTTGGAGCGCACTTATGAGAGATGCCCCCGCCACGATGTCAAAATCGTGCTTGGCGACTTCAATGCCAGGGTGGGCAAAGAAGGTATCTTTGGCACTACGGTCGGTAAATTCAGCCTCCACGCGGAAACATCCCCAAATGGGCTGAGGCTGATCGACTTCGCCGGGGCCCGAAATATGGTTATCTGTAGCACTAGATTCCAGCATAAGAAGATACATCAAGCTACCTGGCTGTCTCCAGATCGAAAAACCACCAACCAGATCGATCATGTTGTGATAGACGGAAGACACGTCTCCAGTGTTTTAGATGTGCGTGCGCTCCGAGGTCCTAACATCGACTCGGACCACTATATTGTTGCAGCCAAAATCCGCAATCGCCTCTGTGCAGCAAAAAACGCACGCCAACAAACACAAGGATGGTTCGACGTCGAGAAGCTTCAATCACAACAGACAGCCGAACGTTTTTCTACTCGGCTTGCACTCCTGCTCTCTGAGAGCACTCGTCAACAACTCGGTATAAGGGAACTGTGGGACGGCATTTCAAACTCCTTACGTACAGCTGCAACCGAAACCATTGGTTTTCGGAAAGTGCAGAAGAACAGCTGGTACGACGAGGAGTGCCGTGTCGCAGCGGAGAGAAAACAGGCTGCCTACCTCGCAACGTTACGATCGACCACAACACGTGCGGGATGGGATAGTTACCGAGAGTTGAAGAGGGAAGCGAGACGCATTTGTAGACAGAAAATGAAAGAGGCCGAAATGCGTGAGTACGAAGAGCTTGATAAGCTGGCCGACAGGGGTAATGCTCGAAAATTCTACGAAAAGATGCGGCGGCTTACAGAAGGTTTCAAGACCGGAGCATACTCTTGTAGAACCCCCAAAGGTGATCTAGTTACCGATGCCCAGAGCATACTTAAATTATGGAGGGAACACTTCTCCAGCCTGCTGAATGGCAGTGAACGCACAACACCAGGAGAAAGCGAACCCGATACCCCAATCGATGACGATGGAGCAGACGTTCCATTGCCCGACCATGAAGAAGTTCGAATAGCAATTGCCCGCCTGAAAAACAACAAAGCGGCAGGGGCCGATGGATTGCCGGCCGAGCTATTCAAACACGGCGGCGAAGAGCTGATAAGGTGCATGCATCAGCTTCTTTGCAAAATATGGTCGGACGAAAGTATGCCCAACGATTGGAATTTAAGTGTGCTATGCCCAATCCACAAAAAAGGAGACCCCACAATCTGCGCCAACTACCGTGGGATTAGCCTCCTCAATATCGCATATAAGGTTCTGTCGAGCGTACTGTGTGAAAGATTAAAGCCCACCGTCAACAAACTGATTGGACCTTATCAGTGTGGCTTTAGACCTGGTAAATCAACAACCGACCAGATATTCACGATGCGCCAAATCTTGGAAAAGACCCGTGAAAGGAGAATCGACACACACCACCTCTTCGTCGATTTCAAAGCTGCTTTCGACAGCACGAAAAGGAGCTGCCTTTATGCCGCGATGTCTGAATTTGGTATCCCCGCAAAACTAATACGGCTATGTAAACTGACGTTGAGCAACACAAAAAGCTCCGTCAGAATCGGGAAGGACCTCTCCGAGCCGTTCGATACCAAACGAGGTTTCAGACAAGGCGATTCCCTATCGTGCGACTTTTTCAACCTGCTTCTGGAGAAAATAGTTCAAGCTGCAGAACTTAACAGAGAGGGTACTATCTTTTATAAGAGTGTACAACTGCTGGCGTATGCCGATGATATTGATATCATCGGCCTCAACACCCGCGCCGTTAGTTCTGCTTTCTCCAGACTGGACAAGGAAGCAAAAGAAATGGGTCTGGCAGTGAACGAGGGCAAGACGAAATATCTCCTGTCATCAAACAAACAGTCGTCGCACTCGCGACTTGGCACTCACGTCACTGTTGACAGTCATAACTTTGAAGTTGTAGATAATTTCGTCTATCTTGGAACCAGCGTAAACACCACCAACAATGTCAGCCTAGAAATCCAACGCAGGATAACTCTTGCCAACAGGTGCTACTTCGGACTAAGTAGGCAATTGAGAAGCAAAGTCCTCTCTCGACAAACAAAAACCAAACTCTATAAGTCTCTCATAATTCCCGTCCTCCTATATGGTGCAGAGGCTTGGACGATGACAACAACCGATGAGTTGACGTTGCGAGTTTTCGAGAGAAAGGTTCTGCGAAAGATTTATGGTCCTTTGCGCGTTAGCCACGGCGAATATCGCATTCGATGGAACGATGAGCTGTACGAGATATACGACGACATTGACATAGTTCAGCGAATTAAATATGTTTCTTTTACATTTCGGAATTTTAAGGTGTTCACTGAAGAAGTTCTTATGCGGGGCACGCACTTTCGCACTTAGATTAATGCAGATTTGTATTGAAAGATAAAAAATAAATTAAAAATTCAAAATATTGCAGTTTAAATCCTATTTATGAACCAAAATAAATTGCAATAAAAAAATTCAAACAATTTTGGCCTTTTGTTGCTTTTAAAAAAAGCAACTGCGTGTTCTCACTGACAACGTAATTATTCATGAGTGGCTCCTAAATGTAGGCAACAATTGGGATTATTTGCGTTATGAAATTAATCTAGTCATAGAGCTAACCTTTTAGGAACTAGCGAAATAATAAGATGTTAGACTATTTAAGGATGGCAAATTTTGAGTATTACATAGTTTAAAACATGAAAAGGTCTGTGAATACAGGATTATTTCGTAGTGGCATAGGCAGGGTTATTTAACATATATTACGGGTTCTTACATGGATCTTCTTCTAATACGTGTTAGAAGTTGTCAAGGAAGAACTTAGCTTTATGCAAATTGAAGTGGAATCAACGTTTTCATTCACTACGGACGAAATTTTGAAGCTCTCTCAGAGAACTTGATCGGAAGCTTATACTATATTCCGACAAAATTATTGCGCTATAGAGAACAGGTATAACTAAATGCTTAAGTAATTCCGTTTTACAGAACATCTAATTTTTCTTCTTTTGAATCGTATAAATATCCGAATAGTTAGGAACTATAATACTATATTAGAAAAGATATATATTTTTTTAATGTGGGTCTCTGCTTTGTTATTTAGAAGCATTCACTTGGATTGTACTACTTATGAACAATAATACCAACATGGACTCAACGTTGATAGTTTAAACCGATATTAAATCAGAAACCTTGCGGTCGGTACATGCTCATTGACTCATAAGCCTAATCGTCTATGAGAAGAGATAAGTCGTCGGTCTGTATAATATACGAACTTATCCCTCTGTTCTTGAGTTATCGATCGCGGAAATTTTGGACACATCTTTTCCTTAACAAGATGCTGCCCATATTTGACGGGCTATATCGGAAAAATATTGGTGATGAAAAGACTCATGCAACATGAAGCTAGTATGGAAAACAGTTTCGTTCTATGATATATCTCCCAGAAATTTGTCGGCATACTGTCATACAAACTGACATAGCAACGGGAGGAATATTTTGCATTTATGAAGGGTATTATATCTTCGGTGCAACTGAAGTTAAGGCTTTTTCTTGTTTTTAAACAGAAAAGCCCTCTCTTTACTCAACAATTCGTTACTACATATAAATAAAAGTGTAAGTAAGTATGAGGTATATGTATTACTGACTTTCTTGAGTTCGTGACATAATGTGAAAATTGATGTGAAAAATTCATTTAAAATTCGTGTTTGAATTAAAACGCGCTCAATACGTGCTTTGTTTGAAATACCTAAGCGTCGCTAAAAAGACAAGAACAAGATAATGCTACAACAAAATTATTTCAAATGGTCATTTGTCGATTTATTGAGAGCATGTGTCCGCTTCTCATTATTCATGCTTATTTGGAATGTTTTGCCTCTCGTTAGTCACTGCATATTACCCGAGTCAACTGATGGTCAACCACATCAGTGATGTGGAACATGTTTCAGCAATTTGCTTGTTATTTCATTACACTGTGGTGCATGTAAAGAGAGTGAGCAACTCAGTGGATAAACGGCAGGAAATGTGTGAATACAACTCTGTGTGGCAGCCCGTAGAAATAAAAATAAAATAATACACAATTTACATGCAAGAGATAAGAATAACTGAAAACTAAGAGGTTAACTGTCATGCGAGGTCTCTGCTAGTTGAGGTTTGAGTACAGGGAAGGCACGAAGTGTCGACCACAAATTTGTAGCAGGTTTATGGTTTGCACTAACAAATAAGTGAGTATCAAATATGAGGATACGAAGAATTTGTCAATTCAACGAATCTGAAATAAATATAAAATTTCACTCATAATTTTGCAGCTGTAAATGTAGTAGTTTTTAGGAGCTAGCTTAAGTAGCTTACCCAACAGTTCCAAATCAAACACAAAAAACTCACAACCGCTTTGTAAGATTGGGTTAAGTTTCAAGGTTGATCCCAAAGATAGAGTTCGTAAGTGGATACTTAAAGAGGGATCTAAATGGCGCTTATTGGCAAAATTACCAAAAGTATGAATTTTAAAGTATTTTAGTCTTACTCCTTAAAGCCCTGCGATATATTTTGTTTCAGTTTCTCGGAATATCTATTAATATTGTGACTGCTGGAGCTTTATAAATAAGATACCGCTTTAAATATTTGTCTCATTGGGAAACTGAACGTATCAGGTGTGATCAGTAGACTACTATACTCTATCCGATGGTATTTTTGCATAGCCATTTTTTCTCCGATGGTGTTTAGTTTCAATTTTGTATGAGTGCTCTCGCTTTGGGTTGCTCCAAAGTATTTTTGGGGTTAGGGATGTTCTGTCTTATCCTTTTAAATTGTGGGAATTTTTCAAAGGAAACAGCTTATGTTAATCTACTTTAATTATTATTTGGAAACCAGTTGTTTATTACATCAGTGGTCTTTTAATACTATATTACCCAGTTGGTAGCCAGTTTGCCATACTGTCACGAATCAATAACGGTATATCTACACTACATATAGTATAAGATAGTATAAGTGTCTGTTGTCATTTTGTCACATAAATCGCATTTTTGTTGTTTAACTTTTGTGGTTTTCGCAGTGGCTCCAACAGTCTGCTTGCCTCCCTCCATGTTACTGATGTAAGTATAAGATCGACTACTTGTTTATGTATATGTAGATATGCATGCTCACATGCTACGATTGTCATGTCCCCTGCGTCCAGTTGGCGTTTTATTCTTGCAAAAATATTTTAAAATAATAAAGTGGAAATGTTTCTTGGCTGACATTGTCGAAAGCAATAAACACATTAACACATAGAAGACATGTCGGAGCACATGTTCGGAATCATATTTACGATGAATTTAAAATTTTTGTGCGACTTACTGAACTGAAGGGCGATGTGTGGTCATAATCAGGACAATAACTGTAAAAAATTATTTGCGACTAAAAAAAGAGAGAGTTTAAAAAGGAAAAACGATTGAACTTAGCGTACAAGTACCATGTGCGTATATTATTACATATATCAATGAAAGAAAATTATATACTTACATATATTTGCTTAGGACAAAATTATTGCTATAATTAAACAAATTAATCATACATACTTCTATTGTAAAAAAAAAAAACGAAAAGCGAATAGCCAAGTACAAACCACACAAAATGTGGATATCAACCCTAAAGAAATGCTTACAAGTACATATATATTTTTATAGAAGTCGTAAGGTTTATATAACAAATACAAATTGAGCAATAACGGATATCCTTTATGGCAAAGTATCACCCTTAATGCATCTGCGGTTGTAATATATGTATTAATGTGTCATAGTTCATTCACATTCAGAAACGCATTGGAAATTTATACATAAGATTATGTGTGTGGAGCTGTCTGAGAGTGAGTTGTTGTCAAAGTTTTCTTCAAAATTATACACATTAAGGCTTTCATAAAAGGGGAAAAGTTAACGGAGAGTTCTTCATATATATGTGGGTGCTTGATTTACACCGTGATTGGTAACCGGATCAAGTGAGAGCCGTGGTGATTATATAGAAAGACGGAAATTAAGAGCGTAGAATGAGAAGAGGCAGCAAAGAATTTTAATTATTTTTGAATATCAAGACTATCGAATTATGAAAAACAAATGTTTCGATTTTTTCAAATTTCTAGAGTAGAATACCCCCTTAACCTCGACTTTACCGAAACTGCAGTACTCTTCACATGTTTATTTCATATAGCATAAAAGACATTTATCTAGATTTTGATTGGCCAAAAAAATGGTCGAATATCGTTGGTTACGACAAACGAGAAACTTCGGCTGATATTTCACTTCTGATATTTTAAACAACACTATTCATGCGGATACCTATTTATTTCAACAGAGAACTTCAGAAAGCTTCGATTTAAGGAACTTTGTAATGTCAGTACTGATCTTAGTTTCTCCTCAATGCTGTGCTTTTCGTTTCTCTATTATTATTATTTTCCATTAGGATACAAGTTTCAGCTAAACGGTTACTAAGGTCTTATCAGAAGTATTTTTCATGTTCCTTTATTAACTAAAACACTGACTGTAAAATTGAACCTTTCAGGAAAAAGGAGAACATACTTCAACAAATCATCAACTCAATCAGTAGTATTAACATTAACGCAGTTATGCGACATCTCTTCAATGGCCTTCAGTTAATAAAAATTCCCATACAGTATAAATGGACATACACTATCTGATGTAAAAGAAAAAAACTTGGCTAAAAAATTAATGACAACAGAATTTGGGTCATTATCCATTGTTTAATGTTTCGGGAAACAAAGCTTGAGCATTGAAGAGAAAAATACAACCATAACTTTGCCAGCAAGTGTCGTCATTTCTCTCACTTAGCTTTTGAGCCAACAAAAAATAAATGATATGCATCTAAGTGAAGTACAAAGGTCACTTATGCAGAAGACCCAATTCGTCACAAATGTCAACGGCACAATTGCAAGCGGCGATAAATTTTTGCTGAGAGCACAAAGCGATGCTCAGTTGCTGGCAAAAGCTCGCTTAGTTTCAGCGCTGCAACATTGCGATTGTGTGATAAGCGTTTTAAGCGCAGAAAGTGATCCCACAGAGGATGTGGGCTTTATCGCTGATACCATGTTAGAAACATGTGTCTAAATGTCAGCGCGGGTTTTTGACTCCTTCCTTGAATAATTTTTAACGGCTAAAGAATGCAAAGCTGGGGATGTGTGCAGATGTAACTGAAATATATAACACTTTGAATGACTTAAGAGTAGTAGAATGGGTAAAGTGGCCTAGAAAATTCCCATAACACTTTTGCTCTTTAAAAAAGTATAAAATCGTCCTTCCAAGAAAAGGGCCACATTTCGTAAAGCTTACACTAACGAGTTCAAGTAGCAGGCAAGCAAACGAAATTTAATCATTAAAGACTTAACCCTGCATATAAAGGAGTTCATAAATGGCGCAGAGAAATAATAACGGGTCGTTCGGTCAGGCCGAAAAGCACCTCTGCTCTTCAACGACTCGTTTTACTCGTAAAGGCCATTCAAGAGATGCGCAGCGAGAGACAAAAGCTAACACGGCCACACAAACAAATACACTAGCATACCAACTCAAGTAGGTATATCCTTGAGTATTTAAGTTCGATAGAAGGCAGCGCCGTGGTTAGCTAGCCGAGTTGGCTAGCCCAAATGGTTTGGTGCGTGTGTCCTTACTTAAGTACGCTTGACTAAACTTTTGTATATGTCTTATCTTATTTTGTTAGAATAAACTTAAACGAACGTATTTAAGCTGCTTTTTGTTTTCTCTGCTCAATTCAAGCATGATTGTCCTTTTTCCTCATTTCTGAACCCTCTAAATTTTCTGCACTCACCAGCTCCTCAACTCGTATATACCAATTTGCCATTTTCGTTACAATTGTATGCACAACTACAACAATAACAACGAATGGCATGAAACTCGTTTAGTCTTTGTTGTTTAGTCTAGTTAGCTTTCGTTGTTAGACTATTACAGAATTGAACTGTACCCGACGACTGAAGCGAATGTGCAATGTCGAGATGAAATCAGCTCAACTCATCTATCCGATTTTATTGTCCGGCTTTTGCAAGCTCGGATACTCGCATTCAGTGCGTCAGGCGATTTGATAGATAGTGTGACCGGTCGAATTGGGTTTCAGACACCCAATAAGCCATAACTATTTGGTTTTTCTTTGTTATTTCCGAAAAGCTTTTGCAATTCGGATGTGGAGAGTAGAGTGTCTCATTTACTGAAGGGCTTTGGAAAAACTATTTTGGAATGACATTGAAAGGAGCTTGCATTTTGCATAGTGCAGACAGTTTTTAGGTTATTCTTATCTGTGAATGGTCTAAGTCACCGCATTGGTCATAATATTTGAAAAACACACATATATTTATATTTTGGTTGCTTGCTGGAAGCTGATTGGAAAGTAAAATTTCACAAGAAGCTAAGGAGCTTTTTAGTAGTAAGAAGCTGTAAGAGTAAGTTGTAGAGCTTTCGGTAAATCTATCAAAAACTAAGAAGATTTATTTTATAGTAAAAAACGAATACCTTGAAATAGTTTGTAGATTTATTACCTCATTACAAAAATTCAAAATTTTATCTGGAACTTCCAACTTTGTTTCAAATATAAAAAAACGATATGACATACTAGAAAGCTTGTTGCTAGGCAATGTCCCCTCTATAAACAAAGCCACCTGCTTACCCCAAAGCTTTCTTAAATTTTCAGTTATAGATTTGTATTAACCTTCAAATACCTAAGAGCTTTTGCTCTCCTCAGCGAGCATTTTGGTCGACTGGGTAACTAGTTTTGAGCTTGCAAGCGACTGTGCGTACCTAGAAGCATATCTTGCCCACTGCAGGACACTTATTTCAACTTTTGTATTGTCGAGTTGTGTAGTTTCGCCTTTTCAAGTGACTTGTAATACAATCAGTGCCAGTTTGTCTGACTATAGCGACAAATACACATCAGCTCATACAAAATAGTACTTAAGCACAATGTAAGCAAATATACCCAGCGGTAAAGTTATACTCATACATACCTTGTTGTAATGGTTAGACTCCACTTATTTACTTCTTTCGGTTAGTTTGTTGTACTTTGTGGCGCTGATTGTTGTGGTCAATAAATTATTAAATGCAGTTTTCTGAAATGTTCGAAATTTCTTTTTTGAAGTCCTGTTATTCATAATACCTTCTTCTAAGCTTTGAACTAAAACTTATCTTGAAGTGCAAGTTTCAATTTATCGTTCATAAATTAGAGAATATTTTCTTGAATTTTCCATAAGTCTTATTACTTTTCAAGCGTTGTTAAGATACATGTATTAGATATTGTGGACGGCTTTCTTAGGGTTCGAAGTTCTTCGGTTGTTAAGAGAGTCATTTCGTACTACTACATTCACAGAATGTCTTATTAAAGTAATTTTCTGAAATTGATTGTAGTTGAAAAGTTTCAGAAGTGAAAAAGTAAGGTCTTTAGAGTGCATGATGTTTTAAGATTTGTAAAAGATCCTAGTTCTGGTGATGATAAAAAGCAAAAATATTCAAAGACCCAGAACTGGTTAACCAAAACGGAGTCTAATTTGCAGCAGGTCTAGAAAGTATTTATGACCGATTGCAAGTAATATAGTATTCTAAAGAATCTAGACCTAAGACGAGCAGAAACGTAAGATGTTTGTATTAGATGATTTTTAGCCCTACACCTTCAAGCTAAGTATTTGCTTATACTTCCGATCAAATTTGGATCCTCTTCATTTTCTTTATCAAGAATTGGGAATTCTAATAAAAAAATTTAAAGATATTTCAAATTATAGGATACTTGCATGAAAAGTTTTCGCTACCCGATAAATGAGTTTCAGTCCCAAAATAATCATGTTTTTAAACCCAGCACGCTAAGTGCTCATCTGTCCCTGTTCTTGGCTCTCGCGATGAACTCGTACGTTGTTGTGGTTTTAATGAAACCAGTGTGCTTGGTGTTTATTGGCGCTTCCAAATCTCTGCTGGGTATAAGTTTCGCAAGCACAGTTTTGAATGGTAATCCTGCATAATGCCAATTCGATTGTAAACCAAAGAATCACTTAAGAAAGGAAAATTGGCTGTATCATATCATATTTAATTCCGAGCAATTGTTCCTGGAGCCAGTGTATTCAAAGCAACAGTCAGGCGGAAGAAAGCACACTGAAAAGAACAATAACAACAACAGCAAAAACTATAAACGATACTCCCGCAACACTAGTCCACACTCGGAGCCACTTACAGAGATCTACTATAGAAGTCTACACATCTACATGCAAAAAATTGTATGTTTCTTCCCATAAATATGGCAAGTGGTGTTCGCTGTCGCTGAATTCGCTTCGAAAGTGTCGCTGAAGTGAAACTTTATTTAATGGCTGGAAAATTGATGCGGAGAGTACTCGGCCAAGCTAGTGAATTATATTCAAACAAATAAGCGTAAGAAAGCCAAGTGAGTGCTGTGTAGATGTGTGCGTGTGTGTGTCTTCAAACACAGATAAATGCGTGCTCATCTCGTTTGTATGTGTGTGTGTGTGGATTAGCCAATCTTTCATTGTTTTCTTTGCTATTCAGCTTATGTTTATCGGTTGCAAAGAAATCTTCTGCAAAGCCAAGCATTAACGTGCATACACACATACATATATACATACATACTTACACACATATACAAAAATACCGTAAAAACATTGTTTTGCTCGAAGCTGCATTTCCCTGACTACTTCGCCGCAAACTTTGGCAATGAAACCCGCCACACGGCAAAATAAACAAGCTAACTGCAATAACAACAACTACAGCAATAATTGAAGCGATCAAATTTTATGCTCAGGCAATTGAAAGGTTACTCCATCGAATGCTGTCTAAACTTTAACCTTTTGACTTTTACTTTTAGCCAAATTTATAAGTCTTGTGTTAATTACTAGTGAGTTTGATAACTTTGTCTAACTGTTTTATACGTCTGGCTGCTGCCAGTAGGTGTGTGTGTGTGCTCCTGGTATCTACCTATCTGGCGCTAGTAGCTCCGCCACAGTGTAACTGTCTAGCAGCAGAAATACGTGAACATAAACTTAGACACACATACACATACATAGGTACTTATGCAGTTACTTCAGTGTTTTTCTACGTATGTGTGCATGTATGTCTGTGCTGGAGCACATATTCTTCCGCTCATTTGCGCTTTTGTTTCTGTTGTTTTTCGCCTTTGACACAATCTTTTCAAACAATTAATTTCAATTACGATTTCTTAGCACTCACACACACGCGCACACATATTCACACATCGTACGTGCGCATGTGTTGGTTAATACATTTCGTGCACAATTAGTAGAAAACACTTATGGGAAGCTATAATTTAGTTTTCGCTTAGTTTGATTGGTTTGAAATCTTTTAGTTTGGAAAGCAGCTTTCAGATATCCTGAAAATTACTTGATCCTATTTGTTAGGAAATCTATATAATCGCATTGTTTGTTGTTGCTAAACATTTTTAACTGACATTTGAAATGACGGGTAAAATCTCATTTATATATACATTATATATATATGTACTGTGTGTGTATATACAATTACCGTATCATCATGTATTTAATAGTCGATCTTAATGGGGCTTATTAGGCAGCTAAGAACTAATTCGGCTTATTGGGCAATCGGGTATTAATTAAATTTGATTTCACTTTTGGACGCATAGTCAGTTGTTCGTTCTTAATTCTGCGGAAATAATTTAATAACAAGTTTCGTGAAAATTTGCTATCGAATTATGGAGTGTTGCGGTGATGCTGAAAGATATTGGCCATTTGGGATTTATTTTTTCCGAACTTCCATGCTTTGTGTCGGCACGGCACCTTGTCAAAAACGAATCCTTTGATGAGTTAGTATAAGCAGTACTTTTCTCCAGAGTTAGCTCTAGAAAATATGTAAAGAGACCGCAATTTGTTGGTCTTTGGAACGAGAAATGCATGAGAGGATTAACTAAAGTAGGGGTATCCAAAACTGCTTATTGTGGGATGCAGAGTAATACGGTAGTATCCAGAAATAATATCTCGATTTAAGAACATTTTTTCGTCAAAGAAAGAGACAACTGTGTTCTTCAGAAAAAATGATATAGATAGCAAAATGTCACTGGAATGGCTATTCCTTTTATTTTTGTATTGCGACCAAAGAAACCATTGGATTTTAGCGATTTTGGTTTCGCGTCAGTCGAGATTACGTAACCGTAATGCATGACAGGTATTTTTGTGCGTACAAAAATAATCAGCTTGGTAGCATTTCTCATAATTATTCAATTTTATGCAATATATTTGCACCAAAATAACAACATGCAACAGAAATACTGTAAACAAGACAGTTGACACTTCGGAGAGTGTCCTATTAATGTGATGGAAACATTCGAGGCGCAATAGGCTGTAACGAAATCTATGAATTATAGAAAGCGGATCGTGAGCTAGAGCCAATTTTATAAGTTGATGCGAAAAGCACGAATTTTTCGAACGTTTGCGATATTAGGATAGTTTTCACTATTCATGAAACCAAAATTGTATGATTGAGTCGTGGAATATTTTTGATTTAAGGCCTCACCTTGAAAAAGAGTTGTTTTTTTTACGTTGTTGAATGAACAATATTTTCTAAGTAAATTTTTTGTATTAGATTTAAGTACCCTGGAAGCACTGCAGCGGTGGAGGAACTATGTTTAAATGCCGTCGAAGACTACGTGCAAGTCGAAAATACTTGTTTGTGTTTTTTTTAAATATATATAAATATGATTTTAATCAAAAAAAATAATTAGCACAACAGTTTTTTTATATTCCCAAAAGGCGACTTTATTTGAGCTGTCACAGTACGTGAATTACTCTAGAGGGTATTTTAATCTAAATGCATGAATTTCAGGTAATTTTTGTAGTATTGGAAAAAGCGGTTAAAGTTTTAACTATCCATATTCTATAGATTTTATTAATATTACAAGAATTCAGCCAAAAATCTACAAATAAAAACGGTTAAAAATTTCAAAAATTAGCAGCTGAAAATAGGGTGATCTCAAAAAATAGGCGCATTTATCTGAAACTAAAAAAGAAAAAATAAATAATCTGTAATAACGTCGCAAAGTCTGGAGCCACGTCAAAGTTTAGAACATTTTTTTTATAAAACAGCGACTGCCTGAAAAGAAAATTTTGTGCCACTCATTTTGACATTTTCCAATTTTTAAAAAATAGTAAAAATCGAAATTTGGCGTATGGCTAATTCCAGTCATATGTAGACTAGTTTATAAAAAAAACTG
Organism: Bactrocera correcta; assembly: GCA_027475135.1. Classification (NCBI taxonomy): domain Eukaryota; kingdom Metazoa; phylum Arthropoda; class Insecta; order Diptera; family Tephritidae; genus Bactrocera; species Bactrocera correcta. The sequence continues at coordinate 153,865,289 of CM050323.1, forward strand.
TCTACAGGTTTCAGATAAATCGGTGCAGTTGAACCTGAGAAATCATGGGTATCGTTAAAACAACTATTTAAAAGTTTATTATCTTTGGCATTAGTAAAGTCTTCTATTTAAGCTAAAAAAAACTAAGAAAAGTCAATTTTTTTTTTGTTTGTTAACTACATTTTATTTACAATCTATTTTAGTAAATAATAAGCAAGTTTGATTACAAAACCATAATTTGACTTATATTTTTGATCTCCCATGAGATTTAAAAAGCTGAAATCTCTAAGAAAATTTAAGTTTAAGCATATTTTTAAACAACACAAAGTAAAATTTTTTGGTCAAACACCTTTTTTTTCTACTTCAAAAGAATTGTTGAATTTTACACCATTTTTTGGAATTTTCATAGCTTAGCTAGAAGTTATAAAAAATATGAATTTCTTTGAAATTTTTGTTTCAAATACAAATTGCGATCTGCATCTTGCCCGCCGAGATGAATCAGTCAAATGCTTCCCAAAGGCAAAATATCAAATATTTCGTATTCAAAAAGTTTGCAGGTGAAGTTCTATATATATAACTATAAGCCCTAGAAATTTCACTTAAATCAATTGTAATGTAAACTATCGAGCTTGTTATTGAAATGCATCGAAAACAATAATTTATACCTTATGAGTGCGGGCTCTTTCTTTTTTGAGCGTATTCTTTAACCTAATTTTTGAGAAACTAATTAAAGCAGCGGAACTACATCACTCGTATATAATACTGAGGCAAGACGAACTAGGCCGGATTGCGAACAAAAAATATGTATGCGTTCCTCATATAATGTGGCAGCCCACACTTGAACAGTGGATCTAACGGTTTTCCTTCCTGTATAATATGCAAAACACCAAGTAAATACCATCATTCTCCTCAAGTGAGGAACATATTATAATTAGAGAACAGAAAGTGTTTTCCAGTTGATCAGCAAATACCATTTAAAATCTATGCCAATAGCAATATGTATGTGTGTGTGTCAGTGTATGGCTATAATAGAGCAAATTAAATGCAAACAAATATTTTGCTGTATGCCAGTGATGATATGAGCTCGTACTTATCGATGCATGTGATTACCAAATTGCCTCAACGTTGAGCATTTTCCAGCCGTTAGTTCTTATAGTTACTGCCACAGCTAGCATTCCTTGCTACTCAATTATGTGCATCATTTACTTGCTACTGGAAATTATCAAATGTTGTTGGAGCAAAAGCTTGCAGGCGATACAGAAACAATACGTGTACAACAACAACAAACAACATTTTTAAATGATCCCAAGTGAGCTGCACAAGCAAATATGTTTACATACATACATACAATGCACACTTATCTATATGTTGCACCTGCCCAGAGGCAATCAGTGCGTCAAAATAAAGAGCAGAATTGGAAAAAACCATGCTCGAATTTCAATTTGCATTTCAGCTCGATGGGGCGTGTTGCAAGCAAACAATTTAATCGTTGCACTTAAATGCTCGACAAGTAACTGCCGTGTTGCAACAACCGGCAGCTGCAGTGCGGGTGGTGCATCGCAGGGTGTGTGAGTTAGTCAGCAGCAGTTATGTATGAAGCCCGGACCCATTGGCCACTCCTTGCACTCAGCAGCTTATCGTGCATGCAATTATCTTGTCTCTCGGTCTTCCACTAACACATATAAACATGCATATCAGCAGGTGAGTACTTATGCCTGCTTAGCTTCGTAGCCTGTCTTAAACGGCATGTGTGTAGGTGTGTCTCGTGGCATACTTTTCGTACTCGGCTAAGCGTGTAATAGCTACGATTATGCTAACAAGAATTGTGGACTTAAAACGCTTCAAAATATTTGCGAATTCAATCAACTTTTACTCTCCGTTATTATCGTTCTTGTTGCTGGTTTAGTTCTTGATATTGACGAAAGCTACTCGGATTGCTATTTTTAAATCTGAGAGCTTTGAGTAAAGTAAAGAGTAGAAAGAGTAAACAATTTAAGTTTGAAAATTTAAACGAGGAAATCTTAATCGAAATTAAAAACAAAAAAAAAAAAAATTAAGTGAAAACAAGTAAAGAAGGCAACCGAACATTTTATTCCCTTGCAACTTGCAGAAATTCCAGCCAGAGATATCTTAAGACGTAAAATGTCAGCCTAAGAATCCAAGCAATTTTATATATAAGTATGTGCATATAACCATATATATTTCATACACTGACCGACATATTTAACAAAAAGTTTGTTGGAAAAACGAAAATTATACATTTATATTATATGAGAGTTGGGGTAGTATCGACCCGATTTTATATATTGACTATTATCATGCAAAATACTAAAAAAATGTTCCCTGGGTTTCATTAAGATACCATACTTACTATCACCAATCATATGGAGCAAAGTGAGCATGATGTTCCAAAATTCAGATATTAGTTATCTGTGGACTTGGTCAAGCTTTCTCCCAACTTTATCTATTTTAGCCACTGATATGGGTGAAACACGCTCTCTTCTTTTCATGACATGACTCACATGAAGAATGTATGAGGTATAAAGTCACCGGAAGTTCGAAAATATTAAATATATTAGGTATATAGAGTCACACGGAAGTTTTGACACGATTCAATCCATTTGTGAGAAATAGAAGTACTACTTTTAATGGCGTTTTATGGGCTTCGTCCGATTAAGCCCATCCACGAATTCGTAATTTTTTGTACTAAAGAACCCGCGTACCAAGTTTCATCAAGATATCTCTATTTTTACTCAAGTTACAGCTTGCACGGACGCAAAATATGTCTAAGAACACAGATAATCAAGCGTGGTGTCCATATAATAATTTTAATGACCAAAAGACCTGAATCTTTTGAAAAAAGTACGTCGAATACGGATCGAGAAAAATGCTAAACATCATAGCTGGGGACCCTTTATTCTTCAAATACATTATTACGGTTAAAGATGCGAGTGTTTCCAATTATGACGTCGAAACTTGCACACAAGCTGCTAAATGGCACTCCTATAATGAGCCATTACCGAAAAACAAAAATCAAAAACGGATAAAAATCAAAGTGGTGCTTCCCGTTTTCTTTGATTATTATGTTATTGTTCAGAATGAATTTGTTCTTCAGGTTAAATGTCCAGTAAGAATTATTACTTGGCCGCTTTTCTCTTTTACGTAAAGCAACTTGTCATAAAAGACCGATTTGTGCGGTAAAAATTCAAAAATTTTCACCACGATTATGCTTTGTCATATTTTAGCAGAATAGAGCCAACGGCCAGCCCATGTATTCTCCAGAGTTGGCTCCCTCTGACATTTTTCTGCTTTTGGAGCAGAGAAGTCCTCTTCAGGGAATGCACCATGAGTTCATTTGCGGATGGCACTGCTGACCATCCCAGTCCAGGCTTATAACAAGTTTAGGTATATGTGACCTGGTCTACGAAAAGGGAGATTCTATCACGTGAAAAAGCATCTCATCTTCCATCCGAATCAACTAAAAAGTTTTTTTTACACCTAAGCCTCCTTTCCGTAGACCAGGTCACATATGTTTATATTTCATTTGAATCGACAATGTTATCTTTTCTTTCTGTCCGCATACCGTTTCTTCAATGGGAAACAATTCTCACTTCATCTTTGGTTTTACCATCGAATAGAAATGTTTGAGTTAATAATTTCAGTTAATCATGCATTTCGAAAACTTAATTAAGGATGATTTTCGATAAAACCAAATGCGTCGATTATTTTTTGCAAATACATACTGTATTCAACTTACAGAAATACACTCCACGCCACCTGTTGTGGTATGATTATAGATTAGGTTGATAAAACATAAAATAAAATTTTCAGTTTACTTATACTCGAAAATAAATGAAATTTCTAAAAATTTGTTTGCCACCACTTGACCTCAATGCAACCTCAGACGAACCGCTACACAGGTAAGTATGACTACGACAGACTAAAGCATTTTATTCATTTCTATTTTCAGCATAAACATAGCTTCATGGCGTGCAGACTACCCTCGTGCCCTTTGGAACGTGAATTTGACTCACGTCAAGTTCAAGTGTGTGTATGTAAATGTCAATGCAAATGAAATCGAAATGAAAATGTAAAATATGTACATAGGGGTGTGTGTGTGTGTGTGTGTGTGCGACAATCCTTTACGATTGAAAGTTGGTTAATTTGTGGGCGTGTCCAATTCAAATTGAAAGGGCGTTACGCAATCAAACCCTCATTGCGCGAAACGCAATTGCATGAAAGTTCTATATATACATATAAATATATATATATATATATATACATACATGTATGCAATAAAATATACATAAATATTAATGTTGAGGCAAAGGTAGCCCTCGCATACTCACTAAGTATATATGTATGTATGTCATGTCAAGATTCGTAAACGCAACTGTTGACGTTGCAGGAAGACATTAAATGTCGGCATTAGCTATTGTAACTGCAACAACAACAACAGCGGTCGAGTCAAACGGCGGCACGTTGCACACCACAGTGATGACGCTGTTTCCCTTGCAATCAATTTCAGTGAGAATATTTACATACCTGCTTGTGCGTGTATGCAAATATGCGCAAATAATATATATATTATATGATAGGTCATGCTGTATTATGTATTACAAAGGTGCGCCACAGTGCGGCTGTACCTCAACATCAGCAACAGCACGCAATATTAATGTGATTACCCACATGCACTCACACATACACGCTGCTGGCTAAGTCGACGGCAGATGTGCAACAATTTGTTGCAGACATTGGCAAAATGCTGATGACAAACCCATTATCTGCAAAACAAACCGGAGATTAAGTCGGCTGTCTGCGTGTCAAGTTGACTCAAGCACACACTCTCTCTCACACACACAGGCACTCGACCTCAACCTGTGGATTAACATTCACCAATAAATAAATAAATAGAAGCGCAGTCGTTACGTGCATGTGTGGGTAAGCACTCCTACTTAAACAAACACACACACACACTTGCATGCTAATGCGAGTAGGCGGACAGCTCAGGCTGTGCCGGGCAGAGAGACATAGATTGGTGGTGTGTGGTGCGGCCGGACTGCCTGTCGGACGTCTGAGCGCCTGCATTGAGGTGAAGTACTCGACATTGCCAGACATTCTGCAGTGCCTTTTTTGTCTATCTGCAGCGACACCCACACACAACCACAATCTAACTGGCACTGTCTGCGTGTGTTAATGTCATTGGGTTCTATAATTGTGCAATTGCGACAATTCTGTAAGTTTGACAACTAAATGACTTTCAGCTTTCGAACGTCACTGCGACAAGACCAACTGTCTAACCGCCTCTGTGCTTGCCACCCAACTACTTTCGCTGCAAACAGCTGTCTAGCCCTTTCACGCCGGGCGTATACCGGTTAGAATATCTACCTAGGTGTGTTTATGTGTGTGTGTGCTCGTGTACATGACAACGTGATTACAAATTACACTTTTACTGCAGGAGCGATGTGGATGAATGCCGCCCATTGCCGGAAATACTATATAATTCCATATTTGAAGGGTTCATTGAATTCTGCGTCAGAGTTACAAATCGCTCTCATACATATATAGTATACCAATATATATATATACATATATAAATATATGTATTTATATTCACAATTATTATTATGAGTGGTGGTTGGTTAGATGATTCCAGTTGACTAACGGAGCAAGCTTCTCGTTTGTTTCGCTGGTTGGTTGGCTGCTTGAGCTAATTGCTTCCCGCCCGTTGGTTAATAGGCAGGCTGCGTCTCTTGGCAACGCAGCGATCGTGAGTTTGGTGGGCTAATCTCATTGGTCGCTGAATATTTTAGTTAGGCTTGATTTGAAATTAAAAAAAAAAATCCAAAAATATTATAATAAGTAGGTGAATAAGTTATAAGTATGGGTTTATAAGAGGTAAATGCTTATATATTTATAATGACTCATGGCGAGAAAACTACATACCTTCATTTTTCTATTTACTACTACAAAGATTAGTAAGATTTTGTTCTTAGTGTTAAAATTCTTAATTTATTTTTCCGAATCTATGTTGTCCCTTCATTTGTGACAATTTTCAATTTCCGGAATAGCCTTAAATTGTGCGTAGCGATTTATGTTTAATGCCTTCAATTCACTCAAAATTCTTCGGAGCAGTCGTTTGAGCTTGAGGAATAGCCAGAAGTCACGCGGAGCTAAATCAGTTGACGGATTTTTTTAAGAATTTAGTGATTTTTGAACCAAAAAAGCTTTCACTTTTCATAGGACCGAATGATATTTCGCCAAACTTTTTCACTAATCCCTCCGATATTCCAACGATGCCAGTAAGATCTCTGACTGTTAAGCGTCGATTCTCAAGCATCATCATCACCAGTTGATGTTGATTCGCCGTCAATGTATTTTCGATTCTTTTTGAGTAATTTGTATCAATCAAAAATTCTTGCTCGCGACTAACAAGTATCCAATATTATGAACGTTTCAGCACCACAAATTTGATTCCGCACACAAAATGCAATGTTCATTTTATGTACTTCAGAAGGAGAAGCGTGTGTTAAACATTAATGACACTGACATTTGTACTAACCTAAAAAAAAAACACTATTTCGATGAAAAACAACTTTTTTTCGGCAAAAATTAATTTTATTATTCAACACAATTGCAATCGAGGGTTTTACACCAATTATAGCGATCTTCGAATTTTTGTTACTCGTTTTATTATACGACTACATTTTTTCTTTAAAAAAGGTCCAAAGCTTCTGTACTTACTTCTTACCCCTTACTTGTCACTGAATTCCATCGCTTCCATAAAGTAGTATCTTTCGACGTCTGAGGACAGAAACTACCTTTAGGTAGCCGGATTGGGATACTATTTCATAAAGTTTTGTCCGAATATTTTCTGATTTGTAGCATTAATCAAAAATGTATATCCAATGACACATGCCTTTCAGGTTGAATGTTAAAATATGTATCTGTTTGGGGTCACGAAAGCAGGATGCCTTTTGTGGAAAAGGTAAACTTTTTTGAAGTACGAAAATATTTAATTTTAAATAAATGTTAAATGACACATCTCGCCCTAAGGACTTTAAAATTAATAAACTTCGCAAAAGTGATTAATTTTTTTATGGGACTAGCTCTGATAACTCCCTAAACACAAAACGGTAGGGATTTTACCTCATCTCACAGACAAAATAGTTAAAGTTTAATACTGCTGCAATACCCATAATTTAATATAGTTAAATAAGCTCGAGCTAATGAAAGAAATGCTGGAATTTCGAGCTAAGGAATTTTATGGAACATTCAGGCCCTATTTCTAGTTAACCAGTTGATCCAATTAGCCCATTTTCGAAACTAATACTTTTTAGAATTTTGGAATTATATTATTTTTTCAGCTATTGAGAAATGAGCTATTGAGAAATGAGAAAATGACCAATCATTCTTAAAGCATCATAAAAAATTCCTTTTTTTAATTCCGTCTAACCATATGCGTTATAGACAATGAAAACTATATCCATACACTTGCTCATTTCTCGCATTCTACCACATTACCATTATGTTGGGTGGTTTACCAAGTAATTTTGTCTGATGAGAACTGCTCATCTTATTGTTTCTTTTTCGCAGCCAACTTAATCCTTAACTACTTTACCTTTATATAGTTGAACAGACAGTTTGTAAAAAAGTGTTAAGTTTTTTGGGTTAGTTTTGGAGTTTAATAAAGGGTTTCCGAAGGTGGAAAATCGAGAACATCGCTGAAGCAAGCAGTTGAAGCAAGGCGAAAATTATGTGATTTATGTATTATATATAGAGAATATGTGGGGATCGAATGCCAAGGTCGAATTTAAAAACTCGAGAGAATGCTGAAAGATTAAACATGGATATATAAGACATAGATGTAGATGTAGATATAGATATAGATATAGATATAGATATAGATATAGATATAGATATAGATATAGATATAGATATAGATATAGAAAATAGATATAGATATAGATATAGATATAGATATAGATATAGATATAGATATAGATATAGATATAGATATAGATATAGATATAGATATAGATATAGATATAGATATAGATATAGATATAGATATAGATATAGATATAGATATAGATATAGATATAGATATAGATATAGATATAGATATAGATATAGATATAGATATAGATATAGATATAGATATAGATATAGATATAGATATAGATATAGATATAGATATAGATATAGATATAGATATAGATATAGATATAGATATAGATATAGATATAGATATAGATATAGATATAGATATAGATATAGATATAGATATGGATATAGATTATTATTTAAGAAAGCAAGCTTACTTTAAACGTAATTGCAATAAAGTGTTGCAACAATGGGCTTCGGCAAAACACATGGTATGCCGCTGAAGCCTCTTCTCTTCACTTACTCGGGTTCCATGCTGTGATATCCTCCCAACATGTTTGTATTATCATAGATACTTAGCTATTTGTTGCCGGATATATTCTAAATGTTTGTTAGTATGTAAAAGCCATAAGTTTAATAAAATCGTAAGATAAGTTAATCAAGGCGAAAATTATGTGATTTATGTATTATATATAGAGAATATGTGGGGATCGAATGCCAAGGTCGAATAAAATCTCGAGAGAATGCTGAAAGATTAAACATGGATATACAAGATATACATGTAGATATAGATATAGATATAGATATAGATATAGATATAGATATAGATATAGATATAGATATAGATATAGATATAGATATAGATATAGATATAGATATAGATATAGATATAGATATAGATATAGATATAGATATAGATATAGATATAGATATAGATATAGATATAGATATAGATATAGATATAGATATAGATATAGATATAGATATAGATATAGATATAGATATAGATATAGATATAGATATAGATATAGATATAGATATAGATATAGATATAGATATAGATATAGATATAGATATAGATATAGATATAGATATAGATATAGATATAGACATAGATTATTATTTAAGAAGCAAGCTTACTTTAAACGTAATTGCAACAAAGTGTTGCAACAATGGGCTTCGGCAAAACACATGGCATGTCGCTGAAGCCTTCCCTCTTCTCTTCACCTACTCGGGTTCCATGCTGTGATATCCTCCCAACATGTTTGTATTATCATAGATAGCTTCGCATATATGTATGTCTGTTGCCGGTATATATTCATACAACTGTGCGTCTGTTTATGTAAAAGCCATAACTTTCAACTAAAATCAAGTAATTAAAGTTAAATCAATTTAAGATGCTTAACTTTCCGCGCGAAAATAAACATGCAATTAATAGAGACACCAGACACAAATGCGAAGCATATGCTTAAGCTGCTACGAGCTTCCATAAGTACATTCGTCTATACATATAAACGTATACGAAAACACACACGCACACACTAGCAACGGCACGTCGCAGTCGAATGGCATTTGTGTGTAGGAACAATAAAATGCTGGCAAGCCATAGAAGACCATGGAAGTCAAACCGAAGTGACACAGACGCAAATATAAACATAAACAACAGCGGACGGACGGGCTGGACGGCAGACAGCTAGCCAGACTGAGGGCAATAGTCGCGCTAAAGTGTCGGCGGTTGCATGCGTGTGTGTGGGTGTGCGATTCTTTCGGTGTGTTTGTATGTGTCCATGTGTTGGAGCGTGCATAAATAAACGCCACTGCTATACAATTCATTTATTTGCATGATTATGTGTGTAAGTGAGTGTGTGTGTATGTAATATGCATGTGTTTGTTGTGAAGCTTTACTTTGCATGGATATTGTGGCTCGGCCGGCGGCAACTTTGGCTACCGACGCGCTGGTCGATGCAAAAATAAAATAGAGAACGACAGACAGACGTTGGGTATTACCAATACATACATACACATGCATATGTAAATAAATACAAGCGCTTGCAAATACAACGAATACACACACTTAACGGCATATAAGTCACTTCAAACTAACGGCTACTACACATATATACAAAAATGCCTGTGCTTGTTTTGTGTGTGTGTGTGCTGGGACATTTGTTTTGCCGTGCACCCAAAACACGTTGCTCCGTAGCAAAATATTTATTGCAAAGTTAAAATGAAAATGGCGATTTGCAAATGAGTTGGTCACGATGGTACAAGCATACATATGTATGTACATACATAAGCATGTATCGATGGTTGAGTGTGCGTGTGCTGCTTGTTGGTGTGGCCACGGCTGGCGCTGTAGGTGGCTGCCGTGTCGCATGTTGCTACAACAAGTGGTTGTAGGCGTTGGCAGGAAACGTGAAATTGCGGCCAGACACCAGACCAACCGATTGCACTCTGTCTGCCACGTTTGCCTTTTGACCGACGCGTGTGTTTGCTTTTGCTGCTGCCACTGTTGTTATAATGCTTATTGCTGTTGTTGTTGTTGTGCAGAATTTTATTATTATATTTGTCACTGTTATTTTCTGCTCATTGTTTTACAAACAAATACACGAATATGTATATGTATGTGTGTGTGTGTATGTGCCCCTGGTAATATATATTCATACACTTTCGCATAAAATATTTTAGTGTTTATTTGACTTCTTACCGCAAGTGGAATGTGGCAAGGGGTGTGTGGCATGTGGCATGTGGCATGATAGCTTCACAGACCATACACAACCATAATAATAATTAACGTCTTCAACTTGACTAGAGCGTATCATCATTCTTTGTGTGGTGTTGGCGGCAAGAAGCGTGCAACATATTTTATGCATGCAATTGCCACCAGCAACTGCTGGCAACTAAATTCACAGACATTTGCGCGACGCTGAGCGCAGAGACAACACGATAAAGTCGAATATAGACTTCCAAATACTACGGGCGACCAGCAAAGCAGCCACAAATTGTTGCAAGCAAGTGAAATGAAACAGAAGACAGCGAAAAGGCAGAGTACACAGCACACACACACACTTGCAGAAGCGTGTATGTATGGGGCATGCTTGAGGGGCGTCAGCAAAACTTGTTTTCACCCCACAACAACAACAGCATGCTGTAAAAGGCGAATTTTCGCCCAAAATTTCCACTCAACCAACAACAATAAAACGCTTACGCGCTAAAGCACTAAAGTTGAAGTGGCAGTGGTAGTGGTAGTGGCAGTAGCAACAATAACCACACATGACTTCCACCACATTTACCAAAGACAGTCAGCCAGCAAACAATTGCAGCAGTAAAATGAAGTTTCATCGCAAGTCAGCAGTGAATTTGAATTGCCGCTGCTTTGCAAACAACTTAATGGTAACTGCCGGCGTTGCAGCCGCTGTCGCTGTCGCCGTCGCTCTACTTGCTGCCAATGGCTCGCCTTCGCCGTTGTGATCGTCGTCATCATTGCAGACGTAAATTTGCCAACAATTGATGATGACATCAACGACGACATAATTCCGGAAGTGAGCAACATTTTGTACAGCAATTTTTGTGTCGTTATTCTTCTCCGACTGCCGACTTGCCACCAGACGAACGCCCACCCACACTCAGCGCTCTCGATTGTGTTGTTCTCTTTAGCCAAACATAGAATTTCCTTTTCTATAAATCGCTTATCCAGCTCAGCTTTTTTGTGTGCTTTCTCCGGCAGTCTTTCAATGGCTGTGTCATGCGAGTATATTTATGTATGTGGCGCGTGCGAGCGCGGGTATGTGGGCAGATAAATTTTCGAAAATTCGACAAAAGTCCGCAGCGTACAATAGATAAGGCTTTGACGGACATGTTGGTAGAAAATTTTATAATAATGTCTACTCATGCGGGTGCAGGAAGTGTCAGTTGCATGCTTTACTATTAATTTCTTTTATTGGTTGTGCATAAATTATTACTCATTTGTCATTGGCTAAAAAAAAAAAATTTTATGACTCACTTGGTGAAAAGCTTCATTCATTTCTCGAATTTTAATACTAGTCCACTTCGTCCTTGTGCTTTGACGACATACCAGACTTTGAAAACGAGCTATTTGAATAGCGAAAAGACCTCAGAAGACGGTTGTTTTTCGATTAAAAATTTTGCAAAAGTACTCAAATTGACAAATCAACAATGAAATCGAACACTGAGATATTTTCGGAAGATAAGGAGGCCAAAAACGTAAAGGGAACGTAAAACTATTAAGCAAAGTAAGACATAAGATCCGTCTCGGAGTCAGCATGAAGTTACTTTTAAGAAGTAGACTCAATGCAGATTGAGTAGATTTAGAAACTCTTTGTAGTAAAAGAGATTTCTCGATATTTTTTATTAACATTTGTCTCAGTAGAAAAGCTTATATAATTTGTGATATCCAAAAAAATCATAGCAGGATAAAACCCAGCTAAACTAGTGCAGAAGCCTTTAAAGGGAAAGTAGTAATTAATGGAAATCCAGCGGAGACGAAAATCAAAATAATTCAGTTTCAATAATTCAAAAACTTTTCATAAGGATCAGATCTGTATGCAGACTTTTTTCACATAACCTCCAAATTTAAGTGAAAATTTCGTAGTTCCTTCCCCGAAATTCTACTCTGGATCCGTCCCTGATTACTGTAGTCCATTTTTAGTAGACTCTTATTGGGACTTGTGCAAGCATATAGAAACAGGGCTCACATCGCTTTCTCAAAATTCACCAAACTTGGTCTATTCGGGCTGCACTACGAACATTGGAATTCGAATTATAGCGCACCAATTAGAGTGCGGTGTTAGGGTGGTTCTGAACTAAAAGTGATTTATCGATCCAATCTAATTTACTATTTATATAAATATATAAAAGCTTTATAATTACATTGAGTTTAAAATATATATAGATACATATATCACATATTAATCCGCCTTTAAGAGCACACATAGTAAGAAATTTGAACAAAAAATATTTTATTTTATTTTCGTATACTTATATCGATGGTCTACATATACTTTCAAAATATTTGTTGAACTTTAGTTTTCCGAAATATAGTGATTCCGTTCAATGCATCGTTGACATTCGTTCAATCAGGTTTCTCTATACAATGACCCCAACCTTATAGGCTAATATACGTACTCTGGTTTGTTTTTTCGTTTCCTACTATATTTTAATTTTTATATTTTTATACGCCATAGTGATCCGAACTGAACACTTTCTTCGGCTATTACAATATTACCATAGGCATTATCCTTTGCCAAATTTCGTGAAAATATTTCGTAAAATGAAAAAGTTTTCTATACAAGTAGTTGATTCCGACCGTTCAGTTTATATAGTAGCAACATGCTATTGTGGTCCGATATCGGCGGGTCTGGCAAATGAAATGAAAAACTTAGGGACACAAAGGCGGACTGACGGATGTGACAATATCAACTCATATATTTTAAAGGGGCTCCGACGTTTACTTTTGGCTGTTAGATGTACAAAAGAAAACGAAGATGCACAAAACTTTTAAAATATTACAGAAAAATTTATATTGCATATTGTCCATTGTCCAGCTAGATATTAATTATTCTGAGGGAAAAATTTTTAACTTTTTTGTTCAGGTGCAATCCAACTTTTAATTTTTAAGCTTAGTGTTGAATGCTCTGCAATGAAATGTAAATTACTTTTTAGTTTGTAATACTCCAATAAACGGCTTTCTTATCAAATTTCTCAAATATTATATAATATCAATTTCATAAAAATATTTATTGTGCACAGTTACAACGGCATTTCAGTGAATTTTTAATTCCTCTGCTTGTTTGAGGACATAAGCATATACACAAGTGTTGTAAGTAGCTTAAAAACGTTCGAGGAAATTGAAAGCTTTTCAAAGTACTTAACCACTTATTGCATTTATTTTCTATTATTTTCTAAATGCTACTTTATGCACTCCGGCACGCGTTGCATGCATACGGCGAAGGTAAAAATGTGAAATACTAACAAAAATACAACAAAACGGAAGCAAAACAAAAATAATAAAATAAAATTAAATAAAATATCGAAATAACGTTGTCATTGCTGCTTGGCATGAGATAACAATCATAAGCACACACACATTTCCTTACAAGCATGTATTTATTTGTCTAATATATCCTTTTGCAACACGCAATTGTCGAAGGACACGTAAATGCTTCCGTATATTTGCAGCTCAAGTGGTAAATGCAATGCAAATAGAATCGCAGAGCTGAGCAATACGAATGCAATGAGCAATAAGCACCAAAGAGGGAGAAGAAGAAGTTGCCTCACATGTGCAGCGATTCACAACTGGCGGTGGATGCATTGAAAATTAACTGAGCTTTGGGCGAAAGCCGTGTATGAGGTGAAAATGTCGGGAAAAATTGGTAAAATTAGCAAAAAAGTAGGGAGATCTTTTTAAAGAAAAGCGCTGGGTTGGGATGTCATGCTTTTAAGATGTAAAAGTATAGTTGTCCTACCAAATAAAAATATGTAAGTTGGCTTAAGACAGAATATTTACGTGCAAGGAGGGAAGCTTTGCTGACAAAGCGCATGTGAGCTGCTGAAATTGACAAAAGTGCATATAATTGTTGAGCGAAATTCACTAACATATGTACATACTATCTACTTTTCTTCAACATAGTACACGCCAATATTCGACTATATGTACTCACTTATATTTATAGCAACCAAAAACAACATAAACAAGAAAAAAAAATAATTTCGTTTAAGAACTTGATTTTGATTGGTCAGTTTATATAGCAGCCACGTATATGCTAAAAGATCCAATCTGAATAACTGACTCATACCAAATTTCGGGAATATTTCTCAGCAAATGGAAAAGTTTTGTATACCAGCTCTTGATCTTCATTAAAGATCCGATCTGAACAAATTCTTTGAAAATTTAACACCATTGCCTTAAACAATAACCCGTGCCAAATGGCACCTATACACAATAGTGGTCTGACATCGGCGGATCTGATAAATGATCAGCTTTTTGGTTAGAAGAGGGCGATGGCTAGGTAGACGGATATGACATAATTGACTCAGCTCATCTTTCTGAACATTTATATAAAGACCTTTATAGTTTCTCCGACATTTCCTGCTGGGTGTTTCAAACTTCCTGATAAAGGCGAGGGTGCACTGAACGGCGGAAAAAAACAAAAATTTAATAAATGAAAATGCGAATTTCAGAAAAATATTAAATGCAAGTGGCACTGTTATTAAGTAAAGTCAGCGTTTTTTCACCGGCTTCCCAAACTCTCTGAACAAAAGGGTTGTTAGCAGGGAAAAAATGTAATTGAAAGTTATATTCGTGCATTAGAGTGGATTAACATATTTATTTGCAGCTTTCGACCCCGTTTTGAAGTGTGCAAACTGTTGTTTATATGACATAAGAACGCTTAATATCAACCCTTCAGCATGGGTCCATATGGGCCGCACGCTTTGTAGAAATCAATTGTAACCGCTTGATGCGAAGTGAGCAAAAGCAACGGAATAAAACTTCTAAGACTTATGCAAATAAAGCCATTTACCTGCACGTGTGTCATTGAACGAGTGCCGGCGTAAGAGTAAATAAATGCAATCAAAATGCGAAATGGCAAGGGATATAATAATTTTGAGTGCCACTGTGACATGTGAACTCAAGGGCCCTCATCAGTTTATGCAACTATTTTGTACGAATTTATTTATATTCAAAGCATATGTAAGTGGATGGAAAATATGTCAATTTTGTGCAAAAAGGGGCGGAGGGTTTAGGTTGGAGGAAAAGGTGGAAAACCGTGAGCAGCTGATGAATTACGTAATGTATAATAAAATTAAAAAAGAAAATTTTGGACATAGAAATAGAGAGAAGAATTTAGTCAAAATCGATCGGTAGCGTCCCGAAATATGTGATTTCACCAAAAGCGTCCTTTTTTTTTCTAAGGAACGCTCATGCCAAGTTTCATGAAGAATCTAATTTCTATTCAATTTACAGCTTGCACGGGTGGGCATATAGATAATCACCCGAATTTCACCTCGATTCGTCGTCCTGATCATTTTATATATATAACCCCATATCTATCTCGAAAATAAAAATTATAGGAGTAATTCGAGTATATTCAGACAGACGGAAGGTCTGACCGACTAACGTGGCTACGTCAAATTTAACAAAATTTCTGAAGAGTCAAATTCAATAAGAGGGAAAATTATAGATTTAAGTATTGCAGAATTTTGACCTAAATTAACCAAATCATATTTCTAAACATACCTGTTCATCAAAACTAGAATTTTTAGCCTCATTTTTCTGATTAACACATTTTGAAATTAAATTCAGAACAAATACCGGGTTAATTTCAGAAGGTTTTGGACTAGGTTTGCTGTATGTAAAGAACCTTAGTAGTTTCATTAAGCTAATTAAGACTAATTTGCTTATGGTAGTGATTCCAATCATTATAAAGTCTTTATATAAGAAATGATGGTCGTAGTTCGATTGTATTTATTTTGAATCTGAGTCGAGAGAAATGGCAACCGAACACGAAGCAGCTATGACTCAATTCGATTTCTCTGATATGCCTTATCAAAAATCACGAGTACACAAGTATAGTATTCTCAATATATTCTTCTAATCGATCATATAGACAAATTTACCTTTTGATATGTCTAACCCTTTATCTAGATGATGAACAAAATCATTATATTCAGCAAGCGCTTAGAAGACTGGCTTCATATCAACATCTTCACCAGTGATGCCAAACAAATTGAGTACTCGAATAATCAGCATGGCATCAGTTATTCATCAGGTGGCGCTGGTGGTGGTGCTGGCGTTTGTAGTTTATTTAACGCTTGTAGCGATAGACGGTAGCTAAAATTTCATGTTGTATGCATGAATTTGTCTGCGCACATAAAAATATGCCGTCGTCATTGCCACAGCACCAAAGGTTGTACTGCCGAAAGCTAAAGTACTCATATTCCCCAGATGCTATGGTGCGGGCATAATGATGTGGGCGGGACGTGTGCGGCGCCCGGTTGGTGTCTGATGGCTGCCGCAATGACTGCTTGCTACTTGCTACTTGCTACATGTTGCATGCCTAACGGCATTATTTGTCTACGGTGTGTCGACTCACCGTTACCACAGCTACAACTGCGCGGATATGTTTATTGTTCATATCCTGTTTGCACGCGTGCAGGCGCGTGTGTGTGTGTGACGATGACGGTGCAGGTGTACTGGTGAGTGCATGCATTTGTGAGAAAGTCTGGGTGCTTGTATGTGTATATGTGAGTACAAAAGTACATCTTTCGCAATAAAAGACAACAGCAACAGCAAATAAAATCCACCACATCAATAGGCATTAAGTACCGCTGGGCTGTGTGAGTGAGAGTTTCCGCGGCAGTGAGTGTGTGTGTGTACAACGAGCAGATGCAGCTGACATGAGTTGGCGCTGGTGCCAAATGTTGTTGTTGTTATATTGAGGTGGTGAAATTTCGCTAACGGCAGGAGTGATAAGCCGAAACCACTCAAGCTGCCGTAGATTATGCGCCACCACTCGCACATATGCATCTATGCTTTTATGTTTTTAGTTATGCACGTATTTGTGTACATAAGCCCATACATACATATACGCGCACAAATGAAGTCATAAACTTGAAATAAGCCCTTAGTGATGGCAATTCGCCGAGTTTACTACAACACAAACCAAAGCGCTTGCATATATGTACACACTTATGCATACGTATATGTGCGAGTTCATCGTTTCGAACCCATGCCATCTTACCATCTTGCTTAATCCGCAAACCCTCTTTGCGCTGTGATTGCATTTCCAGTTTGCACTTTCCTTTTGTTTGTTGTTGTTGTGGTTCAGCTAGATTGTATCATATAACAGTGCAAAATTTTGTTTGGCAGATACTAGCGTGCTTCATACCGGCAGCTCATGCAGCTTGTTGCGCGTTGCTGCTGCGACTGTGAGTGCGTGTGTGCACCCCAATTAGCGTTTGTAGCATACTTTATGGCGTATTAGTGTGGAAAATCGCATTATATTGACTTTGAGCTGATAAGTACATGTGTAGTGCTCAAACATTCGAATATATAATTCACTTTCACTCGATCGATACTTTGAATATAATTAGTGGAACGTACTTAAAGTTTATATTCTAATAATAATCGGGTCGAGTTTGATTCGACAGATTTGAATCTCGTACATAATGTGGCAGTAAATTCCCAAAATACCATTTATATTAAAAATTTGTTGCGAATCTATAGCCACAATATCATGTCACTTAACGAAATATTATTGTTGAAGCCCTTATTACTAGAATTTTGCGAATGCGCAAGCAACCTGGAACACAATTCGTGCAATTTCGCTATCAATTTAATTGATTTGGGATAGACTGAAATGCTCAATTACAAGCTCGCAATAATCACTCACTCAGTCGAAGAATTGTTAAACTTTTCACATTTCCGCTAATTTATTTCTTGTGTTCACAAAGAACTTATAACACTTACCGTAATCACTTTCTCATAATTAGAGGGAAATGTCAAAGAGCATAAAAATACTCAGTTTGTTTTGCCATTTCATAATGACCAGACTTACTCTGGAAAGTGCAAATTTATTAGCAGATTAATGGTTCGGTTCGCGCGACGAATAGAGAGTTGCGTCCAATATTCGTTTCAAATAATCTTTCAGCAGAGCCAGTAATTCGAGTAACCAAATATCGATTTCGTACCAAGTTTTCTCTAGTGGATAATGTTCCTCCTCTGATAGCGTAGACGCTATTGCTGCTGTGGGGCAGAGTATTGAAGAAGATCCGAGTGAGTCCGTTCGCCATTTCGCGCAATAATTGGAGTTGTGGCCATCCACTTGATGTAAAAAAGATTTGGTTCCAAAATCCAAATCGTGTAAGAATTAAAATCGAAAAACAATCAAGCGCATAGTAAGTTCGGGATGATCAAGATCCCAATTTTCACAAGAAAGTTTGTACAGCGATGAAGTTCGCTTTTTGTTTGAAGGGATACACTAATAAACGCATGTTGAGTGACGAAAATCCCAAAACTATTGTTGATACATCATAACGTCCTCTAAAAGGTAATGTTCGATGAGTTCTAAAGTCAGAGAAAATCATTGCTAATAATTTCTTTAAAAACGAAGCCGGCCATAATGTCACAGTCAATGGGTATGATATATGTACAAGTAGAGTCATGATTAAAGGCTTTTTCGTGCCTGAATTGGATAATGTTAACATGAGCGACCTGTGGTCTCAACAAGGAAAGAATCAAGCTCTTAAATAAAACTTTTTGATCTGCAATATTGTGCCATTGAACACCACTGGGCTTTTTTTTAGTGGGGTTATGTGGAATCGCTTGTATATGCAGACGAGCCTGTGACAACTGACGTCTTGGAAGAGAATATTTAGCGCGATAATGCCGGCATACGGCAATTCTTAGACGTAATGTTAAATTATATGTGTTTTATTTCTTCCCATGTTTATGAAAAAACTAACTTTTTTTAAAATTAGAAGATTATCATCCACTAAAGGAGGCATAATTTGGGTCTGAACTAGCGTGTTAAGTATGTAACTATGTTACTGCCTAACTTAACGACTGATCCAATTCAGTCGTGTCCGTTTGTCTGAAAATACCCGAACTGGTATCTCAGGTTTTGATATATTGTTCTGAAATTTTGACCCCCATTAGTTGGCACTGTACTGGACCATTATTGCATATCGCTTTCATACGAACTGATCGATAAATATAATTGTTGTATGAAAAACTGTTTTATATGATAGGATCTGTTGCTGAAATTTACCAATGATTATTGTCCGAAACCCACACTGTGTCACTATATCATTTATTGAAATAAATGTACACCATATAACTAAAGTTATAGTTCCATAGCTGTTCAACCTTCCTTAAATTTTTAATATTTTTTGTTGACGATCCTAATGCATATGAGCGAACTTAATTTGCGAAAGGCAGACAATCGCGCAAAATGCAACAATTCGCAGCCAATTGTCTGCCACGCCAATAATATGCACTATCGTTTGCTGCAATTAATGCAAATGCAAATGTATACAACATAATTAGTAGCGACAGCAAAATGATAAACGGCACATGGCCGTGAGAGGGTCTGCGGGACGTGGTGGACCTGGATTTGCGTATGACTAAGCCTTGGCAGGAAATTGGCAAGCGCTTTGCTGCTTTAACAATGCAAAATAGTAAAATCATTTTTTACGCCGTAATTTTGTTTCGTGCAAATGCAACCCTTTTTTTTTTAAACTCGCAGTAAACTTTCGCAATTATATGACAGTGGCAACCAGTGCAACAACAGCTCGAGCTGTGGTGGCGGCCAAATGAATGCATTTAATTTTCGTAATAGCCTTAGCGGGCACAACTCTGCCCAGCACACATACAGGCACATTCTGTGGTAGGCTGACTGAGTGCGTGGCTTGTTGGTTGGTTGGTTGGCCTGTAGCTGGTCTAACCGAGCCGCCCGTCCGCTTGGCACCGGCCAACATGGCACCAAAGCGTACGAGTATGTAATGATAGGTATATAATATATGCCATTAGGTATATATTGTTTTATGCATATCCTACAGATCGTAGAAAATAATGCCACAGACAAACTAGTGCTCAACACGTTCATTTCGAATGGGTACTGGTCCTCAATGAATTTTGGGACAAATTTTTGTAGTCAAAGGGATATATATTTAGTTTAGTTCATTCCAAGCAGGTTTCAACTGAGTTCTACCAATAAAAAAATACTTATTTAGGTCTTAGTTACCCTTCCAACACATTTTATGTCTGTTTTTAACAATATAACACTAGTATTTTCGGCATCTTTCCCTTATAAAATGAGTTATCTCAATTCCTACGTCATATTCTTGCGCTATGTACTATGTATGCATATGATATGAGTGCTCTTTCTCTCCAAGCGCGTGCTGCTGCTAATGCTTTTAACATACCAATGTCGCGACGTGTCCGTGTACAGTGTGTCGCCAGGCGGCATAAATTTCAATTACAAAAAACTTTACAAAACAAGTTTTATTTATGCACACACATGCATAAGTGTGCATGACAAACGCATAGAATATACAAAAAAATGAAAAATAATAATGAAAAAATTTAAATACTTTGCTAAATACTCGGTTTATCTCTTTCCGCGCGCCTCTATATTTTTATTACTAAATGCAATTTTTGTTTGCAGTTGCTGCAATTACTTACACCCCCGTCCGCAATAAAATTTGCAAGTTTTTCCGCGATAGACGGTGAAAAAATTCGGATTACAGCATTTAGGCGCACGCAATCCTGCTTGTTTTTCAAGGGGGTCGCTCTCTTGCCTAGTAGGAAATTCGTGATTAATGAAAATATTGTGAAAACTAGTATTCAGTTATATCAGCTGAATTTGTTTTATTCGTATTATATCGAATTTCTATTTTTTATCATATTATAAGTACTGTTATTTCAAATCCAATGCACAGCGGATAACAATCTATGATAACTTGAAATAAGCCAGCTATTTTAATCAAGTAATCCTAATTGGTATAAACAAACCGCATCGAAAAACAAAACTTACCTAATTTTTAATGGTTATTATGGAAAATCTAATAGAAGAGTCAAATACATACATATCCATATATTTGTCTGAGCAACCATTAAATTTTTCAATAGATGGCTTCATTAAGCTTAGATATATAAGATTTTACTTTATAAATATAAGATTTTCCACTAGAAAAACCTCTCAAACTCAGAACCTCTCCATTTTGAGATTGCTTCACCCACACAAGCAAAAAGTTGAAGAGGAAAATGAAGGCTAGGCGACTAAAAATTTAAATGGTGTTCGTCGGAATACTGCAAACACCTAATTCGGGCATGTACTGTCAGAAATTGGACCGTCTGAGGTAGCCACAACCCAGAAGCTCTGACCAATAGAGGTAACTATAATTGTGTTCCATCAGGACAACGCCAGATAGTGATTTGCCAAAGAATCCGGAAGCTTTATTGGGATGTTCCACGTATGCGCCATTTAGTTTGGATCTCGCATAAAGTGATTGGTATAAGTTCCTGCGCATAACAAATGATTAGCTAGTGAATAATGCGTCTCAGGAGAAGGCTAAAAATCGGTTGTGCCAGTTTTTTTCCAATTGGATTGAAGGATTTTGTCGTAAGTGGCATTATTATATACCATATCGAACCAAATAAAAATATCAATTAATTGCAAAAATAATGGATTTCTTTTTATTAGACCTCATAATTATTTATTGACTTAACTGTTACTATATTTCTTTTTTTTCATAATACTTTAACAATTTCCTACTGAGTAAGACAGAACAAAAGCAAAGCTCATATGGGCTTAAGGGTGCCACACCGATGACAGGTCATAATTTCGAAACTATTACCGGTCAAGGTAAATGCAACCAAGTAATAAAATCATAAAAGTCGTATCAAAAAGCAAAGTGAAATTACAAAATTGCTGCACTTAAATTTGTCACCGCATTTCAAGGATTCGAATTCATTTCGCACTTAACTGTTTTATCCAACAACAAAATATTGTATCAACAACATTCGGTGACACCTGCAAGCACAGTTATTTCATTAGAGCGCATATTGACGGCACCATGACTCATAAGCGTGTGTGTATGTGTGTGTGTGTGGGGTGGTATATGTACCGTACTTAGTTGCAATTAAATATCATAAACCGGTGCATAATTGCTTAAAATGACAGCATTAATAGTGATCTAAATGCTGATAGGCGAAATGTTGCTCGAATGCAAATAGACACCTCTGTGTGCGTGAGTGTGTGTAGCCGATATAGATTCAAGCGGATTTGGCTGAATCGTGTTCATTTGGCAATTGATGACTCTATTCGAAGTTGCGAATATGTATATATGAATAATGGAGATAATTTTGGTCATATTTTAGGAAATATACTAGAATCTAAATGAATGAAATGAAAATGGGTGTTTTTTTTAGAGTTATGAGCATAGAAATCAAATTAAAACTAAAAAAAACAATAAAAATAAACGGATTTAAATATTTGAACACAATTTCGAGTATGTCATTAACGGCCTGGTCGGGTTTTTTGACTACATTCTCGAACATAACTGGCCTAATGATAGCACATATGTACAAGTGGCTAAGCATATCCTCAACAAAACAATCCAGCGAAGTCAGATGTTAATGACTTGAAAATATCTCGACACTATTCGGTCATTATAATGTTGTATAAAATGTTAAACAAATATCACTAGTCTGCTGGAGAATATATCTCTTGAATTGTTGAAACAAAAGAAAAAAAAGCTCAACAAGCGTGGTTTCTTTAGAGATATCTTTTATGGAAATATTGTACCTTCTAAACAACACCCTATAAAAAACAAGTGCAATTCGTGTATATATGTATGTATATATTTTTCTAAAATACAATTTGCGGTAATTTATGATCTTGCAACATGTTGCTTTATGGTATAACAGTTTGTTAGGATGAAGAGATGAGTTGAAATCCGAGTGGCTGTCTGTATGTTCGTCTGTCCGTGCAAGCTGTAACTTTAATAAAAATTGAAGTAATGAGATGATATAATTAAACTTGGTATGAGTTCCCGGAGAAAAAGGTAAGGACCACTTCATATATGGGCGAAATCGGACCACTGCCATTAAAACCCTTACAAAACGCCATTAAAGAACAACGTATGAAGTGCTAAAACTAAGCACTAAATTAAGATAATGAGGTTTAATTTGGCCCAAAGAATTGCAGTATAAAAGGACATCCGGGGGCTAAAAAATTTGAAAAATTGGCTGCGGCCCGCCCTTAATAGGTTAAATGTACTTATCTCTCAACCCGTTTTGAACTTCCAGGTGACTTTATACAGCATATATTGGCTAATATTTGAGTAATCTTAATAAATTGTAGAGAACGTGTTTTCTAATACCTGTTTTAAGCTTAAAATTAATAAATTATAAAAAGTAAAGAGCGTTATGTACCTGAAGGTATCCCGAACTTAACCCTTCCTTACGTGTTGTATGTGAATAAATGCTTTTTATCCTTGCAAACGGGGCAACAGTTTGCTGACAATATTAAGTTAAATAAATGTATTTTTTTGTTCACTTTTGCATATCATACTATGCCACAAATAAAAAATACACATTTTGTGCTCACGTTACCACTCAATTTTAAATTGTTGCTATGTTATATGCCACTTTGCCGCAGCCACAGCGCCAACAACTAACCAGCTTGCCACTGGTTGTGTGAAGTGTAGGGAAACAAAATGTATTTCCACTCCACCGGCTCCTGCTGGGCTCCGTATAATTACGAATACTAAACACATACACCATATAAAATATCAGCAATTATTAAAGCATAATGTTAATCAAGCGTTCGGTTCACTGGAATTTAATTGTTGCAAAGAATGAAGGTGCAGCCAGTTTTCAGTATAATATCCATAATACTATTCATAAAGAGTCATCTAATGATAATACATTCTCCAAATTAGCAATGTTTCGGGATTGCGACTGTGATCTATGTGATTAATCATTAATTTCACCACTGAATTCCGTTGGTTATATTGTGGTTCATCATCACTTGGCGCTTGTAGAACGTGTGACTTCTAGACGTCTCAGGCACTTGCGATTGTTGCCCTTCAGTTCGTCATAGGCTTCCTCTTGCATCCGTATTGAATGCCTTGGCCTGCAGAGTTTCAGTCTGTGTTTTCTTGGTGCTTTCACCCTAACACAAGCTTTTTCAGTGCTTTCTTACATCGCGGTAATAAAGACGATTTGAATGTAGAGTATTCATCTGTGGGGAACGACCTGTGTAACCAAATTTTTGTTTAATGCAAAGGTTCCTGTCAAAAATGGTGACGAGGATGAGAGCGAAGAAATTTAAGATTTATTACTTACTGTTGGGCTTTTAACAAGCATAATAAATGTTTTATTTTCTAAGTTCAAGCTTAATGATCGACTGTTCTTATAAGTAGTTTTAGGCAGTGCTTGACGGGAAAGTAAAGAATTTCCAATGCTTGGCAGCCAACTTAATGTCATTGTACCTACAGTTCCTTGTTCATCAAGTAAGTGTCTTGATTAAATCCACCGAACGTGATTCCATCGTTGCAACGACCAACGCGTTTGTAGATTGATGACGTTTGGAGACTCTAGACAGAAATCCTTAACTATGAACATGCACGTATTGAAAAACAATTCCGCGGTACGCATACGGCAAATGTTCTTCGAGACTAAAGGTCTGCCGATCTATATCATGTGTGAGGCAACTTTGCAGTGAACATCCTAGAATTCATTAAAAAGAGTCACGAGATCTACATAAATAGCAATAATGTAAACAACTACTATAGCAAACTCATACGGATTAACGGAATAGTAAAAGAGTTAATCCACTGTACAAAAAGTATAAATTCACTTTGTTGAATAAGACCTAGCATATCAAAGGGCACACATACTCTCTAAGTACAAATATGTTGTACAGTGAGCATTTGTAAACATCTGTTGCAGTACAATGAATCCATGTATAAGTTATGTCTGTGTAAGCATGCACGTCTGCATGTGTGAGTGGGGAAAAAAGTTTGAACTAAAAGCCGCATGCTCTCATAGTTTTTGTGCATAATAATTGGATTATCCAACATATGCTGGCGACATGCCTTTAGTCACGTTAATCCCACGGGATTTGGCCACCTGGCAGCGAATTCGTGCAAATGCGAAACACAAATAAATGCAATTGCATATGAAATGAGGGCCTTTGAAAGCAAATTCCTACCTACCTACATATCTACATGTGTATGTGTTTATGAATTAAAGAGGCTACATAATGCCGTCTATGCAAAACAGGCACACACACACATATACAACTATTTATTTATGTAAAAAATATATATTAAAAGCTTTTGGCGCATCAAATGCCAATGCTTATGTGCATGTGTGTGGATAGTGAAGCATACATGTTGTACATAAATATAGTATATACTAATTGCTATCAGCTAATGCTGCTGAAAACATTAGGAAACACTAAGCTCCTGACGCAACATTTTATTCTGCTCATTAGTACTTTATTACGGAAATTTAAATGTATTTTATTTCACCAAAAAATTGCGATACATTCACTATATACCACGCACATACGTATACTATATGTATATTTATGTATTTATGTATACATATATTTTATATATTATCTTACCCAAAAATTTTGTAGCTTTTTTTGAAATTTTGTTTTAACAAGTATGGAAGGGTAAGTTCGGGTGCGTCCGAACATTTTTATACTTGTAATCAAAGCTAGTTGAATTTCCACAAAAAACTTCGATTTGAAGACACTTCGAGTTATGGAAGGATGAAATTTGACTTCTAATCCCAATTCAAGAGTTTGACTTATGGAGAACTTAGAATTATAGAATAGATACATGTATATATATATTAATACACTGGGTTACACTCTATAGCTGCTTTAATTAATGCTTAGGTATGACACTTTATAAGTTTTCGACTAATGTTCTTTTTTGGGCCTGGTAGTGGTCTGATTAAGCTCATCTCGTACGATTACGACTCGTACTTTTTTAACTAAGGAATGCGCTTTCTGAGATACCCCAACTTTAACTCGTTTCGTCATCCTGATATATATATATATATATAGCCCTATATCTATCTCGATTAGTTTTATGTGATGTGTAAGATGAACAAAACTGTTATACTCCATAGAAACATGTTGCAGGGGTAAAAAAAAATCGAATTAGTTCCTTAATTGCAAAAACTTTTCAAAACGCATAGAATTTATAAAAGTTAATTTTTAATTAGGGAACTAATTAGTTAACTACCCTCAGGTCTAGGCAGAACAGAATATTACATGTAAATAACATTGAAGTGCCCTGATGGTGGGAGTTAAGTATTACGGAGTTACTAAATTTGTATTACAAATTAGTGTGTAAGTATAATTAGGTACAACATTCCATTCCGACGATAGTCGGGTCTAAGGAATGGATCCGGATTTTATACGGCCAAGACCTGTCAACTCGGCACCATTCTCCGAAATTACTTTAGTTTCTTGACAAGATGCAAAATGTTTTAATCCCCTTTGAACATCAGAAAATCTTTTCGGTTTTTTTTATAAAATAGTTTTTTTGTTTCAACTTCTATTTTCCGTTCAAATATTTGCTTTCAGACCTCTTAAATAAATTTATTCGTGAAGTATAGATTTGTCGTGTATTTCGTTATTTTTAAACTTTTATGGTGGTTTTGGACACAACAATACTTATTTATTTATTTTAGAAAATCTGAGATTACAACTCCTGGAAAATATAGATATGAGGAGAATATTAATTATACCTGATACCTTTAATTGTTTTTACCCATTTTCGGGGCAAAGACAGTTTGCATTCAGAATATTCTGAACACCTCTCTCCAAGATAATCTTGTCGTTGTGAACAATACGGCTCGAGTCCAAAACTCAATTGTCGACCTTTCTACTAACTTGGAACCATCTGTGAATAATCTTAGAATGTCGCTCTTAGTCTATTATAGTAGTGACTGTGTGAAAGATGTTATACCTACTCTAGTGGCTCCTACACGGGCATTGCAGTGTGTGTCATAAAAATCTTTACAAATTGAAAGAAAGCTCAGAAGCGTTGCATTCATATGCAATTAAAAGCAATTTAGTTTTCTTTACTAAAATTTGCTTGTATTTTCACTTTTTTTGAGATTTCAGTTATCAGCATTACATTATTTAACACAAATATTCCGGCAGGGTAGGTACTATTCCATTTTAGTGGCCCATAAAAGTTTTAGAACTAAACAGTTAGAGAACAAAACAAAACAAACATATATTGATACTAAAATATTTGTGTGTGTGTGTGTGGGTGAGCGAAAGCGGACATGAAGTCATTGATGTTCACTTATCAGTTTTGAAAAGTTGAAAAAGTTTACTTGTCAATTAATTTTTTTTTACTCTTTTGCTCATTTTGTTATACCTATATGTATTATTTATTTTTTTTTGTTTTTTGAAAACTCGTTTCTAATTAATTTGGCGAAAAGTTTACTACAAAACAAGTCATTTAGAGCAAATCGTTTATTATGCCCGGAACAGGAAATAATATTATAAGGAATCTTTTGTATTTATGAGGAGTAGTATAATTTCGATAATTTGCAATAAAAGTTAATGTTTTTTTTCTTGTTTTCAATATTTTTGTTGCATTTCATTTTGGCTTTTGTTTTCATAACATTGAAAAATGGTCAATATTTTTATTGTGCTGTTGTGGGTATGACTTGGCTTTAAATAGGGCAGATGCTTTTCTAGTCTATGATTATAGCAGATCCGTTTGAGTTGCATGAGTGTTACGAGTCACTAACGTCGATAATTGAAGAACATACACCGTTCAGTTAAATGCGTTCCCCGGCAATAATTTTTAAATGAGTTATCTGAAGGCCCATCTTTACAACGGACTAATTGAAAGAAACGATTGATTTAACCGTCCGGTTAATGACCAAACTTTCACCATTCGTTCAATGACCGGGTACCCTGGTACCCAGGAGGAGCAGATGTAGAAGTCGTTAGTATACTGAATAATTACATGGCATAGGAAATAACTATATATGGGGACATAGTCTATAGTTCTCTTAGAACGAAAGCGGAGTGCCAAGGTCTATGGATATTTCGGTACCTAAGCCATCCCTCTCCTCTTTCCATTTCGGACGAAAAGAAAGAAACGTGTTTAGTTGAAATTCTACAAGCCTAGTGAACAGCGTAGAAAGTATACAGAGATAAGTGAACAAAAAAATATACAAAATAAATATTATCAATAAACAAATTATATTTCATCTAAATACAATGTCTAATTCAACGAGTTTTCGACGGTAAGGCGAGATTTATTTATTTTATTTTCAAGTAAATTATTTATTTTATGTTTTCATGTTAAAAAATAATAATTTGTATAATAATAATATTATATTATATAATAGTATAATAATTTAAATAAAATTCGTATCCACTTACTGGACTGGACTGGGAAATCGAAAGATGGTCATAAGAAAAATGTTAATAAAAGAGTTGTTAAAGACTTGGTGGTACCATACAAAGGATCTGGTAGAAACATTACAATGGATAATTTCTTCACAACTCTTCCACTAGCAAAATTTTTACTATCTTGTAACTTGACGATTGTTGGTACTCTGAAGAAAAATAAAGCATACATTCCACCAGCAATGGCTGTTTCAGAAACTCGAGAAGAAATATGCACTGTGTTTGGTTTTCATGAAAAAATAACCCTATGTAGTTATGTGCAAAAAAAAAAACAAAAAAAACAAGGTACTAATTATGCTACCATCAATGCATCACGAAGCAAAAATTAGTGATAGTGCATTGAAAAATCCGAAATCATCGAGTTTTATAACTGGTCTAAAGCTGGAGTAGACACGATGGATAAAATGCTTGGAAGATATAACGGGTGATTTTTTTGAGGTTAGGATTTTCATGCAGTAGTATTTGACAGATCACGTGGGATGTCAGACATGGTGTCAAAGAGAAAGATGCTCAGTATGCTTTGACATTTCATCATGAATAGACTTACTAACGAGCAACGATTGCAAATCATTGAATTTTATTACCAAAATCAGTGTTCGGTTCGAAATGTGTTTCGCGTCCGTGTCCGATGAGCGATGAGGCTCATTTCTGGTTGAATGGCTACGTAAATAAGCAAAATTGCCGCATTTGGGGTGAAGAGCAACCAGAAGCCGTTCAAGAACTGCCCATGCATCCCGAAAAATGCACTGTTTGGTGTGGTTTGTACGCTGGTGGAATCATTGGACCGTATTTTTTCAAAGATGCTGTTGGACGCAACGTTACGGTGAATGGCGATCGCTATCGTTCGATGCTAACAAACTTTTTGTTGCCAAAAATGGAAGAACTGAACTTGGTTGACATGTGGTTTCAACAAGATGGCGCTACATGCCACACAGCTCGCGATTCTATGGCCATTTTGAGGGAAAACTTCGGACAACAATTCATCTCAAGAAATGGACCCGTAAGTTGGCCACCAAGATCATGCGATTTAACGCCTTTAGACTATTTTTTGTGGGGCTACGTCAAGTCTAAAGTCTACAGAAATAAGCCAGCAACTATTCCAGCTTTGGAAGACAACATTTCCGAAGAAATTCGGGCTATTCCGGCCGAAATGCTCGAAAAAGTTGCCCAAAATTGGACTTTCCGAATGGACCACCTAAGACGCAGCCGCGGTCAACATTTAAATGAAATTATCTTCAAAAAGTAAATGTCATGAACCAATCTAACGTTTCAAATAAAGAACCGATGAGATTTTGCAAATTTTATGCGTTTTTTTTTTTAAAAAAGTTATCAAGCTCTTAAAAAATCACCCGTTACTACAAAAAGATCAACTTTTTACAATATTCTCGATATTGTCTGCCTTGCAGCATATATTCTGTATTATGAGAATAATAAAATGCTTGTTAAAAAATCGCATGAACGACGCTTATTTTATCGGCATTTGGGCAGAGAGCTGTGTACTCCATTCGTTGAAAATCGTGCGAATAATGCCCAAATTATGAAGCATTTCTCAACGAAAGTGGCGATTGAATCTTTTCTTGGCCGAGCTCTCAATCCAAATGCGCAGCCAACACCATCTGTATCATTGAGATGTAAGAAGAAAGATCGATTCAACTGTAAGGAAAAAGATTACTGGTATATGCTATGAATGTCTTCAAAGTGAATTCAAAAAACGTCGCAAGGCTAGAAAAAATATGTTCAGTATGTGAGAAACTTATTTGTGATGAACACTGTATTACAACCACGACATGTGAAATATGTACAGAATAATTTAATATACTTTAATTCTTATATAGCACTGTATCATAATAAATGAAATAATATAAAAGTAAATAAACAAATAGTAAAAAAATAGAAAATAATATTACTAAAATAAATAAAAACGGAGTTGTTTTGTTCTTACTAATTATTTTTGTTTTTGTTTATAATAAGAATTATTATTAAAATAAAATAAATTGTAAACTTGTATATTGTCTGTTTTTAAATTTTAAAAAATTTTAAAGTTATCTGAATATTTTGATAAATAATCTCTTAAGTGTGTGAAAAGCCCGTCATTTATATATATAAATCTCGGCGGGTACCCGGGTACCTGGTTATTGAACGGAGGAGGTATCGTTTAATAGTTAATAACTTTTATTAAATAATTGATTCTAAAAAATTTTGAAAAAAATGGGTGTCAAATAAATTTAATTTTGTGGATCCCCAAATTTTTTTTGAGGAGGAGTTAAAAAAAATTGACATGTAAATTGAAATGGATACCCGGGTACCCGGTCATTGACCGGACGGTTAACTAATTTAAAGTCGTCTCGTTCTTGTTTTGCAAAAAAACCTCTTGATTTCTTATTAAGCATTGGATAAAAATTATCATTATTTCGTAGATCCACTGAGCCAACAAGGATGGGAGTAAGGGTGCTTAGTAAGCCTTATATTGCATTGTTCCAGCAGAATTACAGCATTTAAAGCGCTAACCGTTGTCTGATACTTATCAAAAATCTATTTTGATATATATATATATATCAATAACGGGTAATTTCGGTCAAATAATAAAATGTATTCAATGAAAATTTGAATAATAATCCCGCTCAGACAACATATGCGTACTTTTAACGACTTTGAACGCACTGTGTATGCACCACGCGGCCACAAAAGTGATACTACCCCGGAAAACACGCACTAATTAAAAGGTGGAACACGACTCTGTGGGTAAATATTAACACCCGTGACATGAGCCTTTCATAACCGCAAGCCTCCATGGAGCTGCGTACATATTTAAATAACCGCTATCATTCGCTCCACAGCTCAATACAACTAGCTATTGCTTTTCTTAAATATGTACATAACATACAAGAGTAAGCATACACAAACGCACTGGAGTGATTACACACACATGCTCATGCCCGACATAAAAGCAATAGAGAACATGCCTCTTCAGATTACTGACAACGACAGAAATACGCTAATGAGCAAATAAGCTGGCCAAGCTAACGTCATATTTCAACAGGCGGGTTAGGTTGGTTGAAAAATGTAGGGTTCGTGCATTAAGTTCCCAAATGTAAATGTTTTAATGTCGGTTATAAGGTGTACTGTGTACAGGTACTAGACTCATGCATTCTGCCCTGTGAGCTCAGGCATCTCTTCTACTGGTCCTAATAAAGATCCTAGTTTTAGAATAAAATAGAATATAGTTTATTCTCTGAAATACTCAGTAGAAGACAAGACTAATTTTAAAAAGCTGTCACCCTAGCAAACGGAGATATGAATGTGAACTTTCAGGTAATCAAAGCGCTTTGTGCGTACATTTAGAAAAACATATTTATAAGCTCTTAATTGCAGCCTTTTACGAGAACAGTTCGATAAGTTTGTGTTTTGCAAATAATTCTTAAGTGCTCTAAAGTTTTCTGATTAGGTTTGAATTATTTAGACAAATATATGACAAACTAGACTAGATCGCGTTCCTAGAAACCATAAACACGAAATTGAATGAGTGTAAAATCTCTGCACTTAAAACAACAAAATCGGACTACGCTATACTAATATCTTATTGAACCTTCCTAGGCCACCTACCTACCAGCACACCCACCCTTGGCGATAGCTCCATTATGTAAAGAAGATCATAGAAATGAATAATAGAAAAAATGAACACCTCAACTCAAAATTTTCAAAAGCAGGAGCTCTTTTCTAAAAAATTTAGAGCAGTCTTAATCCATAGAATAACAGCTACGCGGCAACTTTCTTCCAGGAAATATGTGAATTTTCCAACAAGTGTCTTTGAATTGTGTTATAATGTATCAAATTCTTTAAGGTGTTATAATATCATTTTATACCTTAATTGCTGGTATTAGAACCCAATTCTAAGATGCATTTTATACACCTATGAGGCGGTACTCGTATGCATACCTTTAGCCCACACTCAACCAAGCTATCGGTTTTGTTCTTAAACATTGAGGTAATAATTTCCAAATTCTCTTTCCAAGCCATGGTTACCACTCTGTTGATCTGGTCTTAGCCATAGTAACCGGCTTCATTAATTTTTTACAGTCAAGCAGATTTGTCTAAAATTATTATCAGACAATAGCGGGTGTATGTCTACACCGCAAATAGAGTGCGTTCCCAAATGTATGGCTCCAGTTAAGTGCGCTTCTATATGCTCTATGTACTCTGTACTAGGTATGAATAAATATAAGCAAATGTGGGTATGTATGTGCTGTTCATATGTGTAGTTTTCGCAATTTCTGCTCATTGGAATTGTATGCAAGCTTTTGTGTGTAGGCGACTAAAGGTATTAATGTGTGTGTACATGTATGTATGTATAGATGTGGATGAGTAGAATTGTAACATTATACACCGCATCAGCTTAGTTGCTTTATCTGCCAACTATTAATTAGTACGACGAGTATGTTATCACTTTCAGTAGACCGCAGGAGCGACTGGCACACGCTGTGGGTATTAATATTGTTTTAAGAAATTCTTAAAGGCAAAAGCTCTTAATTATACTTTATAGGACAATAATTCGTTGAGAGAGAAACCTAAATATGTTCCATATAGAAAACTTATTTAAAGTTTTTTTAGATCTCAATGTAAATAGCTGAACAACAGCATCGTTTTTTCTATTGTTCGAAATGA
The DNA here is from genome assembly GCA_027475135.1 of Bactrocera correcta. NCBI lineage: Eukaryota > Metazoa > Arthropoda > Insecta > Diptera > Tephritidae > Bactrocera > Bactrocera correcta. The sequence continues at coordinate 153,898,807 of CM050323.1, forward strand.
ACAGGGTGCTTCAGCCCAAAATTTGCAAGCGTAAATTTTTAAATAAAAAAATGCATTCTTTGTTTAATTTGCAAGGGATATTCGACAGTGCTAAAATAGTCCTCTAGTAGTGCAGTGATTCAGGCCTACTCTGCTGATGAAACCAGCAAAAATAGTTTCGACTAGAAGGTAATGTCGAAACAGTGGCATGAGATCGAAAAAAATAAGAATACAATTTTATAAAAGTTGACGGTTTTAAAAAAGAAGTTGAATTTGACCCAAATTTTTGGTCACTTTTGTCCTTGACAGATCGTAAAACGATAAGCCGCAGTAAGGAGAACTATCTAAATACAGAAAATGCAGGAAATGTTATATTGTCTTCAAGTAATCACTAAAGTGAGTTCGAAGAAGTAAGAAAGGGCTTGAATCAAAGCTCAAAGTCTGGCGAATGCTTTAAGGTGTAAAACCAATCACATTTAGTAAACTCAGCCAGATGTTCGAAAATCCTGATATTAGTTATATAGAGGCATGACCAAGTTTTCGTTCAAATTTATCAATTTTAGGCAGAAATATACACTTTTATAAGTAAAACGCGCTCTCTTATTTTCATTGGGTTAACTCATATAATAGATGATATATGCCGTACAAAGTCACCCGGAACTTCGAAAATCGTTATATCAAATATGTGGTAGCTAAGGGAAGTATTGGTCTGGTTCGGTACCATTATAAGACAAGGATTATCTTATTATCCTTTAAATTCATTTATAAATACCTCACATTGATCGAAAATTTCGATCAAAAGTCAATAATAATTGCTTTTGATTTGTGTACTGGAAACTGAACGAATGTAGTGGAATTTAAAATTGTGCTATATGGGGTAGGCGTGGTTGTTGTCCGACTGGGTCCATTTTCACAATGTGACATAAGAATGTAGAAATAATGCCACGTACTAAATTTTGCGATATGGGATTTCGCCAAAAAGTGGGCGGTGCCACGCCCATCGTCAAATTTTTACACGAGCTCGCATAAAGCTCATTCTGACTACTGCACAGACCTGTTCGTCTGGCCTCCAGTTCAGACTAAAAATAGAAATATTAGTAATAATATAGATTTTTTAACTCGACTTTGACAAGAATCTTAAGCGATCCACAAATTCGTTTCGAAATCTCTTTCAACAAATTTTCAACTGCAATCCGGTGGTGACTTCTTTTATTTTCTTTTAAAATACTATGTGTTTACGTTGGTCCGACAACAGTCACTTATGGTTTTATATCCATCGAAGATTATTATGAATATTTTGCGAACGTATAAATGTGGCCAATGGTAAAAAGCTGTAAATTTTAGCAATTATTTTCCTTTCCTAAAAGCTGGTGCGTTTAGAATAATTTAAGATTTCGTAAAGCTCAGAAAGTACAAAAGATACATGCATGTAAGCTCGCAATCATGAATATTCACAACATCCATCTTCCACAATACTTATTGGCCAGTTAGTAGTCAGATCTTCGCATTAACTTGCCTTGGCTACTCCTGCCTGTCCTTTGCATGTCTGTAGCTAATTGTTCTTTTGCAGTTTATCGCCTGCAATGAACATAACACAAACCGATGGATGACTCCACAAGTGTCGCGTTCGACGGGTGCGAGATCGTGGAGAGTCCAATGGGCGAAAGTACTCGAATTTACTCTTTGTTGTGGTTGACGGCGGCGAGCAACGCCGTGCTTTACGATACACTTGCCTCGTCTGCACGGGCATGACATGTCCATTGGCGGTCTTACGGTTCCGCACGCATAAAAACACTTTATGGTATAGATAGAACGTTCCGAGCGAATGGACAAAAGACTGGCGGACCACGTACAAGTATACGAAATAAATTATAGTGGAAAAAGGCCTGCCATTGCGGTTGGTGAGAGTAAGCAACAATTTTATTTACACTTCGGTTTGCACATCAATGCTCACAGACAAGCGAAGTTAAATAAACAAATAAATGGCTACGAAATTGGGGACTCGCAATAAAAGCGGGCGTCACTTGCGGTATGACGGCGCTGACAAAGGAATACGTATAGTATGTAGGTGTGCTGTGTACCGACATTGTTGCATTTATATATTTAACGTGAGTCCATAAAGTCGGCGCTCAGCTGGTCGTTAAATATATAACCCCTTTTAATAGACAATGTTTCGACAGGACTCGAAATTTCTATAAATTATTTTAATACCTTTGTCGAAAACAACTTTTTAGAAGAACAAATAAAGGAGACAGCCACCAATTACACCAAATTTTCTCTATTCTCATCATATTTTTCTGAAATATTTTTTTTTTAATATATTAGGCTTTGGCTCCAATTTGAGTTATAATTAAAAAATGCCTTTATTTTATTTCAAAAATATTAAAGTAAATAAATTCTTTACTCAACCTAAGTACTAATACTTTTTATAACTACTTTATATATAGTATATATCTCCACCCACACCCAATCATGTATTTACAGGCATAAGCTTTTACGAAATGAAAAATATTTTGTTTGCTCACTGTTAAATCTCTCAAAAGTAAAATGAATTAAATTAAAGGTTACAACACATAAAACAAAGGCAGGCCGTCGCAGTGGCTCTATTGAAAAGCGACTGTGTACACATTTGTAATAATGCTATAAGCATTTCAGTACATATATATATATAATTGTACTTACTATATTTACCGGCGCTCAACCACTGGCAGACTAATAAAGCAGTTCAGCCTTATTTGTATTGAAATGTGTAACTGTAGTCGCCTTTTGGGCGCTGCACCCATGCTAAATAAACCCGAGTGCTTTGTGTATCGTGGATGCTCTTTATTGTTGGCGCGCAGGAAAGCCGTGGCATGTAGGTGTTGTGCTGATGTTTATCGTGAAAATACTCAAGGGTTGTAATAAAAACAGATGTTGCAATTTGTTCTCATACAACTAACACGGCGCAATAAAATTAAACAAATCTCAGGTGGTCTAGGAAAGCAAATTTAAAAGTAAATATGTCGTTGCGTTTGGCCAGCAAAGCTTGTCGAGTTTAAATACCATTTTTTAATTAATATGCGCTGAACTTATTTCCAGGAAATGCCGGTTTTGTATTTGAAAGCGAATGAGATTAACTTTGAAATTTAATTAGAAAGAGCAGCAACTGATTAATATTATTGTATGAATATTTGATAATAACGGAAATGATTTCAATAGGGTTACCATCTCGAGTCCTTTAAAATGGTGTTAGTAAAATATTATGGAGTATATTTACATTTTATTTAAAGTTGAACTTAAAATCAGGTTTCCAAAAATTCAAAGGGGTTAAAGGCGTTTCTTTAATATTAGTAAACATTTGTGATTCGAAAACACTGTCCTGAACATGAAACCTTGTACTATTATACTATTTGTCATACAAGCTTGCATAAAAAATGTTTTTTACTACCCATTCTTAAGTCTGAAAAGCTCTACAGTGGTCCGTTTGCCTTAAGCTAAGACTGGTGGAGAGGTCTCCTCAAATCTAGCTGCGACTCGTTCATGAAAAAGCTTACTAGGTCTCTTCTACAACGATTCTTTCTTATCCATATATCTCACGACGGTATGTGAACAGAGAAAATATGGCCGTGAATTGCCTCTGTGGCCCAGTGATTTAAGTTTTGAATAGAAAAACTGAAGGGGAATAGAATTTCGGCGTATCTTTATTCCGACACGCTTAAGCGTCGCAGCTCATGTAGCCCTTTTGAGTCGAATTTAACATAACCTTTGGTGAGAGTCTTCACCTTTTCCTTTTTAATTCTCTACGCTGCATAAGGCAATCGAAGCCTTTCTCAATCTCCACTCAAGATCTGACCTTCATTAAAGCTTTCTATCAAAGATAAGACCTAGGTATTTCACTTTATTAGCCGGTTGAAGGTGAGAACTTCCGAAAGAGGAGAAACGCATGTCACTTTCACTTTTACTTGGGATGACGGCTAAGCCGCTTCTATTCACCTAATTGATACCACCTTGAGCTACTCTTAGGTTAGCTGGTACAGATATTTAGAATTTTTTTTTCAGTGTAGACTATTACCTCAAAGTGCAACCTCGAATTCTTTAAGTAGGTCGTTAACCATCAAGACCTGAAGTCCAACCCTGCGGGGCACTCCTCTTAACCGTTTGGAATTTCTTTGCACTAATCTATTGAATCTTGTTAATGCTAGAAGACATCGTGAAAATTCAGTTGGAAATGAAATTCAGCGAGTTAAAGAACATCATTAACATCTCACGAGAATGTGGAGACTTTGACTTTCAAGCCTTCCCTGGAATTTTACAACATCGTTCAAAAAGACAACGAAAAGCTATAAAAAGGTTTCTCTGCGCCAATTTTTCGGCATTGTAAGGCTGGGAAATTAAAATCCGTATTCGTCCACAGTTGAATATTAGCCCAAATACTTGCATACACACAAAAAACTCTGAAGTTATTTATGGCAAGAGGATCTAATTTCCACCTTCGAAGCAACTCCCACTTTATTGATTTTGTATCTTTCTGAAAGTAGAGAAATGAAATCACCATTCTGATTTCAGAAGGTATGCACAATGAAATGATATTATACACTTTAATAACAGATACTTTTATTTAAAATTTATGAATATATTTCTTGGAAAGCTTTGAAATGATTGCAATGCCAATGAAGAGAAAAATTAAAAATATTTTAAATTCTTATGAAAAAGAGAATTAAATAAAAGTATAAATGAAAATAAAGAATGCTTACAGCTCTATATGTATGTATGTACACAAAACATTTCTGCATTTATAAAATTGTATTTCATATTAATTAAATTGTTGTGAGAGGCATTGTGGCAAACAGACGCGGTGCAGCACTAGTATTTATTTGTTTATTTCAGCCTTTCGTTGAGTGGTCAAAACATGGCGCACAAATCTAAAATGCGCATATTAATGCAAATGCAAACATGTATGCGCACAGCTTTATATATTTCAGTGATTTATAAAATTCCAAGCGTGCCTCCACCACACTCACCACTGCACAACCGCACCACCACACAGAAAGATTCACGCGTGTAGTTGCTAATGCCAACGCAACCGCCGCCTGTCTGCCCACTCACCGCTCACCACACGCCCTAATTGTCGGTTCGACTATCCACCTATCCATGGCTAGGGTCGACCGTGGGCGCATGTGGTGTGCCGCGCAACTGTCATTGAGTCGCTGACGGACGGATTGTCCGTGGCACAGTGCGTATGTGGCATGTCCTGTTTGTGCGCGTGCGGCTTTCTAGTTTATTGCCAACAATTTGTATTTACATGTGTGCTATTTATTATTATTATTGTAATGCTGCGATTCTTTTATTCCTTTTGAAATGCGAATTGTTAGTTAACATTTGCTGTAAACATGAAATTTATTTGCTTTGCGTTTTGTTTGGCGGAGATGTGAAGGGAAGTGAAGCGCACCGAAATCGCATAGAAAATGAATTGGCCAAAGCCAGCATAATGCCACTATGTGAACGCCATGCATGAAATATGTACAATATGTATATAACATTATGACAAAAAAGTACCCGGCAATTGTCAATATCTATTTAGTCGCCTTCAAAGTAATCCCCACCAAATGTAATACACTTATGCCAACGATCTGTCTAGTCCTCGAAACACTTTTCATAACCACTTTCTGGGATGGCCTTCTGCTCCTTCAGCGAATTTTATTTCATCTCTTCGTCGGCTAAAAACGGCTTCAACGAATCGGCAATTTCAGTTTGATGAACAAGAAAAAATCACACGTAGCCAAATCTGGCGAATACGGTGGTAGAGCGAGGAGGGAGGAATTTAATAATAATTTCCGGGTGCTTTTCTGTCAGAATTTGTACACATATATTATATTTCGGTATAACAGCATTGTATTGCACTCACACAAACACACTTATATATGTCGCTGGGCTTAAGTTGTTATTGTTTCACTAGAAGTCACTGGTTTTGCTGACAGTTGTTACAATTACATATGTAAATGTTTATACAAACAATAAATATAGGTTATGTAAGCACTATGTAAAATATTTGCAGTTGATTTAAATATTTCAGATAATAAACTAAATTCGCAGGAAGAATTTAGTCAACCAAATGGAAACTTTATCCTTAACTTTATAGTCAGAATAGCAATCTCCAGATATCCAATATATCCTCTGGTGTTAGGGGTTTATAATGGTTCATAATGACACACAAACAAAGATTTGCACGAGAAAAAAGGTTTAAAAGTATATTTTGAATTGTATGACACATATATAAGAGGTAAATTGAAAGGTCCCCAGCCTACCATAACAAAACACTATTATTGAAAAATTCCTTTCTTGTTCAACATAGCTCTCTTCAAGCGTGGTACGTGAGTACCTCTAACTTTTTGTTACAAGTTTTGAATTACAATTTGTCCTTTGCCTCAAAACAGGCCTCAGTTTCGACGATCACCTCTTCATTCGACGAAAGTTTCTTCCCAGCGAGCAATCTTTTACGATCCGAGAAATAGGCGCGAGAGCCTTTATCAGGAGAACACGGTAAATGCAGCATTTCATGGATTTTTGTCTGCTACTTCATTCAATTTCAATTTACTGCCATTAGAAAGTTTGTGTATTTTGTTGATGTTTCCATCGCTAACAGCCACTTTTTGGCGTCCACTGCGTTCACCCTCTTCTGTGCTCATTTCACCACGTCTAAACTTAGCATACTAATTATTGATGGTTGATTTTCTTGGGGCAATATCCGGAAACTCGTCATCAAGCCAAGTGTTTTTGCCTTCAAAAGGCAATATTTTATAAGACGCGAAATTTCTTTTTATCCTTTTTTTGTACATACATCTTATTAATGTTATTCTAATAGCGTCATCTATGTGTCAGGCCGGACACTCTTCATTTGTCCAAATGTAAAGCTTCACTGACTGAAGTACCAGCTGTTCCGATGAGGGCACCATACATATAAAAATTCTAGGTGGTCAAGGCGCGACTCTATACTCAAATAACATTTTTTTCACGCAAAAACATCTGTAAAAGAAATTATCAGTTTTTCGGTATCAATCTCATAACGATTTTTGTTCCCCTTCTCATAACATCTCTCTTCGAAGAATAATTGTCTTTTGTTTTCATCTAGCCGAAATTATATTCAAAAATGTCTCGTCTTTAATCTTAACGATAATGATAACCCACCTGATTTTGAAAGCAGAACGATTGGGTGAGATTACTGCGTGAAAAAAAGATATCTAAGAGTATTAAATAAGTCCCTGAAGGGGTTTTCCTCACCCATTTTTATCAAAAAATCCTTACTGTAAATTAGCCATTTTGCTATGAAGTTTTGACATTACAGAAACAATTTCTGGATTTGAGATCTCTACTATATTCAATCTGTTATATAATTTGAAATTTTCAGCTTTTTAGAATTGCCTTAAATTACTTAATGCTCTGCTTAGTCCAACTCGTTCTAATGCGAAACATGGGATTCATGACATTTTCAAATTCTGAATTGAATTATTTTTCCGTTGCTTACTTTATGGTGGTAAAAGAATAATTTTAATTACGTGAAAATATTTATTTTTAGAAAAATACACAGATTTGTGTAAATTGAATTTTCTGCCCCTCCATTAGTGTTGAAATGTTCTCTCAAATATTTCATTTACAGAAACCAGTTTATTTGCTCTTACTTTGTCTGCAATGACTGAGTGCGAATGTTATGCAATGACATTTGTGATGACCCTTGCAATATATTTATATCATAATATTTTTCTCTTTGCACTTTTTGCAAACACACCAACAAACACACCTGCACGTATTGGTTTCAAAGTGCTATTAAAATCATAATTCTTTCAATTTTCATAGAATTTCAGTTGAAAATTGTGAAAATATTTTTGTAAACACGACGTCACTGCAGTTGTATTCGTTGTGTGACACGTGATCGTGCAGTTTGAGCCGTTATGACAGCTCCGAATATGGAGTGAATTTGATATATTTGCTACAAATGACGGCATGTGTAAATACACAACTGTGTCTGTGTGTGTGTGTATCAAAGTGTATAAAAGTCAAGAGCATGCTGATGGCAACGGGGAAACTGAAAGCCACCAACGTCTGCAGTGTGGCAACCTGAACATGTTTTTGATTGATGACAGCGTATTTCAGCTGTCTGCCTGTTGTGATAACTAAGCGTATGCTTCCGTGAAGATGAGCTTTCTCGGTAGCATTGCAAGATAATATCAGACAATATAAATATACATATATACATTTCTTTATTTCTAAGTGTTGATTATTGTACTTATACTTGTATGGCTTACGGCACGAAGATGATTAGAGTTGTAAAGTTCGGAGCGAGGGATAATTCAAGAGCGATTGTCGGGACTTTAAACACTTCCATTATTGGCGATAGTTTTCTGAAAGATTACTCAATTTGATACTAAACAAGTAAGGGCTAAGGACTTAGCATACTTTCAGGTAATGCCAAAACTTTATTTTACCAATAAGGAAAATAAGTATTGAACCGATTGTACTCATGTTTGACATAGGCATAACATAGTATTGTCAGGAAAGGGTTTTTACCAATAGAAACTGGGGTCTACATATTATGGTATCTGAGGGCTTGAATAGTGGAAATTCGATGTTGACATTTTTGATCGTTAGGTTCGTGAAACGTTTTATCCCAAAGTATGGATTGGTGCCTGATTTGTATGTACGAAAGTGACAGAACCAATTGGTATTAAATTTAATTGCTATCAAATTTAGCACATTTTCAAAATATCACATAGAAATATCAAAATAAGTTTGTACCAAATTTAATTCAAATTGGTCGAGCAGGTCCAAAATATGGTACCGTATTCGGTAGCAACATGTTGCAAGGGCATAAAAGGAGGCGTAATTAATTTTAATTTTTGAGTCTCATTCTCTCAACAATATTCGCTAAATGACACTGCGTTAATTCATCTTTTATTCTTACAGCTTCCAAATTTTGAACACGAACCCAACTAAATATAAGGTATTCTTTATTAAAGTTTATACAAAATAAATTCAATTATAGAAGGGCATGAAATGACATTAGATAAAGGAAATCTAATTGAAGAACCTTCCATATTACCTAAAATAAACATTTGCAACATCTGTAAATAGATTAGTGCGAAAAATTTCGATGAAGTAGACAAAAAAGTTTGGTTTGACAAAAAACAGCGCAAAAGTGTCAAGTACGAACAAGCGCAAATATATTTATTTACAAAATGTGTGTGTGTGGGTGTTTAATGGCTAGACAAACCCGGTAGGCAATCGAGGTGGTGGGAAGGCATGGAACGAACAGGCTTTGTTTCATGGTATTGCGGAGTTTTCACTGATGTATACGACAAAGTCTTCGTTATAAATTTCCGGCTTTAAAAAGTAATTTAAAAAATGTTGCCTACATTTAGGTGCTTCATTAAAATGTAGTTAGCGAAGTCGCATACCAAACTTTTTAAATCAGCTAAAATTCATTATAAATTTAAAACATTAAATAAAATTTGTCGAAGAACCACGCCTTAATATTGACAAAATATATTTTTGAGACAATTTCAGATTTTCTGAAAGTATTTTCTAATTCCAGTTTTTTTATTTCTGTGCACTCTACTGGGTATTTATGTAAGCGCTAAGCATGCTTTCAGCTGCTCGTGAAACCGCAAAATAAATTCTACCCAAAAGTGTGCTTAGTTGTTGTATGTTCGAGCATCCATTAGATGCTTAGGAAAAAAAAAACAGGAAAAAAACAAAAATTGCTTTGGCGTTGTGCCTAAAAACCTAACCATGATGATAACCGCAAAAAGCAGGTTGCCGTGTTTTGCTTTGCTATTGACTTGTGGTGGAAGCTTTTGCCAGGCTAACGATTGTTATTCAATATGCGGAGCATGCACATGTGCAAATATTGATTTCCGAAAGAATTTTACGCCGCAAATCAGCTGCTGTGCAAGCATTTCATGTTTTCCCCTTCCCATGTATTCTATTTTAGCTTTTTAAATTTAAAAGCACGAAATGCGAGTTCGTGGGAAGTTTGATTAAAAGTTAGGCGCGTTTTTTAAATAAGCACAACTCTCTGCTTTTTCGCTACTTTATCACTCTTTGCTATTATCTTACCAGCCATCTTGCCAACTCTGCATCATATCTTGCGATACATTGGTTAAATAGGCGGTTGTCGTCTTCGAATTTTGTCACATAACCACGTTATGTTCTAAATTCATAACTTTTAGCGGCTTCTAAGGAAACCAATAACTTCTTTGCAGAAATGTGAGCAGTAAGAAAAATTGCAAAAGTCAATTTAAACTTTTAAATTTCGTGTTTATAGCCGGTTCATTTGGGTGTAAAATGTTTGATTTGCCAATCTAGACTACGCCATATGCTTGGTTATTATTCTACTGAACTCCACGGTCCCTAAAATTTAAATAATTTCAGCGAAGTGAAGTGAAAAAATTGCTAAATAAACTGAATCTCCTGCATAATTCTTGAAAGGATAAATAGTCAAAGCTGAGTTCGATTCTAAAAATAAACCATATCCCTTCCAAATATTTTAGTTTGAAGTCTAGGCAGTCCTGTTTGCCGTTAGCTGACCAAATCTTACTTAATCTTCTTTTGCACAAACTTCGGTATATTTATATCATTCAGAAATCGAATGATTTTCTAATATCTATAATATCTACGATAATTAAAAGGTTTCCTTTAGGCCAGCAGTTCAAAGTCGGTATTTGTATATCTCATTCGGGCTTCAGAAAAAGCCGACTGTCACCTCAGTTCCATATAACCATTAACGGCTGACCTTAGGAAGTATAGGACTCTTATTTCATTCAAAATAAACTTATTGAAAGAGTCAAGATTTTCGGGCTATGAACATTTGAGACCAAATGTCGTTTACTACTTCTTGCTGGTTTTCAAGTGGTCAGTCTTACCGGATTTACAAGCTTAAGCCAGTGATTTGACCAACTTGCACAAACTAAGTAATTGTTTCTCGATACAGAAAGCCTTGGACAGTATTCTATGAAAAGGCAACTATTAAATATAAACGCTAAACACACATATATCTTGACAACTGGTTTGATGGCTATATCTGTAGGATATTCTAAGCGAATATAGGTATATACGAGTACAAGTAAATGCGGCAAACTATGTACATTTTATCGGTTTTTGAACAACCGCTTTATAAAAGTGATATATAGGCACAGATACTTCTATACTACAATATACATTTGGCAAAACAAAAACACATTGAAATGAGCGATTTCAATTAAATCAGCACAGCTTTGTCGCGTCGCTCGTTGGCATGATTATTCACACGAAAAGCAAAAGTTGCAAGCCACTAGTCATTCCACATAGATACTAAATGTATAGTGCATATGTGTGCATATGTGCGGTGCGAAATTAAATACAGGGTAGGCCATTTAAAGTTGACCCATCTGGCAATGCTGTAACTTTTAACAGCGCTGACAAATCGGCTAATGTCATACCGCGTTAGAAGCGTCATTCGAAGACAATTTATACCATGGAACAGTACACTCCAAAAGAACGCGCTGAAATTGTTCAGCTTTATATTCAAAATAACTTTTCAATTGTGTTAACTCAACGTGCGTTTCGCAAAAAAAATAAAGTGAAAAGTGCTCCAGTTAAGAACACAATTAAGTCTTTATACGCAAAATTTGTGAACACCGGTAATCTCAGTAATGCCAGTCATGCATCCAGACAACGCACAAGACGTTCTGATGAAAATATCGAAGCTGTACGAGCCAGTATTGAGGAGACTCCATCGACATCGAGTTATCGCCGCTCTCAGGAATTAGACATTTCTCGCACCACTCTCCGACGCATAATTCATAAAGATTTGAAGATGTTTCCATATAAAATTCAAATGGCACAAAAACTAAACCCAGCTGATTATCCGCGACGCCTTAATTTTGGCAAATGGGCCATCGAAATGGCTGAAAACGAACTTGACTTTTGGCGAAAACTCATCATGTCAGACGAGGCACATTTCTCGTTGAACGGAGGCGTATACAAGCAAAATTGCCGATTTTATGCCACCGAAAATCCTCAATTAATTGAAGAACAGCCTCTTTACGACCAAAAAGTAACAGTTTGGTGCGGTGTTTGCGCGAATATGATCATCGGACCGTATTTTTTCGAAGACGATGATGGAGCCACGACAACAGTCAATGGTGAGCGTTATCGAGCCATGATAACGGATTTTGTGATACCCATTATTCGCGAAAATGACATGGATAACTTCTGGTTTCAACTGGACGGGGCTACATGCCATACAGCTCGACCAACAATCAATTTATTGCGACCATTTTTCCCCGGGCGATTGATATCGAAAAATGGTGATGTTGACTGGCCACCGAGATCACCAGATTTGACGCCACCAGACTTTTATTTGTGGGGTTATTTGAAATCCAAGGTATACGCTAATAAGCCAAAGACCTTAGCTCAACTGAAAGCCAACATTCGACGTGAAACAGCCGCCATATCATCCGAAACATTGGCCAAAGTCATGGAAAATGTCGAAAAAAGAGTGCATTTAGCTGTCAAAGCTAAAGGTGCCCATTTACGCGATCTAATTTTTAAATATTAGCTGAAACAAATCCCCTTGGACCAAAATAAATTATTTTTGAAATGAACAAAAAACATTGTTTTCTTTTGTTCTTTTTTTTTTAGAAACAAATGGGTCAACTTTAAATGGCCTACTCTGTATAACAACAAGAAGAACAAATCCAAACAAAAAACCGCATAAGTCAATAACACCGTTTGTAAGTGTGGGTGTTCGAGTACACAACTATTTGTTGTACGAAATTTCACCACACCGAACGAACGTGCAAACTGTGCCTGTTGCAAGCGTTCTTATTTGTATTGTCACGGCCGATAAATATTTGCTTCCAGCACCAATTGGCAATTAAATAATGGCAAATAAAATGGACAAATTGAAATAATGGGAAATCTGTGAAATGCAATTGATTTTACCACGTAATTGCTTTGGGATTGCACGATGAGTGTGAAAAAGTAACAAAAATGATAGGCGAAATACTCAATTTCACTTTACCAGTGAAAAAATATATTTGAATATGTGTGTATGTGCATTGGTTATTTGTAGTGGAATAAGGATTATATGTGTGCACAGTTGGTTAGATAGCAGAAATGTCTTAATAATCAAACGGTATTCCATTTCACTGTAACAATTGGTTTGTTGTATTAGCTGACAATTTTTGTTTTTGAGTTTTTGGAATAGACAATACAAAATACATATATTATATTTTCAGTTACATTATAATTTAATTTAAACAGTCTTTATTTGTCATGGCCCAAAATATCCCAATTTGACATTATTTTACCAAAACCTTTAGCTTTCGCTTTAGTCAGTTGAAGTGACCGCTTAATGAGAAGAGAGAAAGCTTCTGCGTAGGGGTGAGGTAATGTTTATTTACTCTATCTTTATTGGGTATCATTCCTTCAACATATAGTGAGGCGAGATCTTGTTATTAGGAGCGAGTGCAGATTCGAAAATCTTAAGTTGAGCTGGGTTTCCTTTATTTCCACATTATCTCTCCGTGTACGCCTCTTATTAATTATAAGTCTCAGATATTTTTGCTTGTGTTTGTATACACCACAGTTTCTGGGAGGCGAGAGCAGAATTGCTATTCAATCTTAGCAGTGGAGTGCCGTAGATTGCCGTAATCGTGGAGCCAGAGTCAGCTCGGTGTTAGGTCAACTGTGTACAGAATGTAAAGCACAGGCGAAAAAATGCTGCGTTGAGGTACACCAGTGTCTATAGGTCTCAAATCCTAATCAGCATCACTACACGTATGAATTTAGCGACAATTAGTAAGGCACAGACAGTTTTTCCCATAACTTATGTAACAGGGCTAAGTCCCTGACATTGTCAACTGCACATTATTTACAATTTCCATGGCATCAATTATAAAATGTTATGTTATGTTCTCTTAGGTATATTTGAATTGTCTCAAAAAGCTTTCTGAAGCCAAGTTGATGATCGTGGATTAGTTGTTTCTCCTCCAGCAGAAATGAAAGTTTGGCAAAACTATTCTTTGAAATAATTTCGAAACAATTATAGCTAGCCTAATCGGTAGATTTGAATTAAGCAGAATTATATTATCTCAATATAGTATTTCCGTTGAGAATGAAAAAAAGTGAGCTCGAGCATACCATTAAAGAGCTTGACGATCATGATGACTATTTCTTTGCATCGCTTTAAAGGTCAGAGATTTATTCTGTAATAACATCGTGATGTTTTGTTTGGATTTCTTCCTGTACTACAACAGCATCTATTTCAGCGATTGGTAGTTCCATCCGTAACTTCTTATTAACTTATAGTATACGGGGTTTAAGATAATTCTCTTTAAAAGTTTAACCCAAAAAATTTCTGTAAAATATATAAAGTAGTCAAACTTATTATAACTTATCTCCGTTTGTAGACTTCAATTAAGTGTGGAAAATTTTGGTAGTGAACCTTAGAATAGTTATTACAGTGCTTTTAGTTTCAAATGATTCAAGGTCTTGGAACAAGAATCTTTTTTGTGCTAGATTAAATTTCATTGAATAAAGTCTATAATACCATAAGTAAGGTTAATAAGACAAGGATTTTATTTGTAGAATAATTATCCGCCCAAATGTTTCCGTATAAATCACATTATCAGAATTTTTTTGAGTTAACATTCCGATATTTGTCAGAGATCAGTATTAGCGTCATTCACCGGTGCCAGGTCTACGCCGCTAATATAAGAGAACCATGTGTCAAAAATCTAAAAATGGTGTAGTTGTATTGTAGGTTAGACTATGTAGATGATCTTCCCTCTCTCAAATTTTTTCTCTCATCACAAATTTAATTTTTTTTCAGAATGAGATTTTTTTCCTTGACTTGCTGTAATTCTTCTGACAGTAAACAACTACCCCCCATCTCATTCGCATTCTCACAGAAATGTTGTCGACGCTTGCACTCATCCTTTGTAAATCACCCATCCAAAAGATATTTCAAAGCAATAAATCTGGGCATTCATTTGCAAATTGCATTCGAAAGTCAGTAACGCATAAATTACCTAACTAAGTAAGTAAGCAACTGTTTACATTTCAATTAAACTTTTGACAAACTCAACCTACGGACCATGTACGCGCAGCGGTGTCTGCCTGTCGGCAGAAAATCGGAAAATTCCACAATACTCTGCGAAACGAAGCAAAGCGATGCGCAACTTTTGTCATCACTCATTCACACCCAGCGCAGGACAATGGCGGCCTCGTCGCAGGTATGGATGGCAGCGGAAAGGCGCGCGCCTTCAAAGGTACGCAAAGTATGCCTTTCTGGCTTCAAACGTGTGTGTGTGTGTGTCGAGAGCAAGTGCCTGCAAGATTTTCGTTAGTTTTGCATTTTTAACTTTTAACTTTATTTAACATAATTTCACTAATTGTCTTTGTACTCCACTAACGCGCCACAAGCTTGTTATGCGAGCACAAGCGCCAGGCGCTGCCAGACAGACAATGTCCCGATGAAAGACGCCAAGTTGCTGCCTCCGTGTAAGAAAAATGAAAATAGCAAAAACTCTTGAAAGTTGTTGGTATGCCAGTTCGAGTTTGTTGGAATCTCAGCTTGTTCGCAACAAGAATTTCTATTGTCATTTGCTTATCTGTCAAAAGCGTAGCAGTGTTGTTGTTGATCGTTCTAGCTGTTGGCGTGAACAATAAATATTGTGCAACAATTTGTTGCTCGTTAACTTAAGTTAAAGTAAAGTTTCCGTCTTGTTTTCGTGTGGCAGGTAACGATGACGATTAAGGTAGCTTTTTCAGGTGAAACGATAGTGATTTCAAGTTAAACTTTTTAATTGACTGGAAGGGGTGACAGCCATTCGTTGCCGTTTTTGCCTGAAGAGACACAAATAGTGGATTGAGGCGTTGTAAGTAGCTAATAAGCTTAAAGGTGTTGTATTTAGTAAATCTCTTGAAACTCAAACGTCTTCCGCATTCTCAACTATAGGATTCTTCGGTGTGAGCTTCTTAGCTTAAGAAATTTCCTTTGATCCGCTATGTTCTTAGCCTAAGTATCAATAAAAGATTTGTAAACATTTTTTTAATATGATTTAAAGGGAAAAAAGCAAGCAAGAGCAAAATAAGTGAGAAATTGGTTAAAAAATTGAAAATATTATTTTCAATTACTTACTCCTTACTCTATGAAATTTCTTAAAATAAAGCCAATTATAAAAGATTTTACGTTTGATCGATCAGATTTTGCGTCAGCTTTACCTTAGGTAATGGTACCAGGGCATCAACAAGAGCAAGCTATTTGGCATTCTGAAAATAAGCAGGAAGCTATCATGACACCAAACTTTTACGCTAGACTAAAGAAAGCAACTACAGTACTTTAGATATGTAAACGGATAAAATGGATCGTAAGGCCAGGAATGACTTACGGTATATTGGTATGCTAGCCAAGAGCAGCTAGTATGTGCATGAGTACTGTTCACAGACTTGTTCTGTATTCAACTGGAAGTGAAATCAGCTCTTAGACTGTGGGAATCCTCCAGGATATTGAGATTTTAGTGGATCTATCACGCTATTTTACTTTAAACCTTAAATGGGTACCCGAACATACCGATATTCTTAGTAATTGTGAATCTGACGAAGTAACCAGAACAAGCAGTACTCTATTATTAGGCTCCGAAAAAGAAGGAGAACAGAAGCCTTGTAGATATTTAATTGACAAACAATCTCTAACTTGCTAAATAAGCAGGTCAACTATTGCAATATAAATTGAATATATAAGAACTCTAGTGTGAATGCTAACAGGTTACTGTATTATTGTAAAAGCTGTCAAGTGGTAGAAGAAACTATTTACCATCTTCAATGCAAATGCTATGTTTTGTACTTGCAACTATCGGTCGGGGGTTTATTGGCGACATTTCTAAAGTTTTAGTTTACAAATAAAACTTTTTGTATTGACGAACTTCATCTGATAAACAGGGTGAGTCACAGAGGAGGAGGGAGCCATAGTTCCGTTGGCTTCACAATGGGTCTCCTTAAGGCATATAATGGTCCTATATCAGCGGACAGTTAGACATACAAACGGGTTTATAACATTTCTTTTTGTGTGTTGCAAACTTCGTGGCAAACTGAGCAGAGTATTCTGAATATAAAAATTCAATCATTCACACAAATTACTTGGTCAAGTTACCACCTTTTCAAAAGTATTAGGGAAAGTAATATTAAAAAATGTGCATATTGTTGAGCCTTCTGGAAAGTAATCGAGTTCTAATTTATGTGAAGATTTAAGTTGTGTTATTGAAATATCATTTTCAGCATTCTTTCCATAAAAATTTCTATTTCAGAAAAGAGTAAATTTATACCACTATCTTTAGCATTCCCGCATTGGAGCTTAATTTCCACCATTCACACAAATTATCCAAAAAAAACTTCAATATTATCTCATCTAAGATTCCGGCTAGGGAAGACGCGACCGAAGACAGTAATCCTATAGATTTTTGCATTCTACCGTGCACCCGCATAAAAGCTTTTTACACTTTATTGCTTCGATGCGCACGAAAATATGCCGCGACTTGCACGCATAATTCTATGCCATATTTTCGGGATATTAACAAACTCGATGCGCTGCTTCCTTCGGCACATTTCTTTGTAGTGCTTTTTCTGATAAATTTCATTATTGAAGCCATTATGCGCGCTCAGTGTCACGGGCAAACTAAATTCGGAGTAAAAAATTGCGCGCAAAAAGTTGGCAACACATACACGGATGCTTGTATGCATGTGTGCGTTAGTAGTGGTAGTTTGTGGGTGTGCGTCAATGAAGTGAAAGGCGCGTCGTGGCCGCTGTCGGTTTTGAGTTATTGCTTTGTAGATATAAGTTTGTCGCGAGCAGCTTAGAAGACTGCCGCTGGCACATATCTCTAACTGTTTCACATGTAAATACGCAAGTGTATACTTCTAGGCGTTTATCAGTGTCTTCCATTGTGGCGCCTTAGCGCTTAGGCGTTAATAAAATAAAATAAAAATCACTCACAAGCACAAACAAACCGTGGCTGATTTGCCATTCTGCTTTGCCTTTGACGTTGGCAAACAGGCTTGTCGCTTGTCGCTTGCCTCGCAGCTTGCTGCGTCGTTTTGTTGTTAATTCAAGTGGCATAAATTGTTGACAATGCATGAAGAATGAACAGCAGCGCAAGAAAAAATAATATTAACACGAAAGTGTGTGTGCGTGGCAGTAGAGGCGGAAAGTGTACACATTTTTCTTACTTCACTGCAGATTGCGTATAATCGCAAGTTTGCACAGCGCTGGCGAGAATATGCTTACGCACTCCAATACATGCATATATGCCTTGCATATGTATAAATGTGTGTATGAGTGACATGTTTGAATAAAATAAAATATGGGCGGTTTTTTTTTTTTTTTTTTTCGCAAATATGGCTGCCTGTAATATGAGCACTTGTAAGCTTTATGGATAGCCCGCAGCGCAGCATTTAACACACCAGCACTTTGATAATAATATCCTGTGTACGTCATAGAAATATATACAAAATAATATATATGTATGTCTGATATTTCAAAGAAGTATTTCTCCTTTCAATATTTAACCACACATACATGCATACACAAGCAAGCAATTTATTTCTACTTTTAAATGTCCATAATTCTTTGACGCTTTTTGGGATCGCGTAGGTGTTAGGAATATGTAATAGAGACAGAGATGAAATACATATAGCGCTTAACTTCTTTACAATTTTGTGTATTTTTTCTTTCATTCGAATACCTTCACGATATTGGCGGAAGAATAATTTTTTTGACTTTATAATTTAAAAAATATATTTAAAAATTTTGGAACTCGTCTATACTAAGAAATCTGCTGTGTTTTTAAGCACTTTAAAAGTATTGGAATGATATTTTTGTTATACAGAAGAATTAGCTGTAATCTATATATATACTCCAACAAGAAAAGATCAAACCAATGCGTTTGACAAATACAAATGGACGTCTACTAGAAAGAAACCATTATTTTCCCAATAAATGCCTTTATTATTCCATGGCTCGAGTTCTGCAAGAGTAATCGGATTATGCTTTATGTCATTAAAAATAAAAATCTTTGTGGCAAAAAAACCTTTCCAGATAGCTTTGTGATTGCTCGAACCAGTATTATTTAAGCACATATCGAATTTTATATATAATATTTTACAGCTTTCTTTGGTAAAGAGAAAATAGCAATCCAGAAGGCTGGAAATGTCAATAGTGTTTATGATCTTGAATAACAGTTAAACGTGATATAAGATATCGTGACAGATAAATTAGTGGAAATCGCCGAGTTCAACGGTCATTTAAGTGCTTTTTCGATTGCCTACGAATCAGGAGGGAAATTCAAGCTATTTAAATAAGAATGAGTAAAAAGGACCTCGATGTTAGAATGACATACGAGTTAATGCGAAAAAATTGCATAAGCTCAGGAAATAACAGCTGAATTGCAACAGCATGGATTAATTGCTGAAGCGAGTGGTTCCAAGAATCGTTCTCTTACAACAACGTCAAGCATAAATGGTCTTGGCCGTGGTCGAATAGTGGTGAGCCACCAGCAGTGATTGCCAAGGAATTATCTTCTATGAGCTGCTCCTCCACTCTTTCTTCCGACCTGTGCCATCAATAATTGAACCGCCTGAAGTAAGTAATCGCCCACAAGAGCTGAGCTTTGGTCAATAGCAAAGGAATTCTGGTACATCAGAAGCTTTGCAAGTTAAGTTAAGAATTTGCATAGATCACAGACACAGAAGAGCCGTTATCGTAGAAGCGCTAAGCTCTAAATGCAAAGCTGCACAATATTTTAGATTTTATGCTTGTGTTGCTTGGCTAAGCGACTAGTAACTACTGCATCATCGCTCCGATTAGATTATAGCAGATAAGATCGCTGAAATAAAGAAGACTTTCGAAATATAAACAGGCACTTGTAATAATTGGCGGTCAAATTGCTTGATATTTTTTAATCTACATATCTAATTTCTTAAAGCCACTTGACACTTAATACATGACTTGTAAATATTTAAGGGAATATATGTCAATTTAATGTTAAAATGTAGAGTTCTTATCGAAGGATTTTTGGAATTCTCTCAGCTCTAGTGTCTTATATGAACTGAAATGCAACTTATGCCGATAATTATTTACTTTAATATTTTTGGGAAACCCTTTTTGTACAAAACTTTTAGCCCGATGAAGATGGATAAAAAGAGAAAATCGCCCATTCCTCGAAATTTCATATTTTTTGCACTTCAATAACGAAATAAACTCCGCGAAATACCATAAGCTGCCGCGCCTTCATCAATCTGCCAGATATGGGAAAAAAGGTGACTACAATCAAATCTACCAACCTGCTGCCACTTCTGACAAGCCAACCCGCTGTTGGGGCAACAAAAATTTCTGCGCACAACCCGCCGAACACAGCCGTTACATCTTTTAATTGAATTTCTTGCTGTTTGATGTGGTGAGAAGTACATACCAGCCCGCTACAAACGCACACACACATCCACGCACACATGCAACCATACAACAAAACGAATCTGCATTGATTGCCAGGGAGATTTATTGAGATTGGCCATTGAAACAACAACGGTGGCGGCGTCTAACTGGCTGACACGGCTGACGGCTGACATTTTTAAACGCAAGCAAAGGCGAAACAGTTGGTGGAAAAAAATTCATAACTCAATGTGTTGAAGGCGTGGCACATGGCTCCAACACAGGCTTAACAACCTATAATCGAGACAATCGATGGGCGTGTAAAAACAACAGCGCGGCAAACAACGCCTCGCAGTGATACCATCAAGCGTTTGCTTGCCACACACAACGCTATACGCACCGATACATACGATATGTACAAAGTGCGCGTGTGTGTGTGTGCTTGCAGGGGCTCTGCGGCTCAGCAGGCGGTAGCGCGATTCGTAAGCAACCGTCGGTAGAGTCTATGGACTCTAGTTAATAATACCTGCGATAGTTTGATGCATGTTCTCACGTGTATGAGTGTGTGTGTGTTGAAACGCGTGAACCTTGTTTTGCAACTGATTGTCAGATATGCTCGGTTGTAGTGAGCGCGTCGAAAAAATCAATCAAACAGCTGAAATACTTGGCGGTGGCGTTGATGACGGCGTTTGCGGTGTTGTTGCTGATATGCTTTCTACCCCATGTTTGCTTTTTGCTTCTCCTCGCACATTCATCGCAACGGCAAATAACTGTCATGTGTGCGAATGTGTAAGTTTTTGGCTAGCAATGGCTGAAAGTGCAGTACAGTTGGATTAAATCAAAATGTTGAAACAAGTTTTGAGCTGGCATGTAAACTCACAACAGCTTATTAAAGTATTGTGGGTATTTTTTAATTTAAAATAATCATTGTTGAAGTAGATTTTTCTGCGATTACTTTAAGATATCGCCAAATAAGTTGAATACATATGTTACGGTCTAAAGCTTCGTAAAAGCTAAAGTATGAGTTTCTAGAAGTAAATTGGTTAAAATTTAAGATATTTACCCGAAAATTTTTAATATTGCACTCTACACAGATTTCGTAAACAAAAATTTTTTTATCGGATTTGGGGCAACAAGATGTTTAGGAACGATGAGAGTAAAGGCACGAGGGAGCTATAAAGTAAGTTTATAATATAAATATCGATATTGATATGGGAGAGCGGGTTATTTAACTTGGTTGCTTCTGGTTTCTTGAGATTAAATTTCTCTACAAAAGATTGGTGTATTTTCTATCCATATCCATAATACCTTAAAGAGACTTTTCATGATTTGCCTTATACGAGTATTGGTGAATTTTCGAGATCTGGGGTAAATGTTTCGCTAATATTTTCTTCACTATCTTTTAAAGGAGGTTAATAGTGTAGGACGTCTTATATTGACTTCGTCAAGGGCAGAGTTTTCTTATTGTTACCCTCTATTTTTGCTTGAATAATCTTACGAAATGATGTTTATATTTTATAGGGTAGACCGCTTTATAAGTCTCGTTTGTATATTTAACTTTGAAGTGACCTTACATATATACAGAAAATGCTTTGCCATGTTTCAATCCATCGGAGAATATTTTTAAGACTTTCTACTAACAAAATTTAAATTAATGTTAAAATAATACCTTTTTGGAACATAAAGTTTTTTCTCACACAAGACTCACAAAATAAGCTAAGATTTTCCATTTTTACTCCATTTTAACTCATAAAAGTTGTAAAAGAAAACTCTTTCGATTTGTTGTAAGCAACCATTAAACACTAATTTTGTTTATATTTTATCGCATTGAATATAAATTGCCACTATCATTGCACCACACTCTTCCTCTCACACAACTCAACTTTGAATTTTTCACAACCAAAGAAAGAAATATTGCATGTGTAGCGCGTGTGGCACGAGTGCGACTACAAATATTGCAAATTAATTCAAAGCTTTGTTATATCAGCGAAACTTCTCACATTTTCCGCTCGCCGTCAGTTCCTTTACGACTACCGCTGTTCCCTTCCACCGCCATTTCTGTCATTTACTACGCGCTTGAAGTCGTTTGAGAATATTACTGCCACACTTATTGTTGTTTGCCGTGCGTTTCATGGTTATTTTTATTATTATTGTAATTCTTCTTTGCATACTTACATGCATATGCACACATGACAGTCTCGCTGCCCTGCACCCTCCACCTAAGTGAGTGGTAGCTGGTTGAGATTATGCGGCGGCACATAACGCAGAAATGACGCTTTGAGTACACAATGGTGGCTCCACATGTGAAATGGTTCACTTATTGGAAATACATACACTTAGTGGGCATATACATTTACCGTTACGAGCTTTACTTTTATAATGCTGATTTACTTTCTCAGCCTTCCGTTCGATGGACCTCACCTGTCTTTATGTCTTGTAAGCAATAAAATATTTATGTTTCCCAACTCTCAGGAGTAGGAGTGCGGTTGGCTAAGAGTATGGCTTTTCATATATACTATTTATAAGTATGTCACTCTGTATGTGCACTTACTATATACTCGTATATCGTGCTTATGTAAATTTGTATTTGTCTGCTTATGTCTCAGTAAATATGTGTACATGAGCTCCTGTTAAACTGCTGATATGTTCAAAAGTGATAGTAAGAATATTTTATGTGTATGCATATTGCTTATAATATCTCCAGTATTGTACACTCGTATTTCTCTTTTGTATACAATTTCTCTATGCCGAGCATTGGCTTGCAGACGCAGACTTTATTCTTTCGATGTTTCTCTTTGGCCGTGGCATTTTTGCAACCGTTACATGGTGTCTCTTAAATAATTAAATATTATTTGTGTAATTTTATGAGTTTGTATTGTGTGCTTCACAGATGACAATTCAAATACGCCACATAAAATAGTTGTAACGTTGCTTTCAGAAATATTACTCATACGCCGTTGATGGCAAACAAGTAAGCTGTTGTACTTTAAAGGCACATACATAGTTATGCATGTTGGCTTCCAAGAGTATAAAGAAGTTAGGTATATTCACCACTGGTAAAAATTTAAATTCTACTATTACTGTAATTCATCTTTTATATAAAATGTTTTTAGGTTAAAGGTTTTTATTCTTTCCCGTCTGATATTTAAGTGAATATTGATTGTTAAAAAAAGTACTTAAGTCGGAAGCAGCCGAGAATTATTCGAAGGTGCATGACTTAGCTCAAGTTAGGTAGGTTAGATGCTTGTTCAAAAGGGATCACACCTAGACTGCCATGTGCAGTCCCCTGTGAAGCGAGATAAAAACTATACAGTTGCATATGAGATACTGATAAAGTGCCTGCAATATATCACAAATCTGCTAAGTTTTATTTCTATTTCTGCTTTTTTATCTCAAAGTAAGATATCCTAGAATTTTAGTCTGGCAAAGGCAGACCTTGTCACGAAAGTTGTTAGCAGCTGACCTACGTCTGGAAGACGCACAGTGGTCAGCGAGTTTTCCACTCATACGTCTCGTTCGAAAAACATCAGAGTTCGGCTCGGCAGGTAATTCAAGTTTAAGATGAAACCAAAATGTGTGAGAATCTTTGAGTGCTGACGGTAGCTGTCATCTAACTATGGTATTTTGGGAAAGAGAGTTTAAATGTGTACAAAACATAATTAGTATTTCATTTTCACAAAAAATCGATATACACAGTTTTCATTTCAGAACGTTTAGTGGTGGAAAGTGCACTATGTTATTTATGTGTAGTAGCCAGCAACAGTGCTTAGGTCAACTTAACTCACATTTTGGCGATGAAGTTCCAAGCTGTGTTTATTGATGGTGAATTCAATTGGGGGCGTTTGAGCGCGAAAATAAACGGCAGCAGACTGTATGGTGCTTCAAGATGAGCCGAAACCACTCGCACAATGTCCAACAGTAAATTGTGAATGGTATACAACTTTTTGTTTTCCAGTTATCTGAGGAAGGGAGGAAAACCAGCCTTCGAAGAGGGATCACTCTTCATCACGACAAAGCGGGCTCAAGCTGATCAAGCAAAACATTGATTTGATGAGTAATTGTTTTGGAGATACCTCAATCAGAGTGGCGAAAGTGATTCGATAATGAGTCAAAACGCATGCAACAGTGTATAGATCTTTGTGGAGAATATTAAGTCATACGTTTTTGGAAAATCGAATGTTTCTGCAGCTGTTCTTTTCGGATTATAGTGTTCCTTGTTATTTTTCTATTCCCATTTCTCCAATGAAAAGAAGAAAGGTGTCTCCCTTGGTTGGTTCACCTAACTCTTGCTAGAGTTTTTGTTTCTTTTATTTTCCATACCTCTGAACCCTTGCAGATCTGAAACAAACTGTGAAAGCAACAAATTTTAAAAGCTACTGACTTTGATACCTTTTTGATGTCTTTCGAATAATGCTCAAGATACTTTTTTATCAAGTGGAATACCTAAGATCGTATTGCCTGAAGACACTTACCACAGTATTATTGTTTGTCATACGATGGGCACGTCCTGTCATTGAGAGATTCTCATTCTTCAGCCTAGTACTCCGTACTGTTATGGCTAGACTTATACCTGTAATAATTCGGGACAAAAGTGGATTGGGTTGAATAGTATTTTGGGAGGAAACCCCAGTTACGGATGCAAGCTAAAAAAAGCGGCAAGTCTCGCCTTAAATCCGGCTTATCTCGCTTGTATTAAAAATTCTCGAAAAAACGTTTGCGCTTTAGTGTGTACAAAGTGCTGTCGGCTTACTGACTGGCGCCTGGTAGCGCTAAATAGCCGTCTTAATGTGTTAATTGCGCGCACAGCAATATCGGCAACAAAAGCCACCAGCAACTGTGGCAAACACTCACACATACATACATATGTAGATACACGATTGAAAGTTGAAAATGCAGATTCAGCAAAAAAAAACTGAAAACACGAAGAATGTCACCAAATAACTGTTGCAACAAGAAGGGCAACAAAACGCGAATTGTGTGATGGCCGTAAATTTGCGACGCCGCTGGTGGCATGCCATAAAATCGTACTCAAAAAGCCATAAATATAAATTAAAATAAACACGGCGACAAAAAACTTTATCTATGAGCCAGCACAGGAAGGTGAGAGGAAGCTGGAGGAGGCAGGGTTGCGAAGTAAAAAAATCGGATAAATGAATACTTAGGTGTGCGCAGGCAGAAATGGCGGAGGGAAGAGGCAGCATGAAAGTAAATTTTCAGCGGCAAGTATGAAGTAAAATAAATATACAAAAATACGAAACTAATTTAATAAATTAAATGGCACCATCAATGATGTTAACGAGACACTGAAACCGGCCACGCTGGCACCGTTTACGGTGGATGGCCAAGAACGTCACAGCGGCGAGCGCAGACGCAATGCTCGACACAATAGGAGCAACAGCAGTGAGAGTGTGTAGGTATTCATGCTTCAATGGAAGCATCAGTGCTCACAAATACTCCACACACATGCACACACACCCACATAGCATAAGCAGTTTTGTTGTTATTATTGTTGTATGTCCTTGTGTGTGTGTGTTGGCGGTGTGGGTAAAATTTAAAATGGCGCGTTGATCGTAAACAAACTAAAATAGCACTCACTTCCGGATAACGGTTACACCACGGTTGCACCATATTATTGACGACAATGTCACTTACCTCTTATGATGACCTTCCTGCGCCTGCTGCCGGCCTGCCTGTTGCCATCTGCCTTGGCTGCAATTCCATGCGGAGCCTCCGTTGTCTGCGGCGCGGCTTGAGTGCCTCGAATGGCTTGTGTTGGCGTTATTATTGTTGTAAACATTTATTTTTTCTCCGCCTCAACTGAACGAGTTGTGTTGGCAGCGCATTCAATTCGATTTTATTGTAAATAACAACAGCAAACAGCCAACAGCAGCGGCTGCAGCAAAAAATGTAATAATATATCGATACATATACACATACGCACATGCATGCAGAACAGCGTGGGAGTGGGCGGCAGGAGCAATGGCAGGGCAAGGACCTTTGTGGCAACGTCGGCCATTGCTAGTCAGCCTTAAAATTAAAAACTCTCTAGCGATGAGCAAAGGAAGAAATGAACATATCCACCACATATACATACATACATTTGCGCACATTTTATCGTGCCACACAATATGACTCCGATGGCCGCTGGCGTTTATTTGTGCCACGGTTGAGCAGTTAATGCGCGGCGACGGCCACACTACGCCGCCTCGTTTCGTTCGATATTTTTGCAATATGGCGCTTGTTGCTGCCAGCGTAACCATTCACGTTTTATGCATGTACGCAGCCACATAGCCACGTACCCACACCACCACACTCACCTTAAGTCAGCCACCTTGCAACAGTTGGCCGGTATAGGCCACTCGATTTGTCCACATCGTAATGTGACACAATGCTGCTTTTACGAGTTTTCTTCTTCTTGCCATTGTGATCGTTGTCGTTGTTGCTGTTGCTGTTGTTGGTATTATTATTGGTTGACCAGTGAGCCGTTCAAGCATTGGGCTGGTTAGTGCGTTATTTATTTTATTAGAAATTACTTTGTGCAACTGATTGCGTGGGCGTTAGGCGGCAGCTTTGTCAGGCTCTTACAATTTTTCAACCATTTTTATGGCATTTCCGTCGCCTGGAGCAGCACTCTGTGGGCGAAGTAGTAGAAGAGGCGCAGAGTACAGTTAGGTATTCGAGGTTTGTGGTATGGGCATTCAGCGTTTTTATAGGCTTAATGGCTTACTTCTCAGCTTCCAGGTATTTTATGCTTTAGTGTGCTTGCTTACGTTAAAAAGTCTTTGAGAGACAATTATGAAAGCGAATTTACTTTTTAAAGCCGAACCTTTCGGATATAATTTTTATGTGCAGTTAAAAGATATGTCCTGCAAGCAAATGATCTCACAATTAATTATAGAAATATAAATTCGCATTAGCGCCCGAAATTCCATTCGTAAACTTCAACTTCTTTGATTTTAAATTAAGCCACCAATATCTTTTTCACAAAAAAAGTTTTGATTTCCTTACCTATTTAAATTTCACTTAGTTGTATACAATGCACATACGAGTTAGAAGAAATCATACAGAGGGTTGACTCCCTGATGACTCGTTGATTGATTGATAAGTATAGAAGGGATGCGCAGGAATTCCTGACTGAAGCCATCAGCAGCCCATTGAACTTTCAAATGAAACCTAATTAACTAAGTTCAGTAGCTTAGTAGAAAGTCGGGAACCGTGTAAGATATACCCTTTCAACCAGCTGACGCCTGGACATTCGCAAACTGTTCTGCCGTTTCATCAAACTTCACATTCTCTGTTTTCTGCTGATTGTTTATCAAGTTTCATAAGGTGGGGTTTAAAAGGTAGATGGCCTATGAGGACGCCCAACAATGTTCCTTTGCTTGATCTCCTCTAAAAGCATCTTTTCACACTAAAGCCATATTATCAGCTACTGAATCTGGTAAGTGCGAAAATGGTCTCCATTTAGTTTTTATTCGATTAGATGATTCTTTAAGAGCTCAAAAACTTAGATCTTTTTCATTTTTTTATTCCTATTTGCATGTTGTTCTTATTGAGGTCTAAGCTTAGAATATAAGGGTAATGCTAGATAGTGGCTTCTATTAGGTTATCAAAAGGCGTATTATGCATACTCCTATTAATTTCAGCTCAATAATTTATTTAAAAGCTATTACGTTAGCGAACGTCCCCTCACAACTAGATTATTGCTGAAATGCTAATATGTTCGTAATAACTGCTAAACACCTGAAATGTTAGAAAATAATTCTTACAGGTTGTTCGCATGACTCCAGATCATTTATTTATGAATAAAATTAATCCAATTACTCACCCGCACAGCAATTTATTTAAACACATTAACAACAGTATCATTAAATATTTAGAATTAGAATTATTAAATTTTCTTCTCCCTCAGTTCGCCATATTTTCCTCTCTTGGTACTTCAAATCAATATGTGCTTTTCATAGACAACATGCACTCGCATATATGATACACAGTTACCTTCTATACATAGATGTATATGCATATGTTGCAGCAAGGTTTTAATAACTTTATTGCATTTGATATTCATGCATAACTCACCCATCTACCCACCTATCCACCTGTCGACTGTAAAGCTCAAAGCGTACAAAATGCTTAAAACCGACCACGTCATGCCAAGCGTTTCAATCGGACGCCAAGCAAACAAACTCCTGAGTGCCGGTGACATGCAACAGCGGCCGCCTGCCATATTAGTTTTAAATGCAAAAACTTTGATATTTTCATGGGGTCATGCACACGCACACCCACACGTGTATACACAAGTGTACGGTTATGCCAACCAACACACACACACATTAACATACTCGCATAAATATTCATATGAGAGGACTGTATGTGACGCTTGTCCGACATAGGCTACAGTGCATAACGGTTTTTAAAAGTTTATCAATGAATTTCAGCCGCTTCCCATACACTCCTACATATAGAGAATATGATTTTTTGCCGGCAATTCCTATGAAAAGTACAAAGCCAAAGGACACTAATTTCTGATGCAGTTTTGCGCAAATTTCATATGCCAACAAAATAGAGCGCTCTCAAAGGAAAATCTCTGCTTTCGAGAGAATTAAGAGCCAATAGTTACTTACTTGTTTTTAAAGCGCTTAAGTTTCACATTCGCCATTCATTTATGAAAATTTCCAAGAAATATGTGTGCAAAGTTAATATTTCAATATTTCCACGAAAATTCTTTTCATACTGACACAAATGTGTGTACAACTCTATTGGTTAGTTGGTGAACTAAGTGCTCTTAAATAATACGAGGAAATTCAAATGAGAGGCATTTGTATATTTATGTTTCGCTTTCAGTGAATCTCGAAACCGTAACGCGTATAGAAGGCTACTATTTACTGCTAAAAGTGCGACAAGAATGTTGAGTTGGTTCAATATCAAAATCTCTGATCCCTCAGAAATATATGTTTTTTGAATGTTTACTATTAGGTCTCCATGCGGCAATTTTTTCATTCAACAATTTTACTGCCAGCGAGTGGCCTTTTTAACTAAACTCTTATTAATTATCCGATCTAACCCGATCGCTATTAAAATTTTCTGGAGACCGTCTTCCAAAATTTGGGAACTGAACGATCGGAATCAAGTGCTTTAGTGATAAGGAATAATTGTTATAAAAACTCTATGCTTTAGTTTCAATTATGCAATATTAATTTCGATGTATAGTATGTGAAAGTATCATTATCTATCATTGCAAGGCCTCAAACTGTCTCCTTGGCATGAGTACATCATGTGAGACTCAGTTTTTTGTGGATACGTGTCCTAAGCATGATCGAAAAATATTCTTTATCTAGAGAGTATATACAATACTGAGGGATCTAACGGGAAAAATATTGATGGAAAATGTGAGAAAACCATCGGCTTGTTGAACAACCGGATGTAGCAGGAAGGACATAAGAATTAAGCAGTATATGATTTCATAGAAATTCTCTAACTGAACAAGAAATTCCAAAAATGTAATATTTTATTGTAATCACCTTCATTTATTAATTTTTTAATAGTTTACAATGCAAATAATAATTAATTTTTTCAACTAGTTGCTTGATTTTGGTTTCCAAAAAAGCCGTCAATTATTTCGCGATTATTTGTAAAGTTCGGCTTACACTATTTATAAATGGCAACTTATTTAAATATGATAAATGCGGAAAAAGTTAATGTTTTTTATAATTATTCATTAAGGGCACTTCAGCTGCAGATGCTCGACTTAATGTGCAATTGAGCGGTCAAAACTGTGTTTTTCATTCGATTTCGTGGCGTGCACAACGCGCAAACGCAAAAGAAAGTCAACAAGCTATATCAGAAATAAATGCATAAACATAAAAAATGGATGTAGTCAGAAAGTTTTGCACGTTATTGCTTTGTATATACATATGAAACACTCACAAACACACACACATATGCTGTCAAGCGCCATTAAAGCACACGAGCTTTGTGAATTTATGTTTTACAATATGAAATTTATCCATTCGCCGTCTGTTTTGCATTGTGACGCAAAGTTTATTTAACATACCAGCGCGTTTGTAATACAAACACACACATGTGTGCGTATATGTGTTAGTTGAGACTTTTTCGTCACTTTTTACAGCGTTCAAATTGCTACTTCTACTCCTACTACGCGCCGGTCCACATCGCTCCGACATCGTTAAGTGGGTTAGGGCGCCTCTCGAGCGAATGGCCAAATGTCTATGCATGTGTTGTAAGCATTGTTGTATTTGCGCTTGGCTGTGTCATGGCAGGAGCTATGCAACACTGTTAATTGGCTTAAACTCGATTTTTTATGCTTGGCCATATCTACGCGCACATAAAAGTAAATACAGGGGTTTTGGAAGAAGGAAAAATACTTTTTAGGTTGTTAGGTTGAAGAAATTTATTTTTTGTGTACTTTTTCAGAAGTAAGAAAATAATAATAATAGCAATACTCAACAGATCTGAAGAAAATATTTGCGACTGATGTATTAAGGGGTCTGTGGAGTATTTAATGTCCCGATTACGAAATTGAGTACAAAATTTTCCTCCAAATAGCCTCTAACATCGCAGTCGGAAAATGACAGTAAACTAGATAAGATGTTTGCTTGCCCACAAGAGCCTTCATATCACTTGACAGGCACCCTGTATCTGCACGTATGCACGCGGATTTCTATCACAAACAAATGAGCTGTAGCAACAGCATGCGAACAGTATTGCCACCAACAGCGGCAGCCAAAGCTCCATCACAACAATAAAACAAAATCAGCACAGCGCCGACATCAATAACAGCAGCCAGCATCATCAATATAGTCAGCAACGACATTTGAGTAACTACATTCGCATTTCTAGCGTCGTCCTTTTTTGTATTCTCCGCGCTTGCCGTGGAATAATGCAATTTTTTCGACCGCTCGCCGAGCAATCGCTTCGCTGAGCGCCTATCAGCCTGTTGCAGATATGCAATCAGCGCGCACATACACACCTACACATACATATATGTGTGTGTGGTAGTGTGGTAAATGCTTGTTTGAGTGTTGTTATGAAAAAATGCCGCGCTGTGTGCTTCCCTAGCATTTGCACTTGAGGACTCGTTTTTCGCTTTCTCGTTTATGAATACTGATGTGCATGTTAAATCAATTTGCCCACTCACACAAACACATGTGCAGCGACCGGTGACTCGCTGCACCAGCTTTCAGCCTGTTGCTATGTCCAGCTGCTCGCATTAATTTGAATTGAAAAAAGTGAATTAAATGAAAACGCCTGGTGCGAATCAGCTCCACATGCGCCATCGAAGGGTATTACAGATTGCAGTTTGTATATTTTTCACAACGCACTTAAAATTATGTACTCAGTTACATATGTTGTTATTGTTATTTTATAGTTGGATATTTGTGAAAAATATGCGTTTAATGGAATTTTGAAAATTTCCGTGGGAATGATACATGTATTTCGAAACGCTGTTACCTCATATATCACATTTGAATGGATAAGTTCATGTGTATAAATGCATAGGTCTAAGTATTCGAAACATTTTTATTTTCCGAAAAACCAATACACTGTTATTAAAAATTATATTAGTGATTGGTTGTTTTAGTGGGAACCTTAGAATTGGTGGTTAGAGCTGTGCTTTACTGTTCCAACCAACCTTCTTTAGTAAATTTTCTTAATTATGTCTTCCGCTTAGCAAATAATATAAAATATTGAAAGTTATTTTTTCTGGCTTCCGAGCTGTCTTAACACTTGTACAAATGGCTTTTCCCATGTTTGGGAAGATAAAAGACGAAATGAAGGGTAATTTGTAGTTATTCCACTTCGAGATATCCAAATTACTTCAGTACCATATCTTTCGACTTGTGTCCGAGCTTTAACAGGTTTGTATAAGATATCAGTTTTTGAAGTCAATGGTTATTGTTTCGCAAACACCTTTCAGCAGAGTTTTGAGCAGAGTTAATAGCGGTTAGATGCATTCTTTAGGACTCTCAATGATTTGAAAGCTTTAACCATTGCCCAGAAGGTCCAAATCGCCTGAGAATATCTCTTAAAGGAAACCTCAGAGACAACTTGAAAAGTTTGTGATAAGAGGAAGCTTAGGAACGAGTTTAAATGGTATATAGTATAGCTCAAATATAAAAGAAATGATCAGATTGATATCGATGGCAAGGCAACTTTAACTCCGAGTCAACTGATTCAGATAGAATTCTGTCAAAAAAAATCATTAAGGATCCCTCACTGTAGAACTTTAAGGCGAATAGATCGTAACTTAGCAAAAGAATCTTTAGTAAGAAAAATGTACATATACTTAAGTAAATGATAATGTGATTCCATAACGGTTGGCCGAGATGATATTCACATATCATTCCTATTTCTTGAGATAGAGATGGCAAAGTGCATTAGCGGGACCAGCATACATCAAATATTCCATATTAAACTGTAAAGAAAAATTTTTTACGCTGGATCCCGTGTCGATTGGTCGAGAAAAATGTTAGCAAAATACGATAGTGGTGCTCCGAATCACGTCTATTACATCGTGCGTGTTTCACGATAAGGCGAATCCTTCAAGCATTTGTTCGCGCACAAGGCACTTTCAAATAACCAGTTGGCAAGTTTTTTTGGAAACCTTAGATATGATGCATCCATAACACCAGAATAATAGTTAAAGGAAAGATATATTCAAGAACGATGTTTACAAATTATTCAATTTTATTATCAAAATAATTGATCAGCAATTGCAAATTTCGGATTATGAGAAAGAATTTGGGCTTCCATCCGTATAAAATTGTTCTGATGCATTGGACCACCGTAACTTTGCCTTGGAACAACTTGAAAACGATAAACATTTTTTTAAATCAACTCG
Source organism: Bactrocera correcta (assembly GCA_027475135.1). Lineage (NCBI taxonomy): Eukaryota > Metazoa > Arthropoda > Insecta > Diptera > Tephritidae > Bactrocera > Bactrocera correcta. The sequence continues at coordinate 153,932,088 of CM050323.1, forward strand.
GTTGAGGATCACTTTTATTAGAATGATGCGGTAAATAATCAAAACTGTCGATTTTGGTGCGAAGAAAATGTACGTCGTTTGCTGTCCCTGTCGGTCTATTTTTGTAGCGTCCCTATTGAAAAACCAGTTAATTCCTAAGATATTAAATTCCCTTGAAAGTGGGCGGTGTCGTGTCAAATTCTACTGGGTTTTATGCTGTCAATTTAAATTTTCATTATGCAAAAATGTCTGTCCTAGTTGTAGTAAAAATTGGAGTGCACACCGTGATCGTTACGGCTCAAGCGTCATAACTAGAAAATAGTTTCCAACTCATTCCTCAATTTATTGCTGTTTTTAGGTTTGATAACAGGAAGTAATTTAAATATTTATATCATTTGAAAATCAAAAATCCACAAGCACACTCTTCAAATTCAATTCAAATTTAAACAAACAACAATGGAGTTATAGTGCCTACGCCCATTAGTATATGCTTAAATTACGAGCACATAGAAATAAAATATTCAATTACTGCAAAACAAAAGAGATTTCATTTCGAAATCATTCGAAATTTATGCTCGCACACAGTCGGTCAACGCATTTTACATGAGCGTACTGTTTTTACACACTGCAACTAGAGTAACCAACAACAACTGGTTTGCAAACAGCATTTACTCGCCCACACACACACACACCCATGCGCTGATGTGAATATAGCACATTTAAATATGCACATTCTGCAAAGCTGAGTGCTTAATTAGGCTGGTCAGTGATTACAAGCTATTGTGATGCTGTTGTTTGCCGCTTTATTGACTTATTGTTGTTGTTGCTGGTGTTGCTGCTGTTGCTGCTGTTATGGCTTTCAGTGCTGTTTTGAGCTGTTTGAGTATCAGTGTCGACATGGCGCAAAGTTTCATCCAATAAACGATAATGCCACAAATAATAACATTGTAATCAGTTTTATAATTAATGCTAATTCCGCTTGCCAAATCCTATCAACTCACATAATTTTTAGGCGGATTATGCGCGTGAATTAACATTCTGACAATTTGGCAATTTTCCGAACAAGCAAGATTAATTTATGCGCGCACCATAAATGGGCGGTGGGAGTGGCAACGGCCACCACAGTGAGAGCGAAAATGTGCCCTGGAACGGTGTGTGAGGGTGGGTGGGTGTGTGTGGGGGCGAACAAGCCAAGTGCCATAACTAAGTAGTAAAACGTGTTCGACAGCGCCCACACCGCTTTGTTGCTTTACATATGTACGCGCATATATTTAGTTGCGTTGACCGGCAATAAAACAAAGTGGCTAGTCGGGCGCAAACAATGTGATTTGGCAGCTTATATTAAGTATTTGCGCTTACGTCTGTTGGTGTGTGTGTGTGTGCGTGCGCTTGTTTGCAAACAGAATCTGTAATTAAACAATCCAGCTAAATGCAATGAGCCGTTGAATTATGCTCGCATACATACATTGGTATGCATCAGTCTATGTATGTATGTGTGTGCAATTTTCTTTCCGGACAATCGAGACAGGAATTGAGCAAAAACAATTAGCCGAGAGTTCATTCAAGAAATGTATTGTGGTTTTAGGATTTTTGCGGGTTCCAATGCCGGCAATTTGCAACGCAATTATTTTTTTATAACTTTAGGGATAAATACTTAGAACAAAATTTGAGAGGAGCATATTTGGTTTGGTACCATATAACGGTATTGTTAAAAACTACTACAAGCGCGATAAATCAAAAACTAAATACGACAGAGACATAAAATTTTACCCCCTGATGAGATAGCCCTAAAGAGCCGGGGTAAAAGTTGTACGACAAGCGTAGCATCGCCTTTTATTTGCTGAAATCACATATGTATATCGGAAAAGGAATCGCTCCAGTACTATTTTTTTAAGATATTTAGTTTCTTATCCCTCTAAACACGTCAATATATATAGGCCATTCTCCATCGATCGGAATAAATTGTTGTAGAAGGGGTAATGTATGGGAAAGTCTTGACCTCAATTCATATGCACTTACTGCTTGCTTTTGAATGTATCCGGTTACTTTAAACTTTTTGAAATGGCTGCCAACTCCTAGTCTTCAATCTTTTTGATCGCCTAGTAGTTTCTTCGTCTTCCAGGCTACAGTCACCATTTTAAAATCGTACAAACCACTTTTGGCACATTCGTTGAGCTAAAACATGTTCAGCGCAATGTCTCACCAAAATACGATGGCTTACGGCTGAGATGTTCTTCATATTAAGGGTTTGTAGAAAAACACCCCAACACCATTTTTTCAGGCACAAAGTTGGAATTGCAAACTGCTGTTTGCGTTTCAAACAAGCGACAATTACATACTCAAGGGCACTAGTTTTCCAATGCAAGTTGAGAATATTGGAATAATGGCATAATCATTAAGTTAGCCAACTCCTACCAAATTGCAGACTATAGTTATGTGTTCATAAGTAATATTAACGATACAACTTTCTCAGATATCTTTTTGTTGATTCCCGTTAAAGTAAAATAATAGAATGGTGCTTTTACTACATCATAGACTTGTTAGATAAAGCTTTTCTAAACAATCAATTTCAAACTAATTTTTCGCTGTAACCAAGCATCAATTTTAAACTAATACTCACTATGTCATTGTACTACCGTAAGTGACTTTTCTTGTAGGCAATATTTCATTAGCATATTAACCGGCTACACGCATAGCACAGCATAGAAGCATCGAAGGGGGCACGGCCTATGCACTCACCGGCAAAAAAATGTAGTTTTTAATTAGGCAGACACAAAGGTTTTATTTTACAGAAAAAATGTTGGTCGCTAGTATTTTTATGACTTTGCATATGATTTTTGCACACACATACATACAGAAGCACTCGCATGTTAGGTTATTAAAAGCAATCATGCCATAAAAGTCATTTGCCTGCGTGCGGGTTTTAATTATGTTGTCAGAGATAGACAGTCGACATGCGTTGCAGGTGTGTTTTAGTGTGCGTGTTGTGGGGTGTGTGAGTGCGGAAATGGATTTATTGTGTACCCTAGGTGAATTTAAAAATAGCTAAATATCATTTCCTTTACACGCATTTTAAAACAAAACTCCATTCTCTCTCTGCTACTTTGTCACTTTTTTTTAATTACACTATTTTAAATACTCTAATGGAATTAGGTGGAGTTGGCGCTGGAGAGTTCCGCTATAATGCCTGTTAATAGCAGGCATTTAAACCATTAGTGTCAGCATTTTTAAGTGAACTAAGCATAAAAAAGCGAGCACCATTTTATTTGCTGTATAATTAAATATAATCATGGCGAACGATTAAAGTATATTACCCTTTATTAAAGAAGTTCCGCAAATCCTTTTATGAATGTTAATAATTTTATTGCATGTAAATACATAAGCATTTACAAGTATCCTCACATATTTCTAGGAATTAGAAATTCTTTGGAAATTTGTATAAATGTGTTGTCTATATTAAGTGTTTTTAAAAAATTGGAATCAATATTTCGCGATGTTTATTAAAAAAAAACTAGAAAATAACTATAATTATATATGTATATAAAAAAAAAAGTTTCCATGCAAACACTTAATTTTTCAATCGGTGTATATGGCTTCTATATCCAGTAGTGGTCCGATAACGGCAGTTTCGGTAAATTAGAATCTCTTGTAGAGAAAACTAGGTCAATAAAATTTTTCAAAAAACAAAGGGACTAGTTCTGTCAATAAAGACAAACGGATGGACAGACAAGAATGACAGAAATGTCAAAATTTACTCAGTTTTTACCGTTAATCATTTTTATTCAAACTTTAAAGAGTCTTCGACTTCTCCTTCTGAGTATTAAATATTTCATGTGAGCTTGTGTAAAAGTTTTTTGTTACTCATCCGACGTGGTGACCGTAATTCCAGTTCTCGTTGAAATAAACAATTTATTACACGATTCAAAGTTTATATATCAAGCGTTCGAAATGATGGGCGTTTGGACTTATAATTTGTGTGAAGTATATCTAGCCGATATCGTCTACTCATAGCACTTATAGGAACATCGGCACAACATATCAAAAATATCACATTTCGAACATGTCCTTTTCTCCAAAAGAAGCTGCTCATTTGTCAAAATCGCGAAAATCGGAAGACTGTAGCATATAACTGCCATACAAACTGAACGATCGTTTTACTTGACGAGATGAAGATATATTTTACAGCAAATTTTTAGTCTTTGATGCATGAAATAATCAATACAAGCAATTTGTGAATTTAATCTAAATCGATTTCTGCTGATGTGGGTTTATGTATTGCGTCTATTAATATTCGCTTTCTCTATTTCAAGGCAATTTACTAGTTCTGAATCAAATATAAGATTTTAAATAAAGAGCAACTGTCAGTTTCTCCTCAGTTGTTCCGAATAACTAAAATGTTCTAGTTTCCTCAATCAAAGCTGCTTTTGAGTAAATATTTTAAAAATTTTGTGTTTGTCATTAATTTTCCTTTTTGCTTTCTGTCGATATTACTTACCAAACTGCACTTACCTTTGCTGAAAACTATCTGCACCACAAATCCATAGAAAGAAAACGAAATATTTTACATTAAATATATTCACGTGTATATTATTTATTTATTTTTCGACATTTGACTTCCATCAATTACATTTCGGTAGAATTAATCCATATTCCATGTACGCTGTCTTTGCATAAACTTACATATAACTGTATATAAGTGTGTGTAATGTTGTCTGTGACTTTGTTGATCTTGCATGGATTTTCTTTTACAATATATCCTCTGTCATTATACATGTATTTGAAACTTAGGAGTTGGTTGCATTCTGGGCAAATGTGTGGCGGGCCAAAATTTCGTATTTATTTTTTTTTTTGTCATTTATTGTACGGGTTTCATTGAAGGAAAATGCGCAAAATTGGTTCTTTTATACATTTTAATTAGTATTGAGAGCTTTCTGCGTTTTTCAATTTTTTGCTTGTAATTAAAATTTATTTAATTTTATTTATAGGAACGAAATTAATGCTACTAGAGTGTGGTGGGAAAGCAAGCCGCTTTCGAAAACTCTTTATTTGTTTAATGGAAAAAAATTATTTAAATTTCAATAATCCGATAAAAATAATTTGTGTTTTAATATTGTATATTTAAGGCATACAAATAAACATACGGTTCTCTTTTGAAGTTGAATAAATATGAGTTGTGTCTTTGTAAACTTGTTTGCTTTGAAAACGTGGTCGATTTTTTGTATGCACCCGTATCATTAAATATTTATTCCAAATATTTTGTTTTTCGTTTTTTTCCATTTTCCAATATGCGAAAACTGTTGCTGCCGCGCTTCATCATCAAATATAAATAAATAAATTACTTTTTGCTAATAGCTAATAATTACTTATGTGTATGTAATCATCTTCTTACTTAATTAAATACTTTATTTTCGCTACAAAGCCGTTTAATTATACCTAAATTATAGTAAAAGCATTTTGTATCTGTTTCGGTTGCTGCATACAAACAAACAGCTGCAATTATCTCAATGCCGACTTTGTAAGTAATGCAGTTTTCCTTACTCACTTAATATATATTATTAATAGAAAATAAAAATAATTTTTCAAACGCCTAATGGCAAAAGACTTAAACGTTTTCTAGTATGCGCACTTAGAGTTAGCTGCTATGTGAGCTTTAAATCTATATGTCTGTGTATATATATTTATATACTTACTTATATGTATATATATATATTTAACATTAATTTTATTTTATTTTTAATCAGTTTAGATTTAACTGATTTTATGTTTTTTTTGTTTTTGCATTTTATTAATTTATTTTTTTTTCTGTAAATTTTTGTTTTGTTCAGTTGCCTTTTGCTCTAATTTGGCTCAATATATTTATCGTACATATATATAATTGTACCTGTATTTAAATATGCACAATACCTATATATATATATATATTATATATATTATATATATTCTAAATTTATGCCCGCTTAGACTTTAGAAATGCTTACATATACTTATACGCCTACCTATAGCTAATACTACTGAATCCTCTTAGCACTTAAAACTTATAGATTTCTTATTTTTACGCTTCATTTTTTATTTTTCGCTTATTGAACATTTCATATTTTTCGCAATTTTTTTCTTGCTTTCGCAAATACTTTCAATTAATTTTTGTGCTTTTTAATAAATTAGTTCATCAAGTCCTATGGCGCTCAGTTTGTTGCCTTTTTAACTATTACCCACCAATTTGCAATAACAGCATTTACGTTTGTGTGAGCCATATGTGTATGTGTGTGTGGGTTAACTGCAGCCACAATTCATTTTCGTCCAGCCACTGTTAATTTTACCTTGGAAATTTGCTTTTATGCACCGTTTCAACTATTGATTCTACCGAATCTCACTAGCTCTAATATGTTATGTTGCCACTTATGTGTATGTGTGTGTAGTTGTGTGCTTTGCTAGCAGTTCATTTTATTTATTTGGTGCAAATTACTATTTTATTGATGCCATCAATCAATTATTGGTTAACAAATTGGCTGTGAATTCAATTTCTGGAAATTTATTTTTGTAAGCCAAAATTAAATGAAATGTTGTTTTTGTAACAAGAAGCTAATGGGTTCTCGGAATGCACACCCACGTATACATGCAGTATGAATCTATAAATGCACAAGTAGAATTGCAAATAAAAGTGCATAAATTTACATTTTGTTTAAAAATATACACGACACTACACAGAACTGCGCTCAATTGAGTTAAATATGCATTAGACCGAAATACAATTTGAATACTTTGAAACAAACAACCGAACCGTGTGGGTGATGACTATGAATTGTACGAGTGCATGCCGTTATTTTTGTATTTGAAAAAACTTCTGGTATAAGGTGCATATATGAAGTGCAAAATATTGGCAACGAGCACTTTTGGAACTCTGCTCTAAAAGCCATCGACAATACGCGAATTTGAGAAGTACCGTTAATGAATATTTACAAAAGTGAACTCAGCAGTGCTCGGATGTACTAAGGATATACTCTTAAAACTCAAAACCGCTAGAGGAATATTGAAGATGTCAGTAAATTCTGAAAATAATAGAGACAAATTATCAGTCTGGAATAGCAAAACATATTATCTCAATGTTTGTTAATAGGAAAGTTCTTTAGATTGAAAGAAGAAAAAACGATAACTTTGGTTGCACCGAACCTGTAAGATACGTCACGAATACGATCGATTCCAAGTATCTGATCGTGGTCGAGCTTTATGCTATAGTGATCGGATCTGAACAAATTCTTAAAGATTGTGGTAATGTCTTGAAAACAAATCTGTGCCAAATTTTAAGGAGGTATCTTGTCAAACAAAAGTGTTTTCTATACGACGACTTGAGCTTGATCGATCACTTTGTATGGCAGCTGTATGTTTAGTTGTCTGATCTGAACAATTTCTTCGGATATTGTAGAGATGTATTGAATAATAATCTGTGTCAAATTTTTTCGAATAAAAAAAAGCTTGATTTTGGTCGTTCAGTTTGTATGGTAGCTATATGATACAGCAGTCTGATATTAGTAGTATACATTTCATATGGTTTCCGATGTGTCCTTCTAGGTGTTACAAACAAACCCGGCAAACTTAACGTAATCTCTTCAGAATACAAAAATCTTTAGATTAGGCACTGAATTTTACCATTTTTTTTTTTTTTTATAAAATAATATTATTTAGTTATTGAAATTAACGTGAACAATTTTTCAGCTGTATTGTGGGCTTAAGAACTTGTCAATAGTGTATTACATAGTTAGCGCTGGTTTGTGGTACGAATATTTATGTGAATCAGTGTATGAGCTCAACAAAATGCTTTCGTTCAACATATTTCCCGTGTCTTCAGCTCCTTGATTGTCAGCTAAAAGTAGTATTATTTGCTATTCACCCAGCAAATTTTAATGCTTTTCAACTCTATATAGTTTTGAAGTTTGAGTTTTTTAAACCAAATATATTTTATAGGCAAAGGAAGTGATGAAAACATTTTATTTTGCATTATTATTTTTTTTTAATTTTCATTCTGTTTGAAAAATATATCAAATTTTGAACAGCAAGAAACTGAAGACTTTAATCTTGCGCTCAACGCTTGTTCACAAATATTTTATGAAAACGCCTTACAATAAATAAGAACTATGTATCGTTTGTCCCCCAAAGCTATTATTATTTTTAATGGGTTTCTTTAAAATGCATTTTAATTATCTATAACTGAGTGCTTTTATATATGTACATATACATATGCATGCATGTTTGTTTGTAGCTGCTGCTTGTAGCTTCTCATCGATCTCGCATTTATTACCCTTTTTACAAGTATTATGCTCTGCATTTCTATTATTTTGATTTATAAATATGAAATTTTCATATTGACTCTTGACAGTTCTTTCTACACTTACATACGCATATATCTATGTATTTGTGACTATATTCAAATATGCAAATCCATAGAAAGTTTTACATATATTCTCTGCTTTAATGGCCTTAGCTTTCCCCATTACTAATCATTACTATTTCATAGACCTAATATTACTATTAAAGACTTTTTTGTTTTTGACCTTTTTTCTTTATACATTATCGCATTATCAGTCTTAGGCTACCAAAATTTTCGCAATTTACTAAACTAATAATTTAATTAAAACTAATAATTTTGATGAACAATTATCTTATTTATGTATAATTGCATAAATAACTCAAGCAAAACAAAAAAACAAAGTGGTAAGAATGAAGAAAGTGTGGTTGTGTCCTCATTTGCACACACACTTGCTTAGAATCTATTTTGAATTGCAAAAATAAAAACGCAAAAAATATATTTTTACATTCATTATTATAAATAAAAACTTCCTTCTGAAAAATTAAATAAAAAAAAAATTTATTAATTATTAAAAACAAAATTTCTATTCTATAAAAATTTAAGCAGCAAATTTTATACAATTTTTTAAAAGTATTTTTCAATTCCGCTCACTATTTTTGCGAAAATCGAAAGCTTACAGTGTGTTTTTGCCTGTTTCAGTTTTCCTAGTGAACTACCACTAACCCTACGAGTCTCTAACTGCGCTTTAGAGTTTACAATGTTCATGGCAATTTACATATACTTAATATATAATACTTACAAATATCATGTATATATATGCATGTGTATATTACAAGCGCGTCGTTTATGTAGCCGTCTTCTTAAGCATCTATGGTAGTTGATAAAGTCAAGGCATAGAGGTTTTGGTTAAATTAGGTATGTTTGAAAAGGTAATTTTATAATTGAATATTAATTTAAGAAAATAAATAGAAGAAACAAAGAATATTGATAAATAGTAATAATATAAATAATGTAAAACTACTTTTTATAGAATCTGAAAATGATCTCGGAGATCGATGACAGTAGATGGGCTGTCATATGGCTATGGGAGCTATGCGCTCTCAGCTGGGTTTTGCTTTCATTGGTTACAGGAGATCTAACTGGACACTGTCCGATCGAGATTCATGCGGTGAGATTAGAAATTTGGATGAGATAAAATCATCTCAATACTTCCTCCTCGAATGTCCTTTCCTTTTTGCAAGATCAGTAGAATAAATTATAGAACGTATCACTAAAGAAATACTTGAAAATTACTGATGTATTTTAGACTCACTTTAAAGAAACTTTTCATTGTCTCAGTTGAAAACCTCTTCGAAAAAAATGTCAAGACCATCTGTAGTTACTATTTCGAGGCTAAGCAGCTTGCTATTAAATAGTTCGAACAAAAAAAATTTAATTATAGACATTTGAAACTTCTCGAAGCAATGTTATGACCTCCGAGGCATTGCTCTAATATTTTGGTCGGAAAGAAATATTCTGATCCATCACCGATCTTATTTTAATCAGTTTGAGAATGAAAAGAGTCTAGTTTTTATATCGATATATGTATATTATATATGGATTTACTATAGTGAACGGGTTTTTGAAAGTGAGCTGAATAGGATCTAGTAAATATGGTCAATATGCGACACTGTAAAAATTCTATTGCAATATTAAAATGAATTTGCGATGACTGAATGCATATCATAAGAGATCTTTGCAAATTTACTGAAAGTGGTAAACAATCACCAGAAATATTGCCTCCAATATATTTTTATAAATTAAAAACTGGTACTCGTACAAACCAGCATAAAGGGCAAATTTGAAAGATATCAAAATATGATCAAAAATACAGAATATTCAAATATATATAATTCAGAAATTTTAAAAATAATATTTACCCAAAAACTGAAGTGTATAGTTCAATTCATTGAAAATCAATAGCAACACAAACCAAAATATAGAAAACAATATTTACACAAATACATATAAATAACGATAACAAAAGTAAAAAAGAATATTATTGAAAAAAATTAACAAGTTCAATGTTTTTTGTATATTTTTTATGTTATTGTAAATGCTGCAGCCACTACGACGCATCTGAAGGTTGCCACATTTTATAGCAGCAGCAATATAAAAACATTTATACACAATTCTGTTTAGCTATTTTCCATTTTAGCGCTTAATATACTCTTTATTTATTTTTAGTTTCGCTTTTTATGACTGCGGCCACTTTTTCTTTCATTTATTATTTATTTAGTTTTAATATGTCCATTCACTTTGTAGTTTTTTGTGGTTGAAAATGAAACACCAGTACATCGGAGGTTTTTTGCTTTGTAAATTCACACATTTATGTGCGTGCGTGTGTGTCTATTTGTTAGTGTGACATGCCGGTAAATGTATTTTTAAGAGTTTTAGCAATTATTGTGTTTATATAAATATTTCAATTAAATGTTTTTTCGCACTTAGAACTTATGTGTGTTCCTGTGTAGTTTCTTCAATTCTGGCGGTGAAATTCAATTCGCTCGACCGAGCCGAATGAACTGCATATTTACATACATATAAAACTATTTTTAACCGAATTTTAATATTCTCTTGAAAATGATTTTATATTTTTAAAAAGCAATATTTTATATTTATTTACATTATGATTTCATAAAGCGCATTAAAAGCTTCAATTAAATCAAAAACCTTAATATTTTTTATATTTTTTGCTTTTGCGAAATAAAACATTTGAATAAATAAATCAATATTAATTTTTTTAATTATCTGTAAGTACATAAGTTGACCTTTGATAGCTCGAAAATGAACGAAAAAGTTTAAAATTCATTTGAAAAGTTATTAAAATTAATGAAATAGTATTTTTGATGTGAAAGGATATTCACTGTCAAAATATCTTTGTTTTTCAAAGCTAGCAAATTAATAGTATTTGTAATGACAAAATGATTCAGTTAGCTGGAAGATTTCCATTTTTTTTCACATGATAAGCTCTTTCTTTTTCTGTAGTAGAAACCATTGTCTTAGCTTCTCATATGGGTGATTTTACAAGGTCTACTTTATGTTAAATTAATGTGTATCACGCTGAGCCCGAAAAACATAATAACTACTTGTCGACAAGAGAATGAAAGACAAATGGTTACTTTTTTATAGCTTTCCCTCTAGTTAAGATGAAAAAACGTCACAAAAGATAATTCTTCATGTCGTGTGTTCAGGTTTAGGTTTAAAATAAAGTCCAACACCAATGAAATGATTATAAGTTCCTTTTTTTTGGCGACCTTTCTATCCTTTTCATGCTACGACCGAAGATTGCAATGATTCCAAATATAACTAATTTCATTATTTTAGGTTTGGTTGCTTAAACTCCAAAATGTTTTGATCAAATATAATCCTTGTCAGCAAATTCTCGTATGTTATTTTGATACCAAAACATATTTAAAAACAATTTGCCTACATTTGGGCGCAAAGCCTAACTAAATACAATAACAAAGGCTTCCACTCTCAACCTATTTCTCTAATAAGAAATTAACAAAGTCGGGTTCGTAGCAGTGAATCGTGAAATATAGCCAATTTTATGACTTTCTTGGTTTACTGAATACGTTTGAAGACTAAAATAGCCCGTCGTAAATTTATATCTAAAATTGTTTAAGAACTTTGTGACAAGTTAAGTACTCATGCTGGATGTAACATTTTCTCCAGATGGGGAAGGAGTTTAGCATTCTAATCCAAATAAATATCATCTGATCAAATTTGACCCGGAGTGATAAAACCTGACATTTTTACATATTTTCATAGAATTCTTTATGATCTTACTCACCAAAATTGCTTAAATCAAATAAAGTGATTAGCAGTGATATATGAGATAAATGAGCAATATGATGTAAATGTTGCCTACTTTTCGGCGCAAAGCTAAAATAAATGCGTTAACAAATGCTACCATTTTCAGCCTAACTCTTTTAAGGGGTTAGGGGTAGTTAGAATTTTCAAAAAATTAATTGTTTTTTTGCATTGTCGTTAAGCGTAATATCTTAAAAATGTCCCCTGAAAATTTACGTTGATCCGATAATTAGTTTTTGAGTTATTCGAGAAGAGCTCGCGCACTTCAAAGCGCTAGTGTGAAACTTTAAACGGGTTTTTCTCAAAACTATGCTTTTTGAATCGATGACAACGGTAACTCGAAAACCGCTCAGTAGATTTTAATGGAATTTATACAGCTTTTAGAATACATAATAAACTCGGACCTGATAGAAGGATTTTTATTTTTTCGAAAATTTAGATTTTTTAAGACCAATTAACTGTTGATTTCTTCGCAAACATTTAGAAAAAAATTTCCTGAAGCCACCATTTTGTTAATTTTGAAAACAAAATAAAATCCTTCGATCAGGGCCGGGATTATCTATTTATAAAACTAATTTTTTTGTCCGATTGTTTTTAGATGAATCTCCAAGGACTTATGCTTGTCACCGCAAGTACCTTTTTTTGGAACAGGGTCAACACAAACAACTATAACTTTGGAAATTAATTTTTTGTTTTTAATTTTCGTGACTTCAAGTCTAAACATCCTATAATAATGCCATATTACTTCTTTTGTAAAATAACATGATTTAGTAGAAAAAAAAAAAAAAAATACTGAAAACTCTCATTTTTTCGAGCCTCTGACTACCTCTAACCCTTGAAGGAAATTAACTAAAAATATGTTCTATAATAATAATTTTAATTATTAAAAGCTTTTGAGATTGAGAAGAACTTTAAATTAAATAAATAAAAAAGGAAGGAAATATTTGCTTTTATTATATTTTTTTGAGTTTTATCATTTTTTCTTTTGCTACCAAGGGTATCACTAAACGAGGAAAATTAAAACAATTTAGAAGAACCTGCTAAATTTTGAATAAATAGTCTCGTTATTTAAAATTTTTGTAATTTTTTATTAAAGAAATAAAGCAAGCACAAGTCGTTGTTCTTCAGCTATTTTATATACTTAAAACTAATTAGCGAAATTAAGCAAAAGTTTGGGAATTAGAAAAGTACAAACAAATATTTCAGAAAAAGCAGTAAGTTTTTAATTGGAGGTATTTTAGCTCAGTTTAGCGGCGCCACATTGTAAACTCATCATCGTTGAGCTTGTGTACACTCAGTGTATTTAAATGAGCTCTGTGACTTATTTGGTCATAAAACTGATAAGGTAAATCTCTTAATTAATAAATTTGCTTAATTATTTGCAATAACGTTTAAAAATACAAAATTTAAAAAAAATTGTTAATATTAAAAACAAAATAAATATTAATAAATTAGAAATAAAATTTTCGGTGAACATAGAATGTTTTCAATAAAAAATGTTAGCTGCAAAATAAGCTGCGTATTTTATCAATTTTAATGCTTTAATTATTTTTACACTTAACTAATTAGTTTTGTATAAATACAATTACCATTTATATAGCAATATACATATGTGTATATGTATCTAATTTAAGTGTTTTATTCTCTCATTAGACACTAATTCCTATTTTTAATGTTTAATGTTTAATTGTCGCCGCCTGACAGACGAAAGAATTCATTTTGAGTTGCTTAAAGCTAAGTGCTTTACCATTTGCTCTTAATGCTACACCTTATACTTAATTATAATGTAAAGTATATTTAAATTTTATTTTTTTCTTATGTGCCTTTGTAAGATTCTTAAAACAAAAAAGCATACATTTAATTGAAGCTCGTCTTCAAGTTTTCTTATGGTTTTTGTGTTCAAACTTATTAAGCGTTTATTCTTTAGCTGCTTAATAATATTTTGTTTATGAACATTACAGCTTTGGTTTGTTTATTCATTAAGATTTATTTTTTTTTTTTTTTGCTTTTTTTAATTTTTTGTTATTATTATATACAATCATAAGCTAACTACAAATTATGTATGCCCGCTTTTTACCAGTTTGCTTAAGCTGTTCAAGTAGGCATTAAATGTTGTTCTTATAATTTTTTATTTTAAGATTTTTCGCATCAAAGTTTTCAATGTTTTTTAGTATGTACAGTGTTTGCTAAAAGTTCTGTGTTTAGGCTTTCAAATGCGTTGGCGCACGCAAGAGATCGTTTCACATTAAATATGCAGACATGTGTTTCTAAGTATGTGTGTGTGTATTACTACAAATGATTTGTAAATACAAAAACACCTAAAAATCGTTGCATAAAATTCTAATTAAAAATTTTCAATTCACTTCAAAATAGTCAAAGGAAAAATAAATAATTTTTTTTTTATAAATTATTGTTACAAATTACCACTGTATTTCCCATATTGGCAATTGTCTACACACAAATATTTTCGCAGTATTCTTAAACTCAGACACACATTTTAATAGAATTACTGTTACCCATTACACCCGCGTGCCTTCATTGCTGTTTAACCGATGCGCCGTCTGCTGCTAAAGCGCAACATTATCGCCGCCACGCCCACCAGGGTCGTCGTTGCCATTGACAGAGCGCTACCGGCCGAAGACATATTGCTCTGCGCCTGATTACTGCGCACATCCATGAGATCGCGCGACAATGGCAGCTCTGTCGGATCGCTGAGCTCGTCGTGACACGGCAGACGCTCGGGTTTCAACAAGAACAGACACACCTTGATGCCCAGCGGCTGTGGCTTGCTAGCGCCATGCTCGTTGATTGTGTTGGTCATGCCAATCACATCGTTGGTTTGCTGATTGTACAAAGCATTCTGTTTGAGCGCGTCCAAGCCTTCGCCCAGTTCGATTTGTTGTGCCAACAGCAGGCCATGCGGCGCAGCAGCGCCACCACCTATACCGGCTGCTTCGTCGTAGTAGTCATCTCTTAGTTTTGCGGGCAATACGGATTTCTTCTTCTTCTCACCAACAATATTGGCGGTGGCGACGTCTGGTATACCTGAGGCTGCCAAGAGCGCGCCATTGTACACTTCCGGCTGACTGCTGGCGACAACAGTGAGCTCACTGCCGTCGGCTACCGAGCGCTTGCTTAGCGACAGTACGTGCTCACTGTGTTCGGGTGTCAGTGCAACGGCGGCGGCATCGATCACATCGACATTCTCATCGGCGTTTAGCTGCATTTGTCCCAGACGTTGTCCATTGCCGCCAACACCGCGCTGTGTGCCGCCATTTTGTCGTGACTTGGAGAAGCGTTTGCGTCCGCTATTGTTGCCACCGAGATGAAGTTCGGCGCTGTTGGCACCATTGTAGCTGCTGCCGATGTTGAGCAGATCTAAAATGTGATTTGGTACGGGCTCAACAAAGTTGGAAATTTTCGGATCATGCAGTGTGCAGACGAAAGTCTCGAGCGCCTCACGCAATGCCGTATAGCGCGTACGATTTTTCAGCTCGAACAACCATTGAAGACGACAGTCGCAAACGAAGTTATTATCTGCAATGAAAAACGAGAGGAAAGGAGAAATGTTAACAATGTTACAAGTGTTCCATTGCTGAGGTCGTACTAAGACCATATGTAGATATGTGGGCGCAACAATGGAAGAAATCATTTTCGTAAGAACAATACAATGTGCTGCCTGCTAGGCAATGCAAAGCACATTCGAGTACAAATAGAAGAAACACTGTTTGATTGACAAGCTGAAAATTGCTTAGCAGCTCGTCAGCATCAATGCATTGTGACCACAAATGTTTGGTTCGTAGGAGTGAAGCGCAAAATATTGCCAATTTTATAGCATTGTTGCTCAGTTATATACCCTTCAACAGCAAATTTGTTTTAGAACTCTTTCACCCGCTAAGTTCATTACTTGGATATGTTAGTTCCGCAAGCTAAAACTAAGCTTCGCTGGTAAAATTTGACACGGACTGGCTAGCAAAACCTATATTTTCAGTACTCTAGTACAAATATTTATAATTGCGTTCAAAATAAGCCCAAGTTTAATGTAATTTTCGACCCATTTTTATAACTCTCGCCAAGATGGCCTTCAGGTCCTTCAGAGAATTTAGATTTTTCGGTCCGACTCGTATTCGAAGCGCCTATCTTAAGATTATTGGTCAGTTTCGACGTCATATTCATAAATTCACGTGATGCTTTTGATGAGAGTAAAGGTCTCTGCTACGTTGTCAATCTTCTCTTTCCACCTCTACTCTACGTCGTTTGCGCAAGAGCTTCACGTCTTTTGCTACAAGTCTAACACTGATGCACTTTATTTCTAAAACATTAACCGAAATGAGTTGAGTGCATTCGGAACAGATGTTGAGATCAACTGGTATCTCTCTAATACCAACAGGGCGATTTTCAAGCAATGAGGTTTTAACTTTTTTGACGGTATCGTCATTAGCGGTGGTGGATCTACGTCCCATGGGAGGAAAGTTTTCGATGATTTCACGACCTTCACTTACTTAACATATAAAAATGTTATATTAGTCTTGAAACAGTTTGTTATCGATTCGATTTGTGCACGGAGTATAATTGGAACAGCCCGGATCCAATTTGATCAGATATTACAGGACTGATAATCATAAGCTGCGAAATAATTTTGAAAAAGGATCTTAATAGTTGCAGATTGCAAAGTTGCAGGATGACATGTTTCCAATTAGAATAACTTTCAGTTTAAAAATAGCTACTCTTAAACTAACAACCATCATCATGTAAACATCCAAAAGCACACGTTTTCGTGCCCATTTCCCACTACCTTTAGTAGCTTATATACTAAACCGATTTCTTTTGAACATTCCTTATACTTCCTGCTGTCATAAAGGGTATACGCTTTCATCCTAATTTTCGTAAACTGCATTTCCTTGACTTTCAAGCGAATGAATGTATACGCCTTGTACACAGTTCAATGCGTTCAACCTGTGGCATGCAACAATACGCGCACTGAATACAGTGTCCAATGCTTTTGTGTTTTGCTATGTCTTCTCGTTTGCTTTTGCTCTTTATTTCGCAACTCTTTTGTTTTGGCCGTGTTCTCTGCCTTTAACTAAAAGCGCACCAGCGCTGTCAAGCGTTTCAATTACGTGCTCAATTATTAGCCTTCACGCCAGGATTGGAGATAAAGGTCACATCACACACACACACATACAGACGGGTGGAACGACGAACAAAGTATGCACTGCCTTGCAAGCACCTAAAGCTCGCTCTCCACAATGATTGGTAAAATGTATGCGCTCATCTTACCAACTACCGTTCATTGCAGACACACGCACATACAAACATACATGCATAGATAAAGACTTTAAAAAGCGTGCAGCAACGGCGTTTGTCTTTACTGTTGCTCAGAAGCTGACTGGACGGCCAAAGTGTGGCTTTTGTTTGCTCTTCGCATTCAAATATGCAGCCACTTGCCTCTTTGACCGCTCGCCAGCACTCCGTTATCCGTCGATCTATTCAACTATGTATCTGTCACCCATCCACTTTCCGTCACGTTTACCAATTTCTATTTCGAATTGAAATTCGTAGTCCGTCTCAACACACACTTGCATACATAGCTATACATGTTTTTTTGCACGGTAACACATTGTCTTGCCTTGCCTTGACGTCCCTTTGTTGCCGTATGTCGCCTGCCGGTATTTTGTTTCGTTCGAATTGCCACCCAATTGAGTTGTCGCTGTCAATTTATAGAGTTGTTGCCGTCCGAATCTCAGTCGCATTGTGAATTGACGTTAAATTTCCGAAAATTTCAAATTTCATTGCTTTCTCGCTGGCTGCTTGGTCGTTACTGACTTCTCGAGCTGCATTTCGTTTCATTGCAGTTGACTAGAGTTTGCACTTTATTGTTTTTGTTTCACTCGTCTTTCTTCTTCGACCTAAGCAATTGGCATAACAATTAAAAGACTTTGACTGCAGTGTTGACGCTGTCGATTTCGATTATCCTCAAGGCATACTGGAATCGCAGTCAAGCTGCCATTGAGGATATCAATAATAGACAGTTTGTCACAATATTTGTTTAAAACTGTGCACCGTTAGTTCAGTATTGATTTCCGGAATTACAAATACTGTGGTTTCGATAGTTTCGCTTTCTCGACAATCTTAAGTAGTAATGGCAGACGCTGAAGGCAGTTTTGAGGTTAACTTAGTTTTGGAAATTTTGGGTAGGCAAAACATTTTCGATAAATGGGAAAGCACCTAAGGCCTTCCATATTGTGTTTGTACAGAGAAGTCTTCTTCACGGTGTTTTTTGAGAAATTTTTCGGAAAAGTATTCAGGAGGTTTTCTTGCTAATAGAATTTTCAAAACTTGAATTATCTTATTGGCCTAAGAATATAATTAAAATTGTGGAGTTTCTTCTAAGCTTAATAAATAAGTATAAACAGTTACAGTGATATGCCTTTGTAAGATATTTTTTGTCATGCTTGGTCGAACCAAGCTTCTGAAGGTTAGGCCATCAGCATTACGCAAATGGAAGAATCTCATGACTGTCTTTCCAACCAAAATAGTACTGACAAAGTAGTTCCATATGTCTGCATAAACATGCAAACGAATACATCAAAAATAGTCGCATTTACATAAATATTTAAAGTTTTAATTTTGTAAGTCAAATTGCCATTAAAATGACATGAATATATGAACGTACGTATGTTTGTGTAAATGTATGGCAAGACCACATCAAGTCAAGTGTAAACTAACTAACCACTAACGGACTGAGTGGCAAAGTGACTTGGCCTCAAACCGCATTCCACTCAACTAACGGTCAAGTGTTCGTAAACTAATTTAAAACTAACTAAACACAATTCACTATAACCCGAAATGCACTTAGCAATTCCAGCCAACAGCTGCCACAGTACTCACACACTATTGGGAAATAGGCAATGAAGGCAACAATTTTGGCGTAAATGTGGCGGAAAGAGGCTACTTTGACGCTCCAAGTGCCAGCATGGCTTGTGGCATTTCGACACATTTCTGAAACGAAAGTTTTCGGGAAAGTGCGCGTGTATGTGTGCGAGTCGCGTATGCGAGTTGCTCAAATGATGATCGCAATAAAATCTAATGAAGTGAAGAACACACACATTATTATACATGAATTTATTGTAAAGTTAGCTCTGCGGAAGTCCAAGGAAGAAATGGTCATTTTAAATGAGTGTGAATGCTTTCACAAATGTTGTCACAACTATGAAATGTCACTTAACATTACACTTACTTGATCTAAGTGTATGAAATACATTTTAGATATGTAAAATGTGAAATGTCTTATATTAATTAATTGCTTTTAAAATTCATAAAAATTTGAGTTTAAGTAAGAAGGAATTGACTGGAATATTTTTATGTAAAAATCGGAAGTTTCAGACTTTTTCTATATCTTCGATTCTGACACAAAGATCAGGAAAACATTATCCCTGTATTTCAATTATACATATATATGTATATACCGATATTTCCGATCAAAAGTCAGGGAAGTGAAGTACAGGGGTGCAAATATACGGAACCTGTGGGCGTAAACCAAAATCGCTAACTAAATGTTCCGAATATATATATCACTATCTGAGCCATTTACACAAGTACAGGGTTTTCCAATAATGGTTCGATTTCTTTAAAAAAAAAAAACAATCAATTGTTAAGAAAAATAAAATTTTTTTATTTAGTGTGAAACTAAATCTAGTCGTATGTCATAAATAAAATATTCGTTATTGATTACTAAAACTTGAAGAGAGTTTGGTTTATTGCTAAAGACCAAATAACTTCAAATAACCCCACAAGAAGTAGTCAAATGGTGTTGTTAAGAATGGCTTGGAGTCGGCATATTGCGGTGATAATAAAATTGAATAATTTGTAAACCTTGTTCTTGCAAATATCTTCTTATCATGAAATTTGTTATCACTACTGAATACAATCAATAAAAAATTAGAGGCCATGACATGTTAAAAATGGCTGAAACGACACTTGGAAATCATAACATCCCTATTAGAAAACCCGTTATATATCTTCAATGAAAAAGAAAAATTAATAACAGGCAAATGTGTTTGCAAATTATATGCTGAAATCTAACACAAAGGAAAATGTTACATAAACCAAAAATTGGCAAACGAAAGGAAGTAACTGGAAAATGCCCGCTTGCCTACTAAAATACTCCTAACAACGCCAGCAATGTTGCAACAACATGTCAAGCTAATTTGTCGAGTTGGCGTTCATGTAAGTTAAGCGCATACAATGGGGACACATTTAGGCTTTAATAGAAAAAACAAGGAATTTACAAAAACTATCCACGTCCACACCTACTCGCTCGGTGGGAGGTGTGTACCCGGCAACAGTGACGAGTTCGGCTGTTGGCGTGCGGCAGTGTTGCCAAATTCTGCACGCTTTGAAATGCAGCAAATGGGAAATTTTCACTAAAAAGCATGAAAATGCTGTCATAATCGCCTGTCGCCTAATTGTAGCAACATTCCATGCTTCAAAAGGGTTGCCCATTTCGGTTGTTGTTGCTTTTCAGTTTTTCTCTGTTTTTATTTTACTTGGCTACCCATTAGCTCACTGGTTATCTTGCTGTTTTGAACAACTACAACAAAATAGACGTGGTCTGTTATCGTCAGCGGCGTTGCCGTTGTTGTTGTCATTGTCTATTTCCATAGCCAGTGGCTACAACATTGGCCTTTGGGACGTACAATTCACCAACGTCGACATGAATATTAGTTTTATCTATGAAAAGCTCCGAAAAGATAAATGTTGCTTTTTTTTTGCTTTTTTGGGTCTGATGTGTGCTTTTGGCAAAATAACAGGCAACCCATTACACACACATATGCGCATTTGTGTTAAATAGTTGTTAGTAGTTAGTACGCTGGTTCCGCTCTCCTCCCCAGAGTGCAGTCTTGTAAATATTCCAGTAGTTTATTACACACAATATGAATGTAATAAAGAGAATCATCAACAGAGTTTCCAAATTTGAAGTTCTTTTTGTTTTTTGAGTTTGAGTTTCAGTTGTCACTCCATGTGCGGATGTGGGCGGGGCTGTGGGCACACCACAAGTATGATGGATTCGAGTATGCAAAATGCACTTTACTTATTACTTTAAGAACATTTTTCTGCAAAATTATATTTCGTATATTTTGGATCTGATTGAGTCGAAAATATACTTATATTTAGAATGTGTGAAATATTAACAGAAAGTTATTTTATTAAGAAAGGGCTACTGCTTTAATTCTGTGGCTCCATAGACTGTAGAATCTTGCAGTTTTCAAGATAATAATCGAAAAATATGTACGTAACTCTGTCATCAATAATTTTGACGATATGAAACATTTAACATTTTCAATGAATAATTGACAACTAACAACAAATCGTGACCTAAGTTTTGAGAAAATTTAATTTTTTCTCCAATACGTAGGTAGGTAGGTAGTAGTGCAGCCCTGTTGTATTTCGGTTCATTAGCACTGGCTGTACATTTGATAGGCTGCGAATTATTTAATAGTAACCAATATTTTGGTTTCAGACAAATATAATCTATTTTAAGTCATTTATTGGAACATTTTTCAGATACTCATCATAAAATGCTTCTTTCATGTTCAGTTTTGGAAATAAAAAACAGGCAGTAGGATTGGTAGGGAGAGTGAATGACTGACACCTAGGTCTTGACTCCACCGAATGTAAACTATATTCATTATTTCCTTCACCGGAGTCTAATAGTATATTCTGCTGATCTGGTTACTTCATCTGCATCACCATTTTTCTTTTAGTTTGCAGTGTTCTGGTAATCGGAAGCCGTAAAGGTTTTTAATTTTGTTAAAAAGACACTAGCATACACTTTATTATCTAGTTTGGACCCATCTGTGGATATCCTTATTCTTGTGTTCCTGTCCAGCTCATCCCTTTTCCATTCTCCTTAGAAAAGAAAGGCAATATTTGAGAACGAATTTAAGTTCAATTCTATAGGATTTCGAAAGTCTACGGTATTCGATAGAAACGGAAAGTTACTTGATTTTTGAATGTTCTTTCTTACAGATGACTAATAAGTTGCTTGCAGAAGTCTGTGGGCATAATACGTACGGAGTGTGGTTTCACAAATGGTGTTTTTACTCGTGTATAATCCATCAGTCGCTTGAGCTTTGATCTTCATTTCGGAACAATTATAGAATCGTGTAACCATGCCTAAACTTCAGTACGATGCATAAAATCATCATACTAAATTTTTTTTGCATTCGTGTGTTTTGCCAATTGTCTTTTCAAGTCTACCACAATATGGTAAAATTTCTTCTTTTCATGAAGTTCGGCGCGTTTGAAAATTAATTTTCCAACTGATAACGAAGCATGCTTTATGATTTATACACGAAGTTTGGTTATGTTTGGGATACAACTGTACCTCTAATGCAAATTATGACTTATGAGTGATACTGATTTTTTGCATAATTTTTGTTCAGTTCTAAATATTACTTAGAGTCTTTTCACTAATCGAATTATGAAAAATCAAGGTTGTTCTCCACTCCTAAACAACTCCCTATAAATATGAGAATTTCTTTTGTCAGTTCTTTGTTATTATCTGGTTTTATTTTAAATTGTGTATCAAGTAGGGAAGCTTGGAGAACTCATATTCTAAAGCTTGAAAAGAGAGAAGAAGAGACTATAGTTAAAATTTATTTGAAATATTCAGAAACATTAAGCATAGAAAATATAATTATGTAAAAATATAAAAATATTCATATGAAAAGCATTATCTCCCTCTAACTAGTTTTATTCTTTGCTGCTAAGATCCAAGCCACGACTCGAATAATATTAAGAGAGAAAATGCGTTTGTTTGCAATTTGTTGTAATTACTTTAAATTTCAATAAATATTAAAGCAATTAATTATAAAATTTCTACACAAATCGTTAATTTTACACTCTTAAGATTACAAAGTCTGCGCTTTATGCCTTATTGGCCTTTGTCCTTGTCTGTTGCTTTAGGCTTCAGCGGACACATTTGTTGCCAAATATTATTTTCCATTTAATATAAATTATCAAAGAAAATAAATTTTTGCTTATCTAAGTGAATTTATATAAATTGCAAAGGCATGTTTGTTGTATCTGCGAAACTGGCAATTTATTACACTCTATTAGGAAGCCATTAAAATGCCAAAACAAACATTTGACCCAACAATAAAAACGACAAATTGCATTGTAACACGCGTTTAAATTGACTTTCAAGTGCAAGAAACGCTTATCAACATATACATATGTGTATGTACATACGTATGTGTGTATGTAGTTTTAGTTGAGATGAAAGTAGCATGCTTGCAAAACAGTTAGTTGGATAAAGGAAATCGACTAAGTGTAGCCGTAAAGAACATATGTTCGGCATATTGCTTGTGGGCCATAATTTAGAAATATCTTTAGGTGCATGTGTGTGTGTGTGTGTGAATGTGTATGTGTATATGCCCCTGAAAGGGATACAAATCTAGCGCAATGCAATGATTTGTGGCTGCAACAACAAAAACAAATGACAGAAAGGCTCAAACATACACATGCTCATAAATAAATATGTGTGCATGTATTGATTTATTTAATCTATCGCCTTTAGATATAAGTATATGCTTGTGTTATAAATTAGTATTTGCACATGTGCCACTTACGCACGATTAGCTTTCTATCGAACACGATAACACGCATACATATATACTTCTACATATATCCACTCAAACGGATATGAGCCCACTCAATGGGAAATGAGCTGCTCTCACAGGAATGCCACATATATCCACCCACATACTATTTTCGATGAATTAACTGCATATATGCAGATTAACTTATTTATTTGAGTGCTAGCCCAACACATTAAGGCAATTTCTAATATTTATCAGCAAATGTAGTATTATACAATTATAGATAAATATTTATCAGCGTTTTGTGTGCGTGCGGTTGCATCGTGGTATTTGCTTGAACTCACATATAATATTGTCGGGTTTGTGATTTCCGAAGATTAGTTTTTTCTGGTGGTCTACCGCTTGCTAAATCACCTAAGCTTCCTCGGCAATCGAATCATCGTCGACGCATAACTCATTGCGAATGCCTAAATCATCTCTAAAGCTCTAAAGTCAGTCGATTTAAATTTGGTATTCGAATATTGTGCAATCACGCATTTACATATGCAAATATTTGCTGCTAAGTAATTTGGCAACGCATTAGATGAGACTTTAACACTAGCAGGACGATAGAGACCCTGTAGGAAAAAGATGAAGTATTGCGACTGCTGAGTATATTAGGTTTGGCGTTACAATAAAAACTTTTTGGTCATATTTGGTGCTAAATTAATTAAGGTTAACAGGAAAACATTAAATATTAGATAAAGTTGCCTACAAAAGCTTTCACAAGTGTAAAGTATCTGAAGCAGGAGAGTATGAGTGTAGTATTAATTCAGATATTTGTTTATATTTGATATTAATTTTCTGGCAGAGAAATGTTACTTTCATACAAGTGAAAAAGCAATTAAAAATTGTTTTTTAGTTATTTGGTTTAACTCGGCAGCAAATTAAATGATTAAACTCTTAGTTATTTAACGCAAAAATCAAAAATCATAAAAAGGTTTTAACAAGGGCTACCAGATGGTCCTCAATTTTCAAATTATCGATCTGTAGCCTTCGTAACGTCTTTTTGTCACCAAGGAGCTTTTCATTTGTAGGAACCGCCGGTATCGGACAACTATAAGATATACTATAGCTGCCATAAAATATGATCGATCCCACTAAAGTCCTTGTATGGACATTTTTTTTATTTGACACATGTGGCTTCATGAAATTCAGCAGATATGATTGTATTCAGATAGTGTCTAGAATTTCCAAGAAAATTTTTTGGATTAGACAACTCACCGATCAAAATTAAGATTTAAATGTTTTTATAATCATTTATGTTATAAAAAATGCCCCTTTGAAGGTTATTATAGCTTCGGTGCAGCCCAACTTTACATCGTCCTTATATACGTATATTATTTTTATTATTTAGTACATAAGTCCCTTTCATCAGTTAAGCTTAAAATAAAATTGTGGTTTTGGAAATTAACGCGTGCACAAATCTCCAGACATCATTACATGGTATTGACAAACTACCGCCAAATTATGTCAAATAAATACAAATGTGTGTTGCAACTAACTTGGAGCACGCCTGAATTGACTTTTATTGAAATTAAGTGACTCAAGTTCATGTCACACGATTCCCAGTGGGCTACGCACGGTATTGACGCTGACACGCGCACATGCCTACACACGTAAGCGATGCTTTTGCTTGATCAAAGCGCTGACGCACACTAACAGTACACATGCACGCACACAGACCCAAACGAGTATGTAAATACTCGTTGACATATTAAATAAACTACAGTCGCGTTTAATCTCAAGTGACTGTTGCCGTGTCTATAAATTTTAAACATTTAATTTCCGTTAGGATATAGTAAGGCAGCGACTGGGACTTACCAGCGGGTAATGCGTAACCCCTAACTACAGACATAGGGCTTCTCGCAAGACGTCTGGCATATTTTTTAAATTTGTTCCAAAGAAATTCGCGACTTTTGACAAGTGAAGTAAAACGAATTGTATTTGTAATTTTGCGAGTATATGCAAACATATAACCGTTGGTATGCTTTTTATAAAAGCAGCTGTGCTCAAGGGTGTTTCTCTGTCACCAAATTTTTTTTGTTGCTCACACGCCACCGCCAACTGAACGCATTGCGCTTGTAATGAGACTTGTAGTTAACTTAACGAAAAATTTGCTTAAGAATTTGATGTTAAAATCAAGCGAAATGTGTGTGTTTGTATGTTTTTTTTGCTACTTTTGTATTAACATCCGCAGAAAAGATGCTCAACTGACTTCTTTCTTTCTGCTAAATGCTTCTACTGTGTGTCTATGTGCGCTAAAACCAGTTGAACCGACTCCCTCAAGATTCTTAGCTGCTTGCTGCTGTTCTTGTTTCCTGTGCACTTTTATAAAATTCACTTTTTATTTGCGCCGAATTTTTCAAAGCTCATACGCTGCTGCTGTCTCCGGTAGAGACGCTCCAATTTATTTTATTTCATTTAATTTCATTGCACTCGCATTTTCTTTGCTCAACCTCCTTTATCTACAGCACTTTTCAGCTTTCCGGCTGCGCTTGTCTGCTTGCGGATATTTTGAAAATTTCTCTTTTTGCATTTCGCTTTCACTTAAATTACTTGTTGAAATTTAATGAGTTTCGCTATTTATTTTGTGTTGTTGTTTTATGCTTTGATTGCGCTTTTCTTTCCAAGGCTATTTGCTGTTTATATCCTTATATGTATGTATTTGTATGCTTACGCACATTTAAAGCAAATTAAATTTGATTTTTATTCAAATTTGGCCTAAAGTAACTTCAATAATTTTTATAATTTTTTTTTTTATAGTGATGTTTACATTTTGCTTAGACGACCATGCTGTCAATTTCACTGACTATTTTCTGGGCGATGAAAACTTGAAAAAAAGTGAAAATCTACAAACTATAGAAACAAAGTAGTATCCAGTAAAATGATAATTGTTTTTAGTAGACGCATTTCATCAATTTTTCTCTATTGTGTTTTTGGAAGACAAATTTAATTTTCTTGTTATCATTTTTAATCTTGTTTAAAGCTGTTCCAATTTTGCGGAGGGTATGAAAGGAAAATTCGGTTGAACTTACTTTTTTAAGTACGACTTAAAGTGTTAGAAGGTATAAGCTAAGTCTTGGGATTTAGCAGTGGTTTGTACTAAATATTATGTAGTATAAACACATCATATAGAATATGAGTATAAAACACAAATACATATGAAACATACATTTGTTCTGCTTTGCACGAAAACAATTTTTTTTGGAAATTAATACGAATATGCAGTTTAAATTGGTTGCTGTTTACTTCACATAACCCTAAAAATATTCTTAAGCTGCATACCAAGTTATTTATTTTTTCAGATGCTACTTAAAACCCTAAATGTAGGCAACGTTTCATCGTTTGCGAAGTAGCAGTATTATCTCTGAAAACAATGCCTACATTTAGGCGCTTCAATTTAATATGTAGTTAAATATAAATAGCTAAGAGTTTTATATTATAATTATTTGATAATATACTTCTTTTTGAGAATATCGAGGATGTAGGTAAGAAATTTTTATTAAATAAAGTATTTGTTTTTTTAAAATACTACTATTATTTTTTTTTATAATATATACAAGTAACATAAACATGAATTAGCCACTGCAAATTCTTAAAAATTATTTAACAGTTATATTGAATAATCTTAACCAAATATATTTGCAATCAAAGGAACTATCAGCAGTGCAAACACAAATTACAAATTTTATCTCAATTTTATTCAAAATTATAATTTTTATTCGAAATATTCAAATATTATAAAAATATGTAATTATTAGTTCAATTTCATTAAAAAAATTATTAACATATACATGCATATGTTCGTATCTTCATGCTCCCTCGCCAGGCGCTGTATCTTAAGTAGCTTTCGGCAGCTCACTCATACATTGCGGGTTAATTATTCTGCATATTTTATACCATACACTCAAGTATGGCAAACTTTGTATACTCCTATATGCAAATATATACACTTAGCGGTACGTGCGTGCCTCTGTATTGAGCGGCAGCATCATTGAGATGAATAAATTATGAAGCATCAGCTATGCATGAGCAGCTATTAGCACGCTACAAGTGCGCCACCGGAAGTATGCCTCTGCAACTGAAGCTAATTATTACTCGGATTGTTGCCATAGGTGCACAACAAAAAAAAAAAAAAGAAAACACCATGACTCTCAACCAACACTCACGCAACCACAAATGAGTGTTTTTTTATTGTTCGGAAGCGAAGTTGCACAGTGCAACCTTAACACCACAATAACAACAACAAAATGAGATATATGTTGGGTTGGTAAATACCTCGGCTTCGCTAGTTTTCTCTTTGCGTTGAATTGTGTTGCCGGCTAATAAAGTGCTTTAATGTTAATCATCAATGCGTGCGGCATATCTAAATAGGCAGTCGACCAGCCTGCGTGCTGAATCCGCTCTATATCACACATATATACATACATAGATGTATACGCTGTTCATATTCACTCCGAATGTCACAAACATGCCTTACATTACTCGCTCGAAGTACTGAATATGTAAATGAAGTCAATGCGTGTCAGCTGACACCGGACCTTTATGACTTCGCAGCCACCGCTCACAGGTTGCTGAAAAACAGTGTGTCGGCATTTAACTCACACTTCTACAAGTACTAGGCATAAGTTGAGAGTTTATGCTCTCTTGTTACAACAACAAATTTAATGACTGCCTAAATTATTTGTGTTGGCGCTGGCTTCAAATGTAATTATGAGTGTTTTTTTGGGTATGGCAATGCTTTAAGTGTTTGTTTTAGGTGCTTATACGGTTGGGTTACACAAATATACATTTCACTAACACGCTTTTTGTGTTCTTACAGAGCATTAACTCACTTGAAGACTTATTTGGAATTTACCAGCTCCCGAATTATGTAACGGAATCATTATGTGATATATAGGTTATACAGGTATTACAAGTATAGCCAAGTTGCCACATTCAGACGACTGCTTTTTCTTTCAAAACCTGCGTTGCTGGCTTTTTATTTTTGGTTTTCGTGACGGGTTCATGAAGTTACATATAACGAATGGACTTTAAGACTCGTTTTCAAAGAAAACACCGTTTAAATAATACCTAAATTTTTTCATAAAATGAAGTAAAAATAGTGGTATGTCTTAAACTAAACTAAAATTTTAAACTCTGTAGCCTTGAGTATTACAAAACTGGTTTGCCACTGGTTCAGCGGGGTGTTTACCTGTGCCTATCGGGAGCCTTAAAGACCACTCCAACGATGGCTGTTTCAATAGTACTCAACTTTGACGATCTGTACGCAACATCTTCCTTGACGATGAGACACGATGGAATGTGTCATCGGGATGTAAATATGCAAAAGTTATATGCTAAGCGATAGATCAGAAATGCAGAAAGTTCCTGCTCACTCCTGATGATTGGCATACTGACTGGTCGTGATCTGGTGGTGGAATACTTTCTCAAATGGGGCTGACAAGATCGAGAAAACTGCAATAAATGTCGAAAGCTACTTTTCAAACTTGAGTCACTAGAAAAGGAGCTGACATGAGCCCATTAGAGTCTATTGAAATTTGCGTCAAGCGAAGACACTTTGGTTCTTAGCGATGCCAGATGGAGTGTCGTTGAGTAGCACACTCCATCTGGCTCGCTAAGAACCAAAACTGGTCTAGACCACCAGACTAATGTAAACTAAACTTTATGTCCAAATGGAAAACCACAAAGTTTTTAAATGCCTATCCACCTTTCTTCTCAGAAAAATATTTACTCAAATACTGTCGAAAATTAATACTTTTGCAAAAAAAAAAACCACAATATCCACCAAAACTAATCTCCAATAGTTCTTTAACTTTCCTATGCTTATTTATTAAGTATTAATATACAAACAATTTCGTTCGTTTATAATAAATATCACTGCTCCAGCCGTTTTCACTGTTTATTTATTTCAGTTGTAATAGTTTTGTTGAGCAAGTTTCATCAACTCCCACTCTTTGAAGTACTTACTTGCTAATACTTCAAATCCACCTATATTATGAGCATAATAAGCAAGCAAGTATATATAGACATTTGACATGTGTATGTATGTACAAATATATGCCCTAGTACATTATACAGTCACATGAAAACTTAAGCACCCACATATTACCTTAGCAAAACAGTTCTAATCCATCTTCATAAACAAGAAACTTTTCGAAAACAAATGCCGTTAAGTATCTGCTTTACTCGCGCACTTCACCTCTACGCTGTGCTAATGTCACAATACTTGCAACTAGCACATGCTGCGCAGGGACTCGTCTTGTCAGCTTAAAGCTCAAGTTCGCTTTGCTTTAAAGCACTTCATATTCAGATTGCTGAACTTTGTTGAGTTCGCACACAAATCACTAGTAGTTGGTGGTAATATGTGGAAGAGCTTATGAATATATATGTAAATAATATATGTACATATGTATAGTAATGATACTGGCTTAACTTATTATATTTAGATGCCAACTTATGTGTTTGTGTATATGTTCATAGTTTATCTGTCACAACCTCACAATTCGAGCGACAAATTTAATCCAACAGCAACTACCACATACGTAGCTATCTATTGATGCTAAAGGTGGCATGTTACACGAGCGTCTTTCGAAGTATTGACGTCACCAATATATGTAATTGTGTGTGTGTCTATACCTCCTTAGCAGTTGTAGTATTTCGTTGGGTTAAAAGTATGTGCGCTTGTTTGGCACTTTCAGCACATTAATTAGTTGATATTTCAAGGATTATTTTACGAAACAAATATTGTGAGGCTTTGGCTTTGTTAACGTTGGAAGATGTAAGATTTTACTAAAATAATAATGGTGGATTGTGAATTATTTTGAGTCTGACTTTGCTTCATCATTTTAATAATGAAGACAGAGAACAATTTTGTGGATGAGAAATTGATTAAACACAAAATAAGATAATATTTTTCAGACGAAAACTACTTTACTTCCTAGAACTTAAATATCTTAATTATCGTTTAAACTTAACTATGATTCATGAACATGAATACAAAAATCTATGCATTAGCCTCAAAATATATTGTTTTCAAGGAAACTTATGTTTTTATTTCCACGAATAGCCAGAGCGTGGAGCTTTTGCACATGTATGAACTTAGAGGCGATATATGTAAGTATTCGAAATATAATGCAAGGACGGCAAATAAATAGACGCTCAGTAGGAAACTCGGTAAATATTATTTGAATACCCACTCATATAGTAATAGGAATAGAAGGAAGCGAAAAGTCAGACAAGTTAGCTCGGAGGAAGCCAGGAATATATTATTCCTAAGCTCCTACTAGGGCTGTTTGGAGCAAAGGACTCTTGAGGAACATTTGAGTTCTTGGCGCATGCAAAGTATTCACTCAAATTATGACGAGATGCAGCAGCTTCAGCCGGCTGAGACAGCGATAAATATTATATATGCGAATGCGCAGCTTCAGCCGGCTGAGACTGGATATCTTCCACGGTTCGCAATGCTTCAACTTATCAACATTGATCAGCTGAGGTTGAAAAGAATCTGGTTATTTACCAGATGTTCTAGGTTTCTGGATAAGGCTTAATTGGCGACACTCGGAAGCACAAAGGGCGTAACGATAGCCTAAGATTGCCGTGTCTCCCTTTTCAATCGCCCAATTGCTATTATAAAACAACATAAAGTACTAAAGTTTTAACAAAAACAGAAGTATAATTTAATTTCATATTTCTTTAAGTACAAAAGTTTTAATTTTTTGTGTAAAGCTTCTGTTAAAATAAATATCTTTTATTAAATGGAAAAGATTAATTTAAAAATAACATTTGAATTGCGCACATAAATTATCTTATGAATTACACCAAAAACTCATAAAAGTAAGGCAAAGAACTTGCAGCCTGAGGCAGCTAGCACAAAATTACCCAAAATTCGCAAAACAATAAAAATTGCGATGCCTTTGATGTCCGCTAAGCGCAGCGCGGCCGAAAAAGCAAATGTAATACGCTCGACATCATTTAGAATTCCGATTTCAATAAAAGCAAAATTCACCATTTATTATTGCCTTCAACATCTAATCTACTGACACTTTTTCTATGCCATTTTCGCCACTTTGCATTGTCTTTCACAGTTGAAGTGCTTTGAGATCATTTTTTACAAGCCCCTTTATTATTATTATTGCTTTGCAGAGCACATTGGACCTATGGGGCTGTAGCGGCCGACCATTACAAAAGGGGAGGTAGCAAAACACTAAGCCGAGGGAGAATTGCTGCCAAAGTCTATCGAATATCCATAGTCCATAGCGAATGCCCCAATACATTTCAATCAATAAGAAAACAATTGCATCATTAAACTGTAATACCAGCTAGCGCTTGGGCGACCCTGCACCACCACCAACACCCCCCTCACTCATCCACACAGCGAATCGCGGAGATATCAGTGACACACATCGGCGCTGCGACGAGCTTGAAGTGTTGTGTAATGAAGTGATTTGGGCATTAGGCGAAAGAGTGGCCAAACACCCGCTGAGATTTCAGCGCGCTGCAAATGCCTGTGAGTGTGTGTGTTTTTGTGTGCGTAGAAGTAGCAGCCGGAGCGTTGCAATAGCGTATTTAATATTAATTCGCAAAATGTAATGGAATTGCAAATCACAATTTCCCCTCTGCCCCGCACAAACAAAATATAATAATAATAAAAAGCAGTGAATAAAGAAAGTAATGAAAGTGTCTTCACACCCTAATTTTCGGTCGGCATATGTGCTGTCAGCGCCACCAACCACCCTTCCATGCACCGCTGGCAGAAAGTATTTGAATTTCCGTTTACTGGCAATTTCGTTTGCGCTCATCCGCCTAAGCAGCCAAACACCCGCACGCTCATGCGTCCTCCTCCTCCTAACGGTCATAACTTTCAGCTCATCGAAGATTGTTTGATTTCCACATTGATTTGTTTGGATATTTTCATAAAAATGTTTATCCTCAAGCGTAATATTTATTCGTCGGTAATGCTAAATCGTTTGCAATGACTTCTTTGGCGGTTGGCCTGCCGGCGTAAGCCTGTTCCCATTCCTCCCTTCGGTTTTTTGGATTGACTTTTTATCTGTTTGCCGTTTGGCTTGTTTATTTGCAGCGCTTGTGTTTGTGTTTGCGTTTGCGTTTGAGCCTGTGCGGGCTTTTCGCAGCTTTCTTTATTTGCCTCGCGCAAATTTGCCTTGCACGGTGCTTTGATAGCGGACTTCCCCTCCGCCATATATTGCCAACAAAAAAGTGGAAAACAACTTTGCGCCAAACTTTTCTGCTTATTTAATATTTCTGCCATCATTTTTTGTTGTTGTGGCGGGTTTTTCGTGTGTTTTTGTCTTTCGCTTAGAGGGGTGTTGAACTGTTTGATCTTTTGCTTCTCGCTTGGAAGATTGCATCAAATAATTTGATAAAAAGTAAGCGGCGAATTATTGTGCGAGTGGTGGGTGCGTCAGCGCTTTCTGTGGTGCATACGCACAAAAACAGTTAGGAACATTGTTGTTGCTATTATTGTTGCGGCGAGAGAAACGTTTACTGATGCTGATTGAAAATTGAAATCATTTTGCGTTTAGTTTATTGCGAAATTCTTATTATTAAATTTTCGTTGATAATAATATGGCAACCTTTTGCGGAAATGCTTTTGTGTGGGTGTGTGCGTAAATTTTCACGTGTCCGTTGAAGTGTAAGGAAATGTGTTTTTTCGGCGTAGATTGCGTTTAATATATTAATACTTTTTCTGCTTGATTGGTGAAGTTTCACCGAATTTGCGCATATCACTTTTGATTGCCTTTGGAAGTGAGATATTATTAATATCCTTTTGCCAAGCGGCACAGGCGGCGCGCAAGAAATTGGATTTTGCATAATTTATATCATGCCTGGTATTATGTAAGATTTTTAGAAGCAAGAAGAAGTTATTTCCAGTTGCACAGAGGTTATAATACCCTTCACAAAAATTTTTTTTTTTTTCATATAAGTACTTGGTTGTTATTGGTCAGTTAGTATGGTAGATAGTGCTATAGTTGTCCAAATTAAAAAAAAATTAAAAGATTGCATCGTTGCCTTGGACAAGAATGCATACCAAGTTCTGAAAAGATATCTCATAAGCGATTTTAGCGCTTATAATTCACGGCGTATTTTCCGAATTTATCTCGGCAAATAAAAAATTTTCATAAGAAGAGCTTAATTTCTGGTTTGATTGTTTCATTAGTTTGTTTGATGTTTGATAGATGTTTTCCATATTGGTCCGATTACCTCAGTTCCAACAAAGCGTAAAATTTCAAATTCCAAGGTTCCAAAACCTAGCTAAATGTCATACTTTTACTCATCCAGACTAACTATGTGAATATGAAATTACTTGTAGGTATATGTATGATGAGGCTAGGTCAATACCTAATAGTTTTATCCAGGCTCTTCACAATTTATTCGCTGTACATTTACCGAATTCTTATTTACCACGTTGTATAAGCCTTAGTATCTAATCTAGAATAATCTAAATATTAGTAAAGTGCGCTCTACGATATTATTAGTATTATTTGTTTCTGTCCGTTTAATGCAGTGTTGGAGTTAAAACATGAAAAAAGAGGAGGTCAAGCATATAAGGTCGAGTGATAAAATTTAAAGGAAATTACAATTTCATACAAATCTTTATTTTCGCCTCAAACTAGATTTCTGAGCCTATACAAACTATTGCTTATCTAAGTTTTCTTCAGATGTGTTAAATTCCTCGCTAGAATAGATTTTATTTTTTTCGGTTTCACCTAATTTTGAGAGTACCATTCGCTGGATTGTTGGGCAGTTTCGATCATATCGAAATTCGAATCGAAGCATACGATTCGCCACCAATAATTATGTGTATGATGAGTCTATATATCTATCTATATATATTTTTTTCGATCTTAACTCAACGTCATTTTTGCAAAGATTATTTTTGTTTAGGAAGAGTCTAGCTGAGACACGCTTCATCCGCATAACGTTATCCAAATCTGTTAAGTCGATCAATGAGAGACGATGAGGTCTTCTCCTATATCTCTGATGGCAACAAGACTACTTAAAATCACGGCTTCTTCAACTTTTGCTATGCTGTCATCACTAACAGAGCTGACACACTTTAGATATGTTTTCGATGACTCCGCGATTGCAGTTTATTAGGACAAATTCGGGTCAATGTTGGTCAGATTGTAAATATAAAGCAACATTCTAGTCTTAGTCTATAAATTCACTTCGTAAATGAGCAATCCAAGAAGGCAAAAGTTTTTAAGAAATTACGTACTTATGTGTTGTTAATCTAGAAATTATTTTACATAATATGTTTATATATATATATTATATATTTGTACTATTTTTATTTTTTGTATGTTTGTGAGCGAAATACGTTTATTATGCTAAATGGTGCCTTAGCACAAATAGAATAGAATTTAAATAGAATGCATAGGAACTTTTTATGAGGAACAATCAAGAAGAAGTATTTCAAAAACAAACTGAAA
Organism: Bactrocera correcta; assembly: GCA_027475135.1. Taxonomy (NCBI): domain Eukaryota; kingdom Metazoa; phylum Arthropoda; class Insecta; order Diptera; family Tephritidae; genus Bactrocera; species Bactrocera correcta. The sequence continues at coordinate 153,967,325 of CM050323.1, forward strand.
GGACTAAAATAAGCAAACCCGAAAAGTGACCCACTGCGGCAAATATGTAAGCCCTCTCCCATGCACAGCGTCTTATGCATATACATTTTATGTAAAAAAAAATAGCAATGTCGCGCACATAAACAACACTTATAGGTCAAATTGAGACGACCGAAGATAGTCTCCAAAAGAACAAAAGACATGTTGCGAAGCAGCAGCCGCTGATCACCGTCACCTAAGTAGGCGCAGCGTGGCGGAAGCTTGAAGGCGAAGCAAGTATGTCTGAAGCACACATACATATATGCACTAGTTTGTGGGTGTGTGTGTATGTATCTGAACTATAGCAAAGTCGTAATGCTGCGAACTTAATTTGCATACATAAGACTCTTGAGGCATGCAATAAAAATGATAAAACCCTCGAGAGGACAACCAACTGCCCTAGGAAGCCTAGCAGAGGAAGAAGCCGGTTCCGGCGATGGCGTGGTGGAGCTCTCGTTTAGCGCAAAGCCAACACTGCTCAGCTTAAACATGTACAAGGTGTGCTCTTTAGCGCATAAGTACACAAGTGTTGCTATACACTTATACATACATACATATATAGTGTGTATGTGTATGTGGACGAGCGAGTGGAAGTGTCTGTGTTCTGTGAGCGCAAAAATCAACAGTACATGAAAATTTACAACGCTCACCGAAAATAAAAGTTAGCAGACTAAAACTAGGCCATCTGGTTTATTGTTGCTCTATTTTTGGTTGCCTTGTTGTTGTAGTTTTTTTTCATTGGGGAAAATGGTGAATATCGCTTTCGCTTTTGGCAATTCGCTTTTCCTGCAACTGCCACTTTTAGTGTTAGGTTTGTTGGCTGCGCGGTTGCTCGGTCGATGGTGAGCGTTTCTCTCACCCACCAAAAAGGCTCGAATTACTGTTTGTGTAAGAACGCTTTTATTCGTTTTTAGATTACATAGACCACGGTTCGTTGGTGCTTTGATGGCCTGCCTTAGTCGGGATTGCCTGCTTTTTTGTTATATTTCTGGTGTTGCTTCGGCCGATGGTTTGTTGGGAGCTATTTTTTGGCACGTTATTTTTTTGGTTTCTTTTTCATTGTTTTAAAGCAGTACCGCGGTCATGAGAGTGCACGAACTGTCGACATTCCACTTTGCAAATAGAGCCGCAGACCACTGCATGCCCAAAACCAGAGCGCTGCAATTGCCAAGCGCTACGCTATTTCTCTCATCAAAAATTCGAATGAAAATAAAGAAATGGTCTTTGAACTTTCCACCAAGCTAAAAGGAAGGCGCGCTAAGGCAATCAGAAGTAATTTACAATTTCAAAGTAATATCTCTCTTACATCAAAGTGAAAGAGTGATTATTGGGCAATCTTACTAAGCTGATTGATGCTCAGGAGAGTTCTAATAAGCCAAGTGCTAATTAACAATTAGGTCGAAGGTTTTATAGCAATGAAGGAATATTTGATTTTTCGAAATGATATTTCTCAATTCGCATGCTGTGAGTGTTGCCACTGAATTTTTCTGATGATTTATCGGTTATGTTAATTTAACAGAGTACTAAAATTTTGTGACATTTTAAAAACTTATGAAAAATGAATTTAGTAATAAGAGCTAATCATGCGAATGAAGATCAGGATAATTCATGAATCGAAATATTTAACAAAAATACTAAATCAGTTAAGAGGAAAGTCCTAAGTTAATTGCAAGTAGGAAAACCTGAGTCAATTGTCTTCGATTAAGTGCTTTTGATATGGAATTTACTCTTATAAGTATCTTTTAAATACGATATATTGAAAAACCCTGATGGCAACAACTTAGGTTTATTAGAGCAGTAACCGACCAAGCAAATCTATCATATTATCCCCAAACCTTAAAAAATATGTTTGATTCCGGTTTAATGTTTATATTTGGTTTAGGCAGGAGAACTCCGCATATGATATTCTGTTGCACTTATTCAAGAACTGAACAGCATAAATATCGCGGTGGTAAACCACTTCTCCCCGTTATGACGTTCAGATAATATCAGACCAAAGCACTCTAAATAAAAGTACTGCTAAAAATGCAAAAGCGTCAAAGCAATGATGCCGATGAACACTGCAGATATTAAATAGACTTTTTCAGTAATAATTAAATACATAATTAGTTTTAACAAAGATTCAAGTATCCTTTCCGAACCCACACCTATTGTTCATACTCCAGAGGCCATCTCAAAGGTTGTTTCGAAATTTCTTAATCAATTTTGATTTTTTCAGAGAAAGATCCATAAATCTTTTACGCTTAAATCACTTAAATATTTCCTTATACTCGTACATATATGTGTACATAGATGGTATTTATAATACTTGTGTATACAGTTTACATTGAAGTTGGCAGCGAATATGTATCGTATTATCTTAAATGTCCAAATAGCGGTCAACATATGGTAGGAACGATATTAAGGGCAACAAATCAACCAAAAGGGCATGTGTGGTTAAAATATATATGTGAATATATGCTTGGTAATATGAGTGGACAGCTAAACAAGTGTTTCCTAATAGCTAACCCAAATAAATATAAACAAACTTGTTAAAAGGTTAAAATGTCAATTATTTTTGGATGGATTTTACTGGATTTATCTGTACGTTCACACACATCTACACACTATAACACAATCAACCTTTTTTATATTTAAAAAGAATTTTTATGCTCACATTGCTCAGGCAATGGTAAGTTAGAAATAAATCATTCCAAGGCGTTTAATTTTTGAACGCAAATTTATAGTCAGGGGGGGTCAGTATAGGGGAGCCTGGAGTGCTAAATTTGCAGACAAAAGTGTCAAGCGTCTACTAACAACAACCACGCTATGGTGATCAGTACACTTGACCTTTTGTCGACAATTTTACCTGTATCGCCCCATGGAAACTGTCAGATTATATGATTTTCGTGATTCTGACAAAATTAAACTTAAAATGAAAAAATAAAATTTATCGCGCTCGAGTATTTCAAAGTGACGTTTTTTTTACAAATTTGTCACCCTGCTATTTATCTAAGTCAACCTCCAACGATCAGAATATTGAAATATACACTCGTCTTTATGTATTTAATTTATTTATTTAATATCTTAATCTTTCGTGCTCGAGTTTCCCGAAGGATCGATTTTTTCTCTAATCTGACGAACTCCCCCCAACGCACGCCTCCATATTAAGGGCTCATATTTGGTAGGGGTACATAAAAAGGTGTGATGTTTCTCCCCATAAAGTTTTCTGACACGCTTAAGTAACTGCAAAAATCCCCTCTTGGGCTCCTCTACTAATATTTTTGATTTACAAAATTTACTGGAAATATCTGATTCTATATATATTTTTACATCCGTACAATAACTCTCTTTAGTCACATTTACTAAAAATAAAAATCAGTAGAATGTATTATACAAATCAGAAAGATTTATTCCTCATACATGAAGAGCTTTATTTCAACGAGAATAAATCTTTGTTTCATGAGTGATTAGAATTGGTAAAAGTAATCAGATAAGTAATAATAACGTATTGCTTTAACAGTAGATATATTTTTTCTAAAGGGCAGAAGATTTTGCTAGTATAGCTTTAATTTTGGCTGCGTCATCTATTTTAAAGACAAGAGATTCTCACTGAAATGGAAAAAAAATATTCATGAATAGATTTAAAGCATTTGCATAGTATGTAGAACAATATTATTAAGCAATATCGCGATACTTCATGAAAATTTGATGTCTCGCCAAAAGCTTTTGCAGCTTGAATGAGATACGCTACACCCACTGTAATCTTCATACTTGGCACCCTCGCACTTTGTATCGGTCTCGGAAAAATTTTTGGTCTGGAAGAACTTTCAACTAAAATCGAGACGTCAAAATGGCTTGTGCCAATAGTTGCCTGCAAGTATTAAACATCTTATGAGCGCACTCGTATAAGCAATCACTTGTCCGAAAGTTGGAAAGAGGTATTCGATCCAAATGAAGAATATATAATTTTATAAAATATTTTAAGCAATAAAAAATAGTGTTAAAATTGCACTAAAACACAAAATTATTTACTAATTCTGATACTAAAATACTCTTCAACATTTAACAAATCTTGCTCATATTCTTTTATTGCTGCGGATATGAAAATCTGTAAAAGAAGTCGATAGTGATATGAGTATCAGATATTCAATGAAAACAACACTAATAGTTTAGTTAATAAATATACTTAAGTCTTTGAAACAGTTGGTGATCGTATACCAATATTATAAGAACCGGAAAACAAGCAAAATAAGGTTATACAGTCTAAAATATTTTTAAAAGAAACGAAATTTTTTGTAACTTTAAGTAATTACAAATTTTTAACACACAAATACACCAATCGAAAAAATTTTTTACTTTTAGCAAAATTATTACTGTTGGCATATTTTTTTTTTTAAAACTGCCTATTTTATCGACAGCAGTGTCCAATGATTTATTGAGAAAAAAGCGGCATGCCAAAAGCATCTTACGGCTCCCATCGGTGCTGCACATCATGGCAGCTGTCAACTTGCCGCACACATACGCAGTAAAAACACTCAACAACAACAAAAAGTGAAACATATTTTTGTTTATGCGCGATTTTACTTCTAGGAATCGAATTTTATAGACTTTTTATACTCGCACTCGCCATGGCACAGCTGTCAGTTGGCAAAATAACAACATAAAATTGTCGAATGTGAAATTTATTGCCAGGTCGTGTGAGCGGCAACAGCCGTGTGGAAATGTGGAAGTGGTCAGTCACATGCATCAAATGAAAATAAACAAGCCGCATAAAGTAGCAGCGTACGTGCTGCAAGCGCCGAGTGGCAGAAACATGCATGCACATATACATTTGTATGCGATGTTTAATGGCACTGCTGTGGAGTGAAGGCGCAAAGCTTCAAGCGCGCGTCCCTAACAGCTTCTTCACTTGCTTCGACATTTATGTTGAATAATATTACAAGCAAATACGCTGGTATCGGCTTATACTGCGTTATATACGGGCATTTGATTGCTATTCGACAGCCTTTAGTTTTATGTTGCAGTGAAAAGTACTGTTGTGTCGCTTACACGCTGTTGTCTCTTGCGCTTAGTCACTCATACGCCGCGTTGTCCAACACTATTTCTAAGCACACAGCTCATACTGCACATAGGCGCAGCGCTTTGTTGTAGCAGTGCATGAGTCTCGTGAAAACACAACGCTGTTGTTGTAAATTGAAATGTTGGATTGTTGTTAGTTATCAATTCGTTTGACTGTTGAGTGTGAGGCATTCAGTGGGTCGCTTAAATACATACTGGTTTCTTGGAAAAGAAAATATAATTTTAGACGTTTGAGTTTTATACACCTAAAAAGGTGATTATTGAGACTTTTTAAAGACTTTTTAAAGAAAATTGTTGCTTTAAATTAATTAATATTTGAAATAAATATTCATGCATAATTATTGAAAATACTCAAAAAATTTAGAAACAAACATTTTGAAACAAATTATTGTCTATTTTCCTATTTACTTACAAAAAATATTCTATAGCTGCAACGACTACGGCCTTCACTGCTCCTAAGGTTCGGAATATGAAGTACAATGTCTTTTTTTTGCCAAAGTTTTACATACGAGTGAGTGGTTCCGCTTTTGTCTTTTGGTTGATCGACGTTGTGATCGTTCTTTTCAGCTTTTCATTTTCTTATACGGCTCAGATATCAGAAAAAGTTTTATTTCTTACCATAAAATATGTAAGTAAATTTTAAATATAGATCCAAAAATCTCCATTGTCACAATTTGCGCCACTGTCACATTCTGAAATTGTTAACAAAGCGCAAATTTTCCAATCCAAAAATTGCGTTCACCGTTTAATTCTCAAGCAAATACTAAAAAAGCCCTGTTACGGCTTCCATTTTAGTTCAATTCAAGCCGCCAACGCTTTCTACGCTGCTGTTGCATACAACAAATGTTTATTATTGCTCAGCACAGGCCGCTGCTTGCCATGCAACATGGTGTTTTGTTGGCCATCGGAGTGTTGTAAAGCCACATGGAGTGTCCGCAGTGTTTTTCCATCGAGTGCCTGTGAGTTGTGTTAGTTTTGGTGCAGGCTGAAACCAATTTTTTCCCATTTTCCCACAATAAATTTCCAATGTTTTTGTGCAACACCAGCTGCGCTTGATCATGCCACTATGCGGTGCACTGTTGGTGTGTGTATGTGTGATTGTAAGTGGGCCTATGACAAATATTGCTTCGCATGCTGCATTTTGTTGTGGTGCCGCTGTGAGCGGATCGAGTGGAAGAGGTATTAAAACTATTCGCTGTTTTTTCATTATTCCTGGTCATCCATTCGCTCGGCTCCAATATGGCGAAACTATCACTTGTGTAACGATTAGAAGTGCATATGTTTACACATATGTAAATATTGATGTGGTGAGCCCTTGAACAGTCTGTTTTAGCTGGTCAGCAGGTTTCGACTGCATGAAAGCAGGAGCAGCAGTTGCTCATGTCCGAGCTAAGAATATAACCACGCCTAGTTTTCATATAACAAAGTTTTAAATTCCACTTATGTCCTTCCTTTTACAATATAATAAATAAATATCAGTGAACTTAAGGAAAGAAAGCTTTATACAAATGAAAGCTCTAACATCTCAGAATGATCGAAATTGGCCTATAACTTAGCAAGCATCAGATACTGAATATGTTGAACTGAGTGATTATAGCTGACTTCTTACCGAAAAAAGCGGGCAATCTTTAAGATAAGTAACACAAAGTACTGAACTTCTTTTGCGGGTAATAATGTGTCCTGGTGCTAGTAATCGGATTATTGTATATTCTTAGAAAACGAAGACCAGAATGTGCTTAAGTTATGTCAAAATTTAATAGTTTTTTAAAGAGAAAATGATAATGAAAATATATTTGGTAAATTGCTTTCTAATAAAATATATTATGAATATTTTGGCATAATTTTAAATAATCAGGACGGTTCTCTCGGCTGTATAAAATGTCTTAATTTATCGCTGTGAAATTTGAACCCATTTTGACCAATTATTTAAAAAATTGCCAAAAAAAGCATCAAAACTTAAATGAAACTCAAAAATTTTACAAAACAAAGCTCCAAATTGCAATTTTCCGAATATATTGAAAATGAACACCATTCGATGCCACCTTTCAAGTCGCTGCATTCATCAGATACGCAAACACACACACAAGCACACGTGAGCATAGAGCCAAATGTCTGGCGTGTCAAAATGCACATAAAATTCGATGTGTTGCCATAAACTAAGTAAAAACACTCGAGCGCCGTTGAAACACTTTCAATCCATTAAGTTTTTGACGCGTACAAACACAACAACTACAAGCACTACGAAAAGCGGCAAGCGTGGCAAAAGATGCGCACACTTGTTGCTGTTGTTGTTGCCTTCACGGTTGACAGTGTTGAATGTGACATATAAAAAATGCATGAACATTGAGGCAATGGGACATGCGGAAATGCACTGTGACATCACCAACAAGCTGGTAAGAGTCACTTAAAAAACAACAACAACAACAACAACAACAACGCTATAAGCGCTACTAAGAGCAGTCAATAACAGCAAATAGCGGTGGTAAAGGAAAATCGCAACTTGCACACAGACACCACACCACACCGCGCCCCGCCAACCGCGCTCAGCTGTTGAGGCGCGGCGACATCATCAATCCGTTGACATTTTGAATGCTTTCAAAATATTTAGCGCATCATTGCAACACTTTGCTGTCGGCAACAATATAGCGGTGAAAAGTGCCGTTGTTAACAACAACAGTAACAACACCAACAACGTATAAAGCGCGTTGCTCTTAAGCAAAGATGCTGCTGGTGTTGCACATGCTTACAGCAACAATAAGAACAACAAGCCACATTGCTTCTAACAGCTGATGTCAATGGATGCCGTTATCTATGTCGTTGTTCGTGGTGTTGTTTGTATGTCGCTTTTAACGCCACACCAACCACTTGTTTAACTACTGACTTATGGCACAAAGTAAGCGCCGATGCGCTGCCCCGCACACACACACATGCACATAAAATGCATAAGCGTAGCATACATACGGGCGCACTCACTGATTGAACAGTTATGCAGTGTGAAATAGTGCGGCGCAAAGTGCATCGACCAACCGCCGCAGCAATAAAAATTGTACAAACAACACTTAAAAGTAAAATCGTGAGCATTTTACATAGAATAAGTGGCGGCAGTCGCATGCGACAAACGATTTCCCTTTGATGTTCAAATATCGAAATTCGTGGCAATCGAGCGTGCAACATGCAACAGGCAAATATTGCGCATACCTGCGCATAAGCACACCGAACATAACAACAACAACCTCCAGATGTAGCAGCACTTTCCGTTTATCAGCCAGTCACACTTTTAGTTGGACAAACAGTAAAAGCGCAGCCAGCAAAATGGAGACGGATGTGTTTGCTCTAGGCTGCCACTGTCGCTGCCGTTGCTGAGGAGCGTGGAGGCAATAACGAAATGTCTTTTATGCACTAATGGAATCCATCACTTGAAAGTGGTTATCGCACACATACACATTGATAGATAGATATACGTACATAGACACATTCATAGTATATGTATGTATGTTTGTGTGACCGTGTGCATGCCTGGTTGCGCTTTTTTCGAAACACTTCTTTGAATTGAACTTTGCTACAGTTTGACATCTTGCTTTCGATTGCTTCTCGTTTTTGTCAATGTCTGTTCGCTTCCATCAGTTACTTCATTCTGTTCTTGCCTTACTCTGCAGTCAGCCCAACGTTACTTGAACTCACTGCAATTTTTTTTATTTTTTTCGATTTTGTGTTTTTGTGATTTTCGCCACCAGAGTCATGCAGGCAGTCAGTCACTCAATTGCTCAATTACTTAGTGCGACAAATATAAGCGCCTGCAAAGACTCTCCTCGTAAATATTTTTAGGGATTCTGTTTCAAAATGGAGAGAAATGCGCAATTGCGGCAAAAAAATTTAGTTTTACTAATTGTTGAGCAGCCGTAGACAGTTCAGAATTGTTCATCGATTTAAAATTTAGTGACGAATTTTGGAGACTCGAATGGTTTTAGCTGGCTTTCAGAAGTCGCCAGTTTGAAAACAACTTGCTCTACTTAGAATCCAATAGAAATAATAATTAGTTTAAAAATCGGATTTTGATGTCCAAGCTTCTTGTCTGTTGTGGCTAAAGATCATTTCTAACGATAAGCATGATTAGATTGCATAAAGCAAGTTTACATTCAAAACGTAAGTATTCACAGTTTCGGCGGACTGGAATCGGTTTTACCTGTTTGACCCAAATTTTCTTCATTTGTATTTTTGAGGTTTGTTGTTGTTCAGGGACGATGTAATGCCGCAGAATAACGAGTTGGGAGACAAAGGAAATAAACTTAATCATCAAAAGCAGGGACAAGGGAGTGTATCATTAAGAGCTAATTCATCTAACAAAAAGATTATTATTATCTCCATATCTGAATGAAGACAATACGGTAATTTTTAAGACATTCCAGTAATTAACAGGAAGTGAATACTAAAATTTTTGCTTTGGAATTAAAAACTTAACTTGCCTTTTAAATTCCGTGTTTATATGACACCATTTGCTATACATTTGATATACAAATTTAACTAAGTGCAACTTTTAGAAGAATGTTCTTATGCTAAAAGCAAAGAAAATGTCTTTTGTGGAACTCTTGAAGGTAAAAAGTACCTTCATAAAAAAAATGTATGTCATCACTTTATGTAAGGAAAAAACTGAAACTTCAGGGCCGCCATAAAATAATTTAACTTGGGTACTGACGGAAACTTTAATATCTATTTATATACGAAAATCATAAGAAAAGCAAACACTGTTCATGTATTTGTAATGCGCCAAAAACTATGCTTATTGATTTTCGAAACAAACTTTTACCGAACTAAATCTCATATTCCAACAACTCCTTATCAAAGCGAATAAAACTGCAGAGTGAATGCGCCTGCCTCCCTCATTACCGAAATTATAGCGAATATAATATTTCTAAATTGTGGCATCATTCACCTATATGGCGAAAAGCACTATGTGTAATGATAAATCGCTACAAAAACAAATGTGTTCTGATTTCTAACAGTTTTTGGAGTGGTTGCTCGCTGGTGTGTGCCTACCCACACACACGCTTATGCGTGCATGAAGTATGAATAGGCATAATCAATGTGTGTAAGTGAATTAAAAACTTATGCGCAAGCATCTGGCAACGCACACCCGCACCATGAGCCATAAAAATAAAGTTAAACGAATGTTTTCAAGTAATTTTCAGTCATTTGGAGGCAATTTGCCGCCGCTTACCCATTAGCAAATGCAATTACAGCACCCAACAGCAAATATATTTAAATATGCATAAGAGTGCTCGTGTGTGAGTTTCATGCAATACGCTAATTTCATACACAACCAACACATGCTCAACCAGCACAGCCTTCACACACACACAATCACAGAGACACAATTAACTGGCAACTGTGCGCTCTTATAAAATGCAAATGAATATGTATACCGTTATACACGTATGCATATGTGTATGAGCACAAGCGATTTATCAGTGTGCAAACACACACACACAACATATTCATATATATTCTCGTTTGTGTGTTGGTGCCTTTATCGGGCTTTTCGCATGTGTAAATAAGTTACGTAAATGGCTGCCATTAGCTTCAATTCAGTTTTGTAAAGCTTTCACAGCGTCGCCGGTATCGTGGTAGACCTCATTCTCGACAAGGCGAAACGGGTCCACGTTGCGGCCGGTCGATCGGTCGAACGGCATTGGCAAAACCGAAGTGCCGAAACAAAGCAAAAACCATTGAACTATTTTTCAACACTAAGGTGCTAATTAAGCAAAGTGTTAAAGGTTAAAGGGAGGCGAAGCGGACGCGCCGCTAAACACCAACACACACACAAGTAGTTTTAGGACACTTTCCGCTCGATGGGTCAGGGCGGGCGCGCGCCGCATGGGTGAAAAATTGAAATACTCCGACAATTAGGCAGACAATTTAGCCACTACAAACACACCCAAGTGCCACATACACATATGCATGTGCTGGTATACAAGCTAGTGAGCCGTGTGTGCCGTATGAATTCACATTTAATTTTATGAAAATTGCTTGGGGCCCATGTGTAGGCGCCAGACATGAATTTGGAAAATTACAAAACGTTTAGCAAAATTATTTCTATTCGTATGCATGTGTGTGTGTGTGTGCACGCGTGTGTTGGCCTACTCTGACAATTTCAGTTGATTGGAAATTTTGTGTGAAAAGTTGCAGCTGCAAGCACCGGGAGCCTGCCACTGCCAGTAATTTGTTGCTATTGTTTGGTTGTGTAAATAAAATAAAATTTTAGGTGTTTATTATTAATTCACTTCAAATTCTATATTAATATTCCAAACAGTCAATCAGCTGCATATGCAATCATAGTCAAATAAAAGTCACTGTTATAATATTTGCCATTTAGCACTTTCGACACCTTCAACTGTGGCAAATTATAGTGGCAGCAAAGGACATTAACGAGTTAGATGTAGCACTATGTTTGTTTGTTTGTATTCAAACATGGTTGCATGTGGTTTACAGCCACAGTTTTTGTTTTTGTTTTTGTTGGTTTCTAGTCTTTTCTCACTCACATTGGCAGCGGAGTTCAGCACTGGTCACTGCACCGTGCCACATGTAAACTGCCGCAAGTGGTGTGTCGCAAGCGGCAGGTGGCAGGCGGCAAATGTCAACGGAAATGCTCATTCTAGCAATGACGATTTAACATTTCCTTAATGAGTGCAATTCTCGCCGTCACGTCCAACTAGTTCACATAAACGCTGAGCAACGAAGCGTTGAGATGTTTGTTGCTATGTGAGAAATTTTTTTATGACCTCATAGACACACATACCATATATTATATATACATAGACATGGTCATATTTAATATATAATTTGGCAGAAGCTTTTTAGGGACACTGCAGGAATACGCGAACGTTACTAATAATATTGAATTGTAATTATAATAAAAAGAAGAAAATACTTAACTTCGGATATACCAAACTGTACTACCATTGAAAGGTGAATTTATTATGTCATGAAGGTGTATAAAAAGATCATAAGCTTCAGTTTGATGGATTAGCTTGTAAGGCAACTTCTATATTGGTCCGATCTAAGCAATATGTCCGCATTTTATAACTTTATCACAAAAACACGTAATATTGATCACTTTCAGCCTACAATCATATCCTAGTGCACCTCGGAAGAGCTTTGTTAAACCTTTTGGAACTCTTCTAATAACAGTTTTTCAAAGCTTTCAGACTACTTTTGATAGCGCTAAGTCAAAAAAAAATTATTTAACAAGGAAAAGCAAATATATTTTTCACAGCTATTTAAAAGCTATCAAACCTTTAAAACCTTAGGATTTTTTTTTAAAAGCTAAAAATTATCAAAAAATATTATCTTTGAAGCTTTTTAAAATGTCTCAAAACCCTTACAATAGTAAATAAGTCTTAAATATTACCATAGCTTTCAAAAGTGTTCAGAACATTTTCAGTAGAGGCTAAACCTTAATAATTTATTGAAGGCGCCAAAAATTTCAGCAAATAAATTTTTCGAAGTTTTTTTATAATCTTCTAAAACTCTTTTAATACTAATTAAACTAGGTTCAAAGCTTTTGAAAACTTTACAACATCTATTAATTGTAAGTCTATCTGGAAATCAAAATAATCAATAAATCCAAAAATAATCAAGAAAATATATTTTTCAAAGCTTTTTAAGAGCTTTCAAAACTCTTTTAATAGGGAAAATCTTAAAAGTCTAATTAAGATGCCAGAAATGTTTAAAAAATATTAAAGTTAGAAGTATTTTTAAAAATTGATATTAATAATGTTCTAGTCTAAGACTTAATCCCTAGTGACCTTAACAAGTTTATAGACTTACATATACTTTTTCAGCCGACTGATTTCTATAAAAAAGCGCTTGATTTGTTGGTTTTAATTTAAAAATAGTGAAATTACATCACACCCACCCACACACCCGCAACCTAGCTTATACAGCTACTCTCTCAGTGACTGCAGAAACATTACCGTTGCTTTTGCATGCAAAGCACGTAGGACAGTTGGATGAAAAGAAATTTACAAATAGCCGACATTCAAGTGTCTGTCATCACGGACACGTACTACAGTCGCGTGGAGGGAGAGCCTGGCCGACGACAAGTGAGTGTAATTAGCAAAGAACAACGAATATAACTACTCACACATACACATCTACATGACCCAGCCATATCGACAAATTTACAAATGACACGTCAGCAGTTCGCCATATATGCACACACATACACACATACGCTTATTATAATGCAAATATTTGCGAATGTCGGCTTTAGTAACTGACTGCGCGATAATTTAATGAGAGAACTTGCGGATTGTTTGACCAAGAAGCAATGTGGACTGTCTGCTAGTTGACTTAAGGCATATAACATATATGTACATATGTATGTATATCAGTATTTCCATGTCAAATATTAAACATTCACGTAACTTTCGTAGCGCTAAACTCACCTGACAGCAGCAGTTCACTTGTGCTGTTGACCAAATTATCCATAATTGGCTGGAATGTATAAAATGTCAAAGTCTCCAACTCGTTGCTCTGCACATTGATGTTGAGGAGTGCGGGTGTGCCACGTAGCAGTCCATTATCGAGTTTCTTTAGCTTGTTATTGCGGAGATTCAGCGTTTTTAGCGTATTCAAGCCGTCGAGAGCACGTTCCGAAATGCGCTGTAATTAAGACAAATAAAGGGATTTAATAGACGTTTCTTTACACACAAGTTTAGCATATGCGCAAACTTACTTACTAGACTAAAATAGGCTAATATTATCATAGCAGGATTTAATGAATGACAGGTAGAAAGTAGCATAAAATAGTATGTCATGTCTGTGCTAGATTTCAAGATTTGTGCTAATGTATTATGAAATTTAAAAATTATTTATATAATGGATGAATATCAGCAGAATATATATTTGATATGGAAAACTGTATTTACGAGTATATTAGTATGTAATGAAATAAAAGTTAATTTATTATTAATATCCTCTACTTTATTACAAGAAACTGCTTGTTTGTCGGAATGGCCGATATCAGGTCTATAAGGCATATAGCTATCATACAAACTAAAACAGCGCAGTAAAATGCTTGATTGGTAAGCTTTTTTATTTGATCAGGTATCTTCACCAAATTTGGTATGGGGTTATTGCTACGGAAATAATGCAATCTGCGAAAAAATTGTTCAGATCAAGTCACTAAAGCATATGGAAAATTCCTAAACGTAAGAGTTTGTATACGTGAAGGGTATTATAGCTTCGATGCAGCCAAACTTAACGTTTTTTATTGTTTTTTTCCTGTTTCATAAGCTATTTTTCATCAATTCATAATATTTTAAGTTTAAAATCAAGCGCCTGAATTATTTGAAAGCTTCCTTTAAAAATATTTTCTTTTTTATATTTTTGTGTTTTTTTCAACAGATATATGCATATAGTTGTAATTAAATTTAATTACCACTCAAAATGGACTAAGCTTTCATAAAATAATTTTCAAGAGGAATTAAAATCACAGCTTTGCGTTTATGATGCTTAATTAATAAGGCGTAAAAACTAATATTTTTCGGTAATAAAAAGTTAGAGCCACTCCTCTTATTGCCTACGTACACCAACATAAATGTGTATATTAGTGGCTTAACGCTTATACAGGGTGATTTTTTTGAGGTTAGGATTTTCATGCAGTAGTATTTGACAGATCACGTGGGATGTCAGACATGGTGTCAAAGAGAAAGATGCTCAGTATGCTTTGACATTTCATCATGAATAGACTTACTAACGAGCAACGCTTGCAAATCATTGAATTTTATTACCAAAATCAGTGTTCGGTTCGAAATGTGTTTCGCGCTTTTTTATCGACAAATTTTGTTCAGCGATGAGGCTCATTTCTGGTTGAATGGCTACGTAAATAAGCAAAATTGCCGCATTTGGGGTGAAGAGCAACCAGAAGCCGTTCAAGAACTGCCCATGCATCCCGAAAAATGCACTGTTTGGTGTGGTTTGTACGCTGGTGGAATCATTGGACCGTATTTTTTCAAAGATGCTGTTGGACGCAACGTTACGGTGAATGGCGATCGCTATCGTTCGATGCTAACAAACTTTTTGTTGCCAAAAATGGAAGAACTGAACTTGGTTGACATGTGGTTTCAACAAGATGGCGCTACATGCCACACAGCTCGCGATTCTATGGCCATTTTGAGGGAAAACTTCGGACAACAATTCATCTCAAGAAATGGACCCGTAAGTTGGCCACCAAGATCATGCGATTTAACGCCTTTAGACTATTTTTTGTGGGGCTACGTCAAGTCTAAAGTCTACAGAAATAAGCCAGCAACTATTCCAGCTTTGGAAGACAACATTTCCGAAGAAATTCGGGCTATTCCGGCCGAAATGCTCGAAAAAGTTGCCCAAAATTGGACTTTCCGAATGGACCACCTAAGACGCAGCCGCGGTCAACATTTAAATGAAATTATCTTCAAAAAGTAAATGTCATGAACCAATCTAACGTTTCAAATAAAGAACCGATGAGATTTTGCAAATTTTATGCGTTTTTTTTTTTAAAAAAGTTATCAAGCTCTTAAAAAATCACCCTATATGTGTGCGAATATTGCTGCCCTTGAGTCCATGCGGCTTCCTAAACGGTTAGGTTGGCATGAAATTACTACTCACTTCAGCGCCATTTACGATCTTTGGCGCACACAAAGAGCACGTCTGCGAGTCATTAAATTATTTAATTGCTGCCCAAAAGTGTAAATTTTCGCCTTTTATTTCTGCTTTAATTCCAGCCAAACAAAGCTATTAAGTAACTTAATCACTCACTCGCTCGCGCTCACTCAGCTACTCAGCTACTGAGTACACCCATTGCGGCCATTTTAGCATTCTATTCAAGTCTCTTTCAGCCGTTAAGGCATTTTTAATGTGAACTAATTATTTCCTGATTAGTTCTGGACATGAACTGACTCGTCTATTCTTACCGGACATAGCCGTTAAAGTGTGCAAGTAACGGAGTGTTTGCACCGAAAGTGATGTTCGCCGGTCTTTATTAACTGTCAGGTGGCGTGTCCAACCCACATTAGCGGGCAAATTTCTACATTATATACATATACATACCAATATATTTATTCTAGTATGAATTTGGCGTAGTCTTTTTTGATAGGCTTGTTACTGCTGGGCTGAAGGTCTACTTTAGCTTAGTAAGATAATTACTTTATACTTACTATGTTTAGGATGATCAGAAAGCGAATGAATAGTATTCTAATAGTTTTACTACTTACATAAGTTGCCTATAACTTTTAAGTACATTGATAATCCCATAATTCGATTGTCTTTTGAAATAATCATTTTATATACAAATTTGATTTTATTAAAGGTAAAGTAAAAATAAATATTTATAAAATATTATTTAACCACAATGCTGTAAGAGCATTAAGCAGCTGTGCAATTTAGTTGAAACAAAACTCGCCAGACAGACACTCTTGCAAAGTCTGGGTGCAACAGTGCGTATAAACAACAAGAATTTGTACTTCACAAACGCTTCACGCTTGTGTGCAAGTGTGTGCACGCACTTATGCCGCCACTTGATGTGCTTGATCCACTACTCTGCTGTGAAGTGCTAGAAAGCTACTGACACATATTTATGTGCGACGCTTTCAGTCGTGGTTGAGTTCGCAATTCGTATATGCTTATTCGTGGTGGATATTTGTATGGATGTAAATATGAGTGATTACAAAGGAGTGCAAGTTTTTATATTCCAGCGCAAAATGGTTAATGCTAAAGAAAGAGGAACGCCTTATTCTTTTTGTATTTTCCAAATATTTATATATTATACGATTTATTTTGGCCGATGCTCACTTCATAAGTTTGGACTCAACAACACTCCGTGGCGATCACTGAAGTTTGTCAAACCAAAACTCGCAGTAACACCGTAAGTTCTGAAGCTGATGAATTCAGAACGTTATTTTCTTTAATTTATGAATGTCCAAGTTACTCTCAAAAGCAATATATGTTTTAATAAGTATGTAAACTGACTGAATATAGAAATAAAAATTTGTGATCGCAAACCTCTTGAGTTAGCTAGACTTTTTAAAATTTATTTTTGAAATCTCTTCTTGAATTATTTATTTTCCAAAGGTTGTTAGGATCTTTTTATGCTTTTTTTAATTTGTTTTACAATTTTTTAGGAGTTTTAAAGCTTCTTTAGAACTTGCAAAGATTTCTAAATCTTTTCAAATTTTGAATTCGAAAAAAAATTAATAAGTCCTCAGTCGAAGTTGACAATAGTTCTTAAATTTAAATATTATTTGTCGCTTTTCTATTCAATGAATATGACCATAACTATGACATTTATGCCAACGTTCTTTCGAATAATTTATAAACATATTAGTACAACTTACCTCAATCTTATTATCGTCCAACTCTAATTCCGACAAGATCCACAACTCAGCAAACACAGTATCACCGATGAAATTGATGTTATTATTCGACAGCTTCAGCACATTCAAATTACCCAGACCTTTGAAGATGTCGCTGGTCAGCACCGATATCTGATTATGCGCCAAATTCAAATACACCAAGTGTGGCATCTCCACAAAAAGGCTGTCATGCAAGTTGGAGATATTGTTGTTGTTTAAGAAAAGCTTCTCGCATTGTGGTAGATTGTGAAAAGCATGGCGATCGATCTCAAATATCTGATTATGCTCCAAATTCAACTCACGCAAGCGTATGTGATTAGCGAATGCGTCCTGAGCCAACGCCGCTATATGATTATTAGTCAAGATGATACGCTCCAAATATGGTAGATTGGCAAAAGCATTGCTCTTCACCACATCCACCTGTGAGTACTCAATAATAATGGTGGTCAAATTCTTTAACGACTCAAACACTAGCGTTGGTATATAGTCCAGGCGACCATGATTTTGTATGACAAATTTCAGTTCACGCAAACGCTTCTGTTGAAAGAAACGCGTCCAGGTTGTATCGTTCTGTGGCAAGATGTCTGAGAACACCCAACACTCCGCCTTCAGCACGGGCACGTGATTCTCGTCCGGTGTGCAGTAGCACATGAGCTTCATATCGCGACGACGCACACAAAAGCCGGTCGTGTCCATGGGACCCGTATACGAGCTGGTGGCCGAGGAAGGTATGCTCGCATAGTTGCTGTTCACGCTGCCGCTACTGGCGTAGTAGGTGGACGAGGCGGAGGTGGAAGAGGCGGCTGAGAGGCGATCGCTGCGACGACGCCCTTCTTTGTCACGCGAGCGGGACGCTGCGGGCGCAATGAGGCAGGCAAAGCAGACGAGCGTGATGGCGAGCAGTGTGCGCCGCTGACAGTTAGACGGCCACATTTTGCTGTGTTTTGGGAGTTTTGTTAGGTATTTAAAGGTAAGAATGTGTAAAGTTTTCGTCGAATGAGTGGAGAGTGTTTGTTGGGTAAAAGTTTCAGCTTAAGTTACGCTTTTGTGGGATTTTAGGTGGGTTGGTTGTTCAAATTATTGTTTGGCTCTTCTTTTTACGAAAGATCGTTTAAGCTCCAGATGTTAATCTGCAATTAGAACAAAAGAAAAAAATATTATGGAATTATTATTTATTAATATTTACTAAAGTTGTATACATATGCCTAATCAGCTTTTATTTGTTATTTTCGAGGAAAATTGTTGGTCGTTCAAAAGAAATTTTCCAAGAAAAATTGCTGTTTTGAAGACAATGGAGAACAATTTTAGCAAAGTGGCAACCATTGATTGTTTACATTGCACTCTATTGCCGTTAAAACTATTACATATAAATAAATATAGTATCTTTGCATATCTGACAACATCAACCATAACTTTCAGCGCATAACACTTGACTTCCGACACAGACAGTGACAACCAGTCGCGCTACCCTGCCCTCCACCTTCACCAACATGAAGTGTGAACATCGCACTATCAACTGACCGCCCTTCAACACCCTCAGTAACCAATAAAGCTTGCAATTTTATTTAAAAAGCTTGCAATTGTATTTATTTGCAACATAACTTTTATTTATTTTATGTCGCCTGCCCGCTGTGTCTGTGTATGTGGAGTGCAATGCAGTGTTGTCGCCGCCGAGCAGCGGCAAGAGTACAACAACACAATCGCTGATTTCGCTTTGCTGCCCTAACTACAGTAGCATTGTGCTGCCGTTACGTTCATTTGGCTTCCTCCTGCCCTTCGCCCGCTCCGTGACCCTTTGCACTTAACTTTGTTTGCTTTGTGCTCGGCATTTGTGTTCTTTTTTAAATTGCTTAAAATTGTTTCCTTTTTCATAGATTTATGACACTCATAAATTATAACAACAGCACGAGCGCAACGAGCACAACAATAATGGCATTATGAGAAAGGAAAAAAGTAGAATTAGAGAAAAAGGCAAAACCCGTGGACAGAAAAAGTTTATTTTAAACAAAAATATTGAGTTTAAAAAATGAGATCTTGGGAAAATATATTTTGTTGATTTTTAATTGAAATATATTTTTTTAATAAAAATATGGTCTTAGAAATTAATTCTAATCTATTTTTATTATAATTGATTTTTCAATGTTTATTTTTGTTCATGTTCTAAAAACGTATTTTATACAATTGGGATCACCTCTTAAAGATTTTTATCAAAATAAGACATGGCCCCGAAATAGACTGTGGAGAAGGGCCGGGTGTTCAATGATCTTGACATTTGTCTCTCTATCCGTTTATCAAATTCAATTAGCATCTTCCAAGCGGAATAACCAGTAATGAGCTTTGGAATTATATTCACTAACGAGAAGAGAATAAAGAAAGTAACCATAGCCTGGCGATATTGCTGGCTTTATCGATACGAAATATTAATGCCCCGAATAGTCTAAGGCGGAAGGAGCTCCAGTTCAACTCCACTTATTCATAATTTGGGTTTCCGGCCACTGGAACATTTTCGAGTTGGTCGAGATAGAAGCCTCTTTAGACAAATCCAGGGCTGAGTTTATGCCATTAACTTTGAGAATATTCAAAAAAGAGCTTTATACGATTTTTGAACAATTATCCTAGAACAACCAACTGCATGATAACGAAGCAATTATGCCTCAAGTATGAAAAGACTAGGAATAAGGATTTATGAAATGAATCCCTTCTGAGTCTTCTTAAGGAATCTATTCTTTTAGAACTGAAGAAGGTTTTATAAAAAATATATATAAGAAAATTCTTATAGTTTCCAAATATATTATTTTAATCTGCTTTAAGAACATCTACATCTTCTTACAATTTTTTGCCCTGGGTATATAGATTTTAACATACATACAAACATATGCCATATTAAGAGGATCCCCACATACGAAGAAATATTTTCAATTCTTTGTACTTCAAAAGAATTCAAGCAAAGCACGAAAAACAAAAGCTTTATTGAAGCCCAGAGATGCACAATGCAAATATGACAACGAAATCCCACAATAATCTGTTATGCCTGCACGTCTGTTTGTATGTGAGAGGAGCAGATAAATAAAATATTAAAGTCAGACAGCAAAGCGACAAAAGGATATTGAAATGAAGCAGATTATTTGCATGCATGTGAGAACATATGAGTTTACTGTTATATTCATATGTACAACTGCATTTAGGGGGTTCATAAACTACATATATGAATATGCATTATATTCTGATTGCGAAAGTACTTCCTTTCGAACAGCAACTAGCCCAAAAACGACCATTCAATGTAAGTCTAGTCCCACACTTGGAACGAAAGAAAGTTCATTATAGAGGTATTTTCTTTATACGAGTATAAATGTATAGGCATATATCTGGTATTGAAGCATTTAAGATTTTAAATATGTTGGTATGCAGGAAAGTCGGTGGATTATTCTACTGTTAGCAGCAAGAGACAAAAATCTCCAGCACACAGGCATTCCAACTTCATGAGCCAAGCAGAGCAGAGCTCCAGACTGTCAACACACTTCTTATGAGTATACAACTATTCAGGTATATACTCGTATAACATAAGTTTGTATACTTGTATGTATAAAATAAAACGTATATTTACACATGTCTGTGTCATAAGTTTCAGCTGTATTTAGCTTTGTCTTACACATACATTTGCTTGTGCATATGTGTGTGTGGGCTTGTGTACGATATGTTGCTGAGTTTGTTGTGCTCAGCATGACTTATGAAACTGCAGCGAAAAGCAATTTGTCTTTCTTCAATAATTTCGATTAAACTTTTGCACAGCATAATGCCACACAATAAAAAGTAAATATGCAGCCACATTGCTTAGTACATAAATGCTGCTGGAAGGAGATGCAATCACACACGAGTGTCACACTATGTCGTCATAAAATTGTGCATATACACATCTATGTATGTATGCGTGTAGACGTTTCAAGCTACACATTGGCAAAACTTACGAACTATGCTCATAAACATTGGAAAGTGCTGAAAGAGTAACATACTTTCGTTTATGGTAGCGATGTCAAAAGTCTAGCACAATACATATGGAAAGATGAGTAATTGACGGGAATTTGCTGGCTTGTTTCCCTTTTGATATGCATATACATACATATATGACAAATATATTTTTGCTACCACTAATATGTGCTTGCCACAGTCAGTGTGTTGACGAAAAGTGGGTTGCAGCTTTTTAAATCACTGCATAACTCTTTTGATTTTAGCAATTTTTATGAAGTCCAATATATTCTTCGCTTCTTGAGAGCGCTTGTTGCTTTCAAATAGTTTTGCTTTTGTATTCAGTCACCTAGAAACAATATGCTATTGAATTCGAAGCAGACATGCTATATTTTATTGAAAGAGACTTACTTTTGAGTATATAACTATGAACAAAAATAAGACAAAGAAAATTACTTCAAAAGAAATTATTTTAAAGATATTTGTTTGTAGATTAAATTAAAGTTTTGTTTAATTTAAACGTAAATATACGATGGTAGGACCGCCTTCTTAGGACTTACACTTTAATTAAATTGAGTAAGGAAATGAAATCACACCGCATATATGTATATCGAATGTAATTGCGGAATTATTGGAATCAGATTACAAAACTTGAAAAGAAGTCTTTTCTCCAACACTGTTTTCGGACTCGGTGAAGAAAATTTCTCAAATGTCATAACCGATTGCCTTGAAATTTCCACACGAACTGCTTAGATATACATATTTATCAGCAAATGATCGAAACAATAAGATTTTAGAAATAAGTGTCGAATTTTAAACCAAACTTAATGAAATTTCTTCACAAAAAACAATGATTTTTAAGCCACTATACATTTGCTATAAATTTATGATTGTAAGTGAATATAATCCCTTCAGTGTGTTTTCAAAGTAAGTGTCGGATCGATCCTTTATATTCGAAATTCGAACGTTGACTCGGAATGAAACATATGTATATACTCTGAACATCCTTCTGTTAACCTATTATAATCATTTGCTCTATCATGATTTCTTTTTGACCACTTCAATTTAAAGCTAAAGTAACCTTTTGAGGCTCGATTCGGGTTTTTCCAGAGACTTCATTGCCTTCATTGAACTAATTAGATTTAACAACTATTTCTAAAACCCAAATTTACCTCAGTTTCCTGTGATCATGTTTAACTTTAGCAGTTTTTACTAAGAAATGTTCATTTTAATAACTTACAATGAGAATCATAGATTTACGGTCAAACATGGTGACAAATGCTCTTGGAACACTCGCTCTTAAAACTTATACCGTTGTCAACCTTCCGGCTATAGTATACCTCCTCGAAATACCCATTAAGCCTTAAAAATTAAGCTCTTCCTTCTACATTTTTTATTTGCCTTAAGCTTTAAGCTCAAATGTCTTAACACAGATCACACACTCGCACACTTATACAAAAACGAAAAACAGCTTCATGCGCCCAAAAGCAAACAGCAAACATATTTGCGCTTGAGCTTGAAACGTTTAACATTCAATCATGGTCTTTACCAAGGATAAACGCAAAATTGTTGATTGCTTTGATTTCATTTATTGAAACTTCAAGGGAAATTGCTTTATTTATAAAAGCGACTTCCGATATGAAGGCCTAATACCAAAGAAACACAACGAAAATCTTCTAAAGAGCAAAACCAGCATTACAAATTGCCTAAGCACATGAACAAAACCTTTGTAAACACACACGCACACCCAAATTTGTATAGATTAGTGTAAGCGTTGGTAAGCGTGTGTGAGTGTGTATGTGTGCGTAACCCGGAGAACCCGAAACATATGCAAGCATATCGAAACATTTTGCTGACAGGCACGCATATCCTGTTTGTCCATAAATATTTAGTGTGTACATATGTGTAAGGCGCACGTGTGTGTGTGCGCGTTGGCTTCTGCTTGAGTTTGGCACACTGTGGCGTATGAGTAATCTGCATGGAAATTGTTTTCAATTTTTGCCATTTGACAAATGGTGACACTTCCGCTGTGGCAAACCTTAAAGTGCGAACAGAGACAGCCCGACGGACGGACAGACTTGCTGACTGACTGGCTGACTAACGGTCTACTAGCAGAGAGTAGACAGTGAGCCGAAATAGATGAAGGGATAGACATAACCGGCAGATGAACGGGTACCACACGCACATAAACTCTATATGCATGTGTGTGTGCGCATGTGCTTGTGTGTTAAATGTATGCGCTTGCCTGGAATGTTGTCAGGCGGACGGATTTCGCCAACAGTTACTGTCAGCAGTCAAAACAAAACCCAACAAAAAATGTAATAAAATAGATGACAAAACGCAACAAAAACAGCAACAACAACATGTCAGCAACATAAACCACAGTGTACTGTGGCAGCAGCTGTATGTAGCCACCATGGTAGTTGCAACACCGCAGCTGTTGCTGTCTCCTGCCGTTGATGTAGTTGTTGTTGTTGTGGGTGAAGCTTTTGACACATCAAAGCTGTGCGCAAACAGCACAGTTCATCATCTCTCCATCGCAACTGTTGTGCTGCGACGCTTGTTGTTGTTGCTGCCGTACGTACTCATGTGGTGCGCCGTACACATGTAGTTGTATAACTGTGCTTGTGTGGGTGCGCATGTGTGCGTTGCCGCCGCCGCTGATGAGTGTGCGATGACGATGATGATGTCGTTGATGGCTGGTCGGGATCTATGGCTGAGCTGCGCATGAAATAAAGCCAAGTGTGCATCATCATCAATCATAATGACACAGTCAGCCAGAGGAGCGGCACACGCACACAAATTTACGCATACGCATATAACGGCGGTTTGCTGCTTTTTTGCTTGATTTTACGACGATTTGTTTTTTCGTTTTGGCTTTTTTTGTCATTTCGTTGTTTTTGTAATTTATAAATATTGTACGCGCGTTGCGTTAGTCTGACAGCAGACGCTAGCCGCCGTGGGATTTATTTTGTCACGGCGTGTACGCACAGTGCGACAGTTAGCTGAGCTGTACGCACGCCGCCAAACAGTGACGGTTAGACGTCATAGCTTACGAGGCACCAGGCAGACTGACAGTCGTGACAGTTAGTTATGGCAGGCGATTTGTAATAAATCGCTGAGCTGTCATGCAATTCAATTCATTTCAATTCAACTGCTTCAACGGGCGCAAAAAACAGGGAACGAGCCAAAAAAAATTACAATAACAAGTTGCAACAAAAATAAATTATGTTTATTTGACATTGAGTTCATTGCTTTGTTTATCAATTATTATTACTTTATATCTTTAATGTGAAGGTTGTGGCGTTGAATTCCTATTCATTGGATGAGTAGTGTCTTTAGTAGTAGTATTTGATCCGTGGATGAGTAAACTAAAATATTTAATTCTATGGTTAAATAATTTCTTGTTGCTTGGAACTAATTTAAGATTTCGTTTTCTCTAAAAGAAAATCATCTTATATGCTTTTTAAGGAGATTCTTTTGGCAGCATTGGTAACACTACAGAAATGCGTTCAGCATATTCTTACATAGAAATATATGTCGGAAGCTTTTATTATAATCTTATCACTCTCCTTTAATTAAAAAAAAATAAGAATTTTGTTTTTAATAGGAATTTGTTAAAAAATTCTTCAGGAAAGTTGTCACTTATTATTATATTTTAGTTTTGATATATAGTTAATTAGATTTTTCACTTTAAAGGCTTAATTAAAAAATTGTAAGAATAAAAATATTTTTATAGAGTTGCCACCCTGGTAAAATTATCAAAATAATTTTTGATTAATGTATTGGAAAATCTTTAAAATCAAAAATATGTGATGTGATCTACCAATTTTTGTTAGAAAAACTAGAGTTGCCATCAGTTTTCTGTTTCCACTAATATAAATAAAGAAAGTTCAAAATTCAGAAAAAAAACTATAAGAATAATTTAAGATTAATAGGGTGCAAGATCCTTAAGGTCAAGTGCTACAGCTAAGAGCTTACTTTTCTGATTTATGTGAAAAAGAAACAATTTTTTTAAGTAAATCATTGTTTTCTTAAAAGTAGATCTTTATCAACTTATGAGTCTTGAGCGAAGATTTTTAACATATTACTAGTATAGTTAATATAAGCTTAAGGTGATCGCGGTGATCGCGGTGATCGCTATTGGTCATTGGCGCATAGGTACTTTCAAGCTTCCAATATTTTTTCAAACTTTAAAAAGCTTTTTGAAAAAGAACCATCCATTAACTTTTTTGTTTCAAGGCTTTGTGAAGTGCCGAGGGCGCCGTTTCGTCAACTTTTAAATCAAAATTTGAAGCTCCTGGGTCTCCTCACTTCAATCAGTGACATCCCAAATTTTATAAAATTTATTTTCTTTAATCAAAACCGTCAAAAATAATCAAACAATAATTCACATATGTACCTTTCATCGATATTTGACATATTTTAAAAATTTCTTTATCAACAAGATGATTACATTGATCAATAGTGATTTATAACTGGCACAAGTCTCCTTGTGGCGAAAGTGGCAAAAATTCAATTCAAAGTATTTGTTTATTGGAGTTCTTAGTTCAAAAGTTATTTCTTGCTTACAGCAAAAAAGAAAATAAACTAAATCAAGTTTGTGTGTACGCCCAGGTATGCCTGTGGCATGAGCGCATAATTCGATATTTCGCTGCTGTCAACTCCCGCCCAGCCTGACAGCACACGCACACATACACGCGCACGAGCTATAGTGACAGCGCCGGCTGGCATCAGCTGCGGCACACTTTCAGATAAGCGAATTCATGGTGTTATATACACATAACGGGTGATTTTTTTGAGGTTAGGATTTTCATGCATTAGTATTTGACAGATTACGTGGGATTTCAGACATGGTGTCAAAGAGAAAGATGCTCAGTATGCTTTGACATTTCATCATGAATAGACTTACTAACGAGCAACGCTTGCAAATCATTGAATTTTATTACCAAAATCAGTGTTCGGTTCGAAATGTGTTTCGCGCTTTACGTCCGATGAGCGATGAGGCTCATTTCTGGTTGAATGGCTACGTAAATAAGCAAAATTGCCGCATTTGGGGTGAAGAGCAACCAGAAGCCGTTCAAGAACTGCCCATGCATCCCGAAAAATGCACTGTTTGGTGTGGTTTGTACGCTGGTGGAATCATTGGACCGTATTTTTTCAAAGATGCTGTTGGACGCAACGTTACGGTGAATGGCGATCGCTATCGTTCGATGCTAACAAACTTTTTGTTGCCAAAAATGGAAGAACTGAACTTGGTTGACATGTGGTTTCAACAAGATGGCGCTACATGCCACACAGCTCGCGATTCTATGGCCATTTTGAGGGAAAACTTCGGACAACAATTCATCTCAAGAAATGGACCCGTAAGTTGGCCACCAAGATCATGCGATTTAACGCCTTTAGACTATTTTTTGTGGGGCTACGTCAAGTCTAAAGTCTACAGAAATAAGCCAGCAACTATTCCAGCTTTGGAAGACAACATTTCCGAAGAAATTCGGGCTATTCCGGCCGAAATGCTCGAAAAAGTTGCCCAAAATTGGACTTTCCGAATGGACCACCTAAGACGCAGCCGCGGTCAACATTTAAATGAAATTATCTTCAAAAAGTAAATGTCATGAACCAATCTAACGTTTCAAATAAAGAACCGATGAGATTTTGCAAATTTTATGCGTTTTTTTTTTAAAAAAAGTTATCAAGCTCTTAAAAAATCACCCTTTATATTCACACAGTTGTCACTGCAAAAGTTGTTAACTCCTTCCATGGCCTCTGTGCTTATCCCACCGCTTTTCATCGAGAGGATTCAGGTGCAAACTTCTCGACGCTGAGACAGTCAGATTGTATGAATATTTCGCCAGCAGATTTACTTAGAAAGCATATCTTATAAATATATGAGCACACACTCAGTGCGTGTGTATGTGTGTGTGTAAACAACAGTGAGTGAGCCAAAGTTTGCGCAGCATACATTCACAGACACACTCACACGCTGGTTTAGTCAATTTGTATTTATTTACACCTTGTTGGCTTGATTTGGTTGTTATTGTTTTTGGGAATGAAATATGTGCTTTTATTTTGTAGAAAATTGTTTGGCAAATATTTTTGCAATTTCCATAAATTCTGACAATGACAGCTGTAATATAAATAAATATACTTACACTTTAACAGCGGCACACAAGCTGACAAACACACATATTCTCATAAATCTGTATGTGTGTGATTACATTTGGTACTTATACGAATACAATATAGCTATGCATACCTCGCCAAGATAGCACGCTCGACACACACACACTCATACTCACATACATGCACACACAGGCGCTCAAGCGCTGAGTTACCATCCAGCTGGCTCGACTCAAGCAGCGTCTGGCGTATTGCCGTTTGAAGTTATGCAAAGAAAGCAAAGAAAAAGTGAATCTAACAAAAGGTGCCTATAATGTAGCCGCTGTTATTGGCAGTCAAAGTTCTGCTTTTCGTTTTCATATTGTCAGACTTGTGCATGTGACCTTTCCAAATTCCTCGCATATTTCTTGATAAAACAATTTCAGGCAGATGATACCGCCGGCACCTATGAATATACATAATGTAAGCAACAACAACAACAGCAACAATAAAATTAAATATATGTCGCTACTCAAATGTATAGACAGCAAATGTCTGCAAACTTATTTATTCCCTTGCGCACGCATATGTACATAAAATGCGCCTTGCATGTGTGTGTGTTCAAAACGAAACTTTATTACATTGTGTAGTAAGTAAATAATAGCTACTCTTCATTTTGTCTGAAGTTTATAGACCGTTGCAAGAGATTTTTGAGTGCCTCGTTCGTGTGTTGCCTTCTTGTCTGTGCAACTATTTGCTGGTGCTGTGAAGGTGGTGAAAGTGATATGCTCATATACTATGTAGTTAGCGTATGTGTGTATATGTAGTAGAATTTGCCGTCAGCGTTTAAAATTTTTAATTAATTATTCCATTTCACTTTTGCGCTGTCTTGAGCTTGTTTATGCAATTCCTTTCTGTTAGAAAAAATTGTGACATTTAACTGGCATATAGTATGTAATGCGCAATATTCTGGTTTAAGATATCACCTTTAAAATAAAGTGAAGTATCCTAAATTTCGTACATGTGCCATCAACTTTTGATTATTGCGCCAAAATGTAGGCAACGATATGCATGCTGTGTTGTAATAGGTGTACAGAACTTGGATGCCATGAATTAAATGCATCACATAAGAAGATATTTCATAAAAAATAAACTTATGGAAGAAATGTACCAGTTTCAGGTTGACTTCTTCTTTAAAAAAGATGTATGTATATTTTATATTTTTTAATTTCTCAACATAATCACTATAGCCATAGTTGTTTGTAAATTTTTCGTTGGCTAAAAGTATAGAAACTGTACTTCATTTTATAAAAAATTACACAAATTCTATTTTAATAGAAACTAGAAAACACTGAACGAAATGTTATTATTGAGAGAAATCATTACATGGGACATACATAAAATAGAGGAGTTGGAGCAGTGGTGACCCTATTTTATCTATTTTTATCATTACCACATATTAACCAATCATATAGAGTAAAGTCAGTCGGATGTTCGAAAATCCTGATGTTAGTTATATAGGGCTAGGCCAGGTTTTCGCTCAAATGTATCTATTTTAGGTACAAAGATACACTGTTATGAGTAAAACACGCTCTCTTATTTTCAATGGGATAACTCATATATGCGGTACAAAGTCACCCGAAAGTTCGAAAATCTTTATCTTGGGTATACACATACATAAAAGAAGGAGTATCTCTTATTTTCAGTTTTATACATATATCATTTTCACTGTTACATAAGAATGTACGAATAATGCCACCTACTAAATTTTGTCGAAATCGGTCGACCCGGTCCCGAGATAAGGGATTTCGTCAAAAAGTGGGCGGGGTCACGTCCATCGTCCAATTTTTACCGCGGCCTTGTCATACCATTCCGGCAGCAAATTTTTACTTTTCTGGCGCATTAAGTTATTGATTTATCGCGCTTAAATGGGGGATCAATGCGATCCTCCGATTTCTTTCATTTTGACATTATCGCTAAAAGTTCTTATAAGATTTGATCTCAGCAAATTTGGTTGTTGTAGCTTAAGTGTTTATTATATGAGATATATACATTAAACTTGTTAGAGGTCGGGGCCATTAAAAAAAAATTTTAAATTCCACGGAGCCAAGTTTGGTGAATACGGTAGTTTTTATTGCATTTTTGGCTTTAAATTCGAACACAATTGTACTCTTTTTGAAAAAATAATCTGCTTTATCGGAACGAGTCGAGCAAGAACGGGTTTGAAAAATATCGCCTAAAATCATTCGAACGGACTGGCGAGAGATCTCGAGCTCTCTAGCCATCTCTCTAACACTTGGCTGATAGTCTTAAGCTCGACTTCCTTCACTTTTTTAATGTTTTCATCAGATGAATCCGTCGAAGGTTGTCAAGAACGAGTGTATTTTCAACGACCTCTCGACCATCTTTGAAGAATTTGTACCACTCTGGCTGGCGTTTTAAATAAAACTGAATCGCCGTAAGCTTTTTCCAAAAAAAAATCTGAGACAAAATCTCTATGCAATATTTTTATCCATTTTAAAAATCGCAACTTACTACTGAGGTGTACCGACTTAAGTAGCTGCTATAATCAAACTGCTTGAGAGATCGCACTCATGTTATATTTGCCATAATAATTGGGGAAAGTCCTATCTACTTAATAAAATATGTATATTTTTTTGAAATATCATTTAAGAGAAATTATAATTTCGTTACTTTTTCACTATGTATGTAAAATAAACTAATATATTAACTTTTCTGCTGGGTCCCATTTCAGCAATAAAACTTGTATGACTCTAAAAAAACACCTTCTACGACTATCCGATTTGGCTATGTTTATAAATATTTGCGTGTATATATGCATGCACATAAATTTGCTTGTTAAACTACTTGCGTTGAATAATTTTGCGTACAAAACCTGAATTGTGTTGATGCACTCATTTGAAGCAATGGTTTTGATTGGAATAAATTCGCATAAGAAAAAATATCTTCGCTAAATTTTTCCACTTTTTACCGCGTTCATGCATAGAAATGTAAACACGCGTGTAAATTCCGGCACCCACACGCCATAGAGCGCACTCACACCTATACAAATAAATAAAAGTATGCTTTCGGATGTGTGACAGAATAACATGAATCACATGACTTCAAATCAGAATGAGCTTCTCGTACACGCGGATTTACATACGTACATTTAGATGTAAATTTTTATTTTTAATAACCATGCCAAATATACTGCAGTAACCATTAGAGATTCCCATGCAAACAATGAAAGCATCTAAATTTACCACACATACATACAATGTATGTATACAACCATACACACATATGCATAAAAATGGTTGAAACGTTTGCTATTATGATGCTGACAGAGATGTAGCGGCAGATCTGCAAAACTTTTATGGCTGGGGTGAATATATTATATTTTTTACTTGTACGCATGAAATACATATATATATATATATTTAGACTATATACATATATAATATTCTCTATAAAATTGTATTTAGCGATGTGCTTGTGTGTGTGTGTGCGAGTTGCTCCTGGCCTTCATATGACATTAGCGTTATCAAGAGTAACCCACTTCGCTCATGACTGCCTCAAACACCGACACAGGCTCATACTTTATTTATTTATGCATGTAACGGTGAAGAGCAAAACTGTTACACATGTGTCATGGTAATATGATATGTATTTCAATGCTGTATTTACATGCCCACACACATATTCGTGCTTTTTTAGGAGAAGTCCATGTGCCAGAGCCTTTAGGGAAAAGCTTTAGTTACGCAGGCTTGGATTTCTTATGCATTCGTCGCTGTAACTTGTTTACTTTTTGATTTTGCTTTAAGGTTTCAGTTACTTAAATGTACTGCTATTTACTAAACAGAGTAGACAAATTTTAGTGTGATGTTTAAAATTTTTTTACTCATTGGCATCATGAAGGAGCGGATTTGATTATTTGCAGCCTGTCTACCCATTTGTATGAATATATGCGGTCCAGTTAGTCTTTCAGTTTTTGAGATATCGATCTGAAACTTTGCACACCTTCTTTATCTGAACCGCTCATAACTGTCCACACTTGATCGCTTAAAAGGAAGTTCTTGGTTGCTTTAGCTGTAAATGCAATGCTTTGAAAATCTTTTATGTTTACTGTGCTATCATAAAAAAAAACTATTTTAAGGTCTCCTAGAGGTTTTTACGCGCTAATAATGGTTTTTGTGGTGCTTTTTAAAAAAGGTTGCTATTAAACTTATGGAACTTGGTGTATGGTAAACTACTACGATTATCTTCTTAACAAGCTAGACTATTGCATCGCGAAACCTCCTTCTGTCGGTTACTTCTCTCTTTTTGCACCTA
This sequence comes from Bactrocera correcta, assembly GCA_027475135.1. NCBI lineage: Eukaryota > Metazoa > Arthropoda > Insecta > Diptera > Tephritidae > Bactrocera > Bactrocera correcta. The sequence goes on from CM050323.1 coordinate 153,999,193, forward strand.
CGAGCGATTTGTGGGTGTAGCAAAACTGGTTTTGAAGAGGTGCAGTGAACTTTTTCACGAATGTGACTGCCATCAAAGCTACAGAAGATGTACTGCTCCTGAGTGCAGCTTCCTCCACAGATATATGCATTCACTCAAAGCGGCTATACTGCTTTTAAGCTCGCTCAATACTAATCAAGGAGCATATAACCTCATTAGCAATTACATAAAGTATGAAACTTCCGTATTAAACTTTTATGGGTTCTCGGTCAGGACCTAATCGCCGGAAACCGAAAGTCCGATGATAATGTTGTTGAGGGTGTCTAAACAACAATTTTATTTGATTTGAATTGAGTAGGTCTTTTTCGTTCTAGCGCAGAACTTTTGAACCAGCAGTGAGCTTGACGAGAGTTGGTCAAAATTCATAACTTATGCATCGAGAACCTTCTTTTCTATAGTGAACCGTAAAAAATATGTTCACACGCAGAAATTAATGTGGTGAACCACTTTTAGGAGTTTATGGATAACACAAAGTTCAAGCATTCAAGCAAGATTAACTCTTAGTCCTAACATAACCCTTTTAAAAATAAAAAAAAAAGACTCGGTGAGGCCAAGAAAGATTTTCCGGTAGCAAAATAGGTACAATGATAAAGCATTAATTTCACACATTGTAATGAATGTAGCACTGCTTATAGAGGAATTATGCCCCACTAAAAATTCAACCCCAATCTTGATTTAAATCACCCTTTTGAATTATAGGGGCAATAAAAAATATCTAATTAGCAATTTTCATTTCAAGAAAAAAGCAAATATTTTCAAATTTATCACAATTTTTTCAGATACTCATAAAATTTCAACACATTATAACCGTTATTTGAAGCACCATGGCATCGGTGCATCATCAGCAAGTACCATTGAGTGAAAATGCCCTCACGAAAGGATAACAAAATTTCGAAGCACTCAACAGTCAACAATGAATATTATAAGCACAAGTATTTATGCGCTCAACACACACACATTAACCAGCGCACTCACACTTCCGCCCGATTCTAGTCAAACAAAAGCCGGCGCAAGGACTAATAAAGCACGTGTGTGTGTGTGTATGAGCACTTTATATGTACTTGTAGAACTTTGTTTGAGCATGCACCAATGCCAACGAGCACTTGATTGTAATTAAGTGAGGTAATTTGCATAAAATATATTCAACACTTTTGAAAAGTTAAAAAGCGCATAATTAATTGCAGCCAGCCTCTTTGCCGCCGATGGATGGCTGGGTGGATGTGTGGATGGATGTGAACTTCTTTGCTTTGATAATGTGATGGCTTGTCGATGCACTCAAAATTCAAAGGGCGGCATAGTTGTGCAATAAACTTCTAAATAGACAGCAAACTGCACGCATTTCTCGCGCCTGTTTGTGTGAGTGGTTGTGCGGTCGGTTGAGTATGGTGAATCATGAATAAAAATTTGCATGAACCGCAAAAGTTGGGCTTATAAAGTTATCATGATTGGAGTGATAATCGCTAAGCATATGTAAGCATGTGTGAAGTGTGAGGTCTTTATATTTCAGGTATTGCCTGTGCTTACCCTGTACACAGCGATATACAATTCTTTTTACTAGCTTTTAGGCATAATTATATTCATTAAAGATTTTTTCAGGTGTTTAAAAGCCTTATATACCAGCGGGGTTGAAAAACTCTATGAAATTCGCCTACAACCTTTCGGCGACGCCTTGAAACCGCGCAATATAAGTTCAATCAACATAACTGATGTTGTTGGCATTACATGTACATATATATGTACATAAGTGCACACACAAGCGTTGTATTTAATGCAATATGCCCATGTAAAAATGCTTGAAAATATGCGTTGGAAATAAAAATATTTAACTTAATCGAGTGCAAGTCACCGAAGACCATTTAAATTTTTCTGTCATTAATTCTTATTAACCGCAATTTTAAATGTAATTTTAATGTTGGGTCGCACAAAATTCTGCAAGAAAAAAATCTGTATACAAGATTAAAGAAGTACAAACATGTACATTTGTAATTGGATAATAATAGACGTCGACGAAAGCAATGGGATTTCCAAAAAATATTTTAAAATGAAGTTTTATTTACATTTTATAAAAAAAACATTGCTTTTTGCTGCAAAGAACCCAAAATAAACTTGAAAATTAAAACTTGATTTTGATCGATCAGTTTGTATTGCAACTACATATATGGAATGGGGCCTGATCTCACCAGTATATTCGGAGATTGTGGTGTTTCTTCGGAAAATAATGTGTGCTAAATTTCATGAGGATATCTTGTCAAATAAAACAGTATTTAATACTCTGTCGATCTAGTTTATACGGCAGCAGGACGATATAGTGGTCAAAACATTGGTTTCCATAATTGAAAGTTTCATTCAGTTAGAGCAGATTCTATTCTAAATCGTGTTTACCTTCTCCAGTAAACTTAAAAAATGCTGAAGTTTTACCTTTTAGGTGAAAATATGTAAGACTCATTGAGTTATTTTTTGAAAACAATTTTTGGACGCGGAGGAATTCCAAAAAAATTGAAAATTAATTTAAAATTGTATTTTGCAACAAAAAAATTTCCTTTCGTTTAAAATAGAAACATTTATTTTTTCTTATTTTTTTTTTTGTATTTTGTATACACAGCATCTTGATTGTATCTAAAATATTCCAAATTGTGCGTGTAACTCTATTTTCAAAAATTTAATTTTTTACATAAAAATTCCCTAAACTCATTTCCTCACAAAAGTCACTAAAGAAGCGGTCCTCCTTAATGCTTAAAATTGCTGATATGTATGTGTACATATGTATACAATCATATCTGCATATTGGCACGCACATTTCTTCGCGGTTCTCTGTCGTTATTGGCTGCATTTAAAGAGCTTTGCATTGTTTAATTATTTGCAATTTACGCTCAATTAATTGAAATGATATTTTTTCCTTAAAACATAAATTTTTCGCCATATAAAGTGCACATACAAACATATGGTGATATGTATGTATGTATGTATGTGGGGCAATTCGCATTATGCAGCGCAAATATGGTCCAACTGATGAAAATTAATGATGACTTCGTGAGTGGTCATATAACTGCTTATTCGCGTTTATCTGAAAATGTAAATGCGTGTGTGTATGTGACTACGTGGGGGAGATTAACTTATTTATGTGTATCTCGCAAATGGATTTGCAGTGGCAATAAAATGGGAGAAAGTGACAGGTAGAGAGTCGCATTTAATTTATTTTTGCAAGTTTTACAGGGGAAAAATTTAAGGTTTAAGCTATTTGTTAAAAAAAACGAGTATCTTCTCTGAAAAGGAGGCGTCAATTGCCGATGACAAAAGCTTCCATTGTTTTTCACGGGGGAATTTACAGACCCCAAATTTTTAAATTAAGATCATTTCTCACTTTTGCGATATCGCTCTGAAAATTTGTCGGAACCCAATATGTGGGAGCACTACCAGTTTGAAGTGAGCGTTTAGTTTCAAATGTGCTGATGGGGAAAGCATTCATTGTGAACGAGCCTTAATTTTTATTATTTTTGGTTAGTATGGCATCTATCAAACACATTCAATAACTTTACTTATTTATTTTTTCATAATGTTGAAAAAGTCAAACTCTGTACCGAAAACTGAATTGCGGAAGACAGAAATTTTTTGTTTCCATTTGAAAAAAGTTTTGCACAGTCGCATCGAATTATTGTCGAAGCTTATATGGCGATCATGCTCTATCAGAAGCAACATGCAATAGATGGATTCAACGGTTCAGAGATAAATGATTTTGTTGTGAGAAATGAAGAACGTGGAAAACCACCAAATAGTTCGAAGATGCCCAACTGCAAGCCGTATTAAAGTTAAGATGATATTTTGAGTCAAAAGCAAATGGCAACCATATTAAATGCTGCGAAAGAAACAATTTCAGAGCGATTGAATTGAATGGAAGACAAATGGAAAACCGAAAGATAACTTGAGGAATGTTGCATCAAGGACACAAATATGGATTATTTACTTTAGAAATCCTAAAAGGAGAAAATCGCTGGAAGAACGACCATCAATATCGTAAAAAGGAAACGCCCTGTGTTTGGTAGAATCAGAAGGGTGCGGTATACCATGAGCTTCTCAAAACCTGTTAAGACTAATCGATACAGACAACAAATTATCAATGTGAAGCAGGCATTGAGCGATGAACGACCAGAATGTGTCATTGTATTTGTATACACCAAACTTGGTTCCTTCCGATTACCATTCATTTTCATCGTTGCCTGAGCAGAGCAGCACTTCGATTTTTACGCAGAAGTCGAAAATTATGTGTCTCATTAGTTTGTTTCAAAAGTGGAACATATCTGTTGGCAGGGTATCCACAAATTGTAAGAAGGTTTTCCAACATGTCAAAGATCTTCTTATACTTGTTAACGATAACGAAAAATACAGCATAATAGCTTCCGACCAGCCGAAGTTAGTTTCTTTCCTTTTCTTCCTTGAAAGCAGCGACGTTTCTTCCTTATATCTGCTGGATTTTGTGGTCTAAGCTGTTTGATATTGACTTCTATTATCGAACCGAAGACCTTATGAATCCAACTTTCTAAGAACTGTTTTTCGAAATTTGGTTGTTTTGTTTCAAGATGAAAATGAAAGATGTATATAAAAGAAAATGAAAAATGGGCCTAACTTATGAGTCCTTGTAATTCAACACATGATGCGAAAAGCCTCTTACTAAATATAGTCTAACTGTTGATTATTCCATACCAATTCGATTACACTAGTTCATCTAGTTAGTTTGAGTTGATTGTTCGATTCGTTACACTCTAAAATTTAGTCACTCAGCCACACATTTTCTGCGCTTCACAACTTAAATTGCTTCAACCATTTAGGCTCAGCAGTCACCAATGCATATCTAACACACATGGCGACCATTCCCAGCAACGCATTAAATAATTGCTGCCATTTTTGTAGTTTTATGACTTAATAATAGCAATTAATAGAGGCGTTGATGGTAAAAAGCTCTAAAGCGAATAACTACCATCAAACAATTAAAAATACACTACCGTTATAATGTGCATCAGTTGTTTATTCAACTGCCCAAACTCGCCGCTTGCGCCCAACTAACGGTATGCTAATTGCACACCGCCCCCCAAGCTAAGTGGGCGAAACAATCGGCAGCGATGATCAGATATGTAGATAATATTTTGGTGAAAATGTCCTCGCACACTAACACAAAAAGCGCGTAGACAACAACAATTAAAGTGCGACCAGACAGCTACTGCCACGGCTGAGTGTCAGCGATGTGGAAATAATAACAATGCCGGAAGGAATTGCGCGCTGTTTAACTACGCCTTTCAAGCATATTGTTGTTGTTATTATTATTGCTATTATTATCTGCTATCGCTGCAGCATATTATATAATGGAAGTAGAATAAAAGCTGAAATGAAGCGTTCGTGAGCAATTGAGTGAACGAATGAATGAAAGAACTACAAACACACACACCCACATACATACATGATGACATGACATGAAATATTTAACATACTCATATGTATGTAAAAACGGAAAAAACTTTTTGAAGAAAATTACGCTAAAATGCCAACGCCCACGAGCATATGCTGCCTGTTGGTTCGGCGAACGAAAAAAATGGAATATTAATATTATTACAACAAAACAAAAAACGCGTAAAAGTCAGTAAATAAATAATGAAATTACTTCGTCCATTACCAAAACCAAATTATCGTACTCAGTGTGTCCACATTAATTCACATTCGTTAATATTCAAACGCAGTTATGTAAAATGTGTGTATGTGTGTGTGTGCGTATGTAAAAGTATATATTAAGTGGCATATGCACAAACACACCCTATAATTGGCGTAAATATGCTGGTGTTTGTATTTAATATTAAATTATGACGTGGTATTCCGTAGGGAAGCAATCCGACTACTGACTCTGCCTGCGCGCACGCGCTCACCACGCCGTCTAACGCTCTTCACACCCACATTCACTTACATGCCGCCGCACGCTTTCTTCGCATACGATTAACAAATCCGCGCGCTTATATGCTTTAAAATTTAGTCAATGTTAGTCGTGTATACATAATTGAGTGCCGAAATTACATAAGTCTGGTAATCCCGAAATAAAATTTTGTAATCGCGATTCAGGATTATTGAAATTCACTTAATGTTAGTCTTGCGTGTAGAATTTAGTGAATCTCGAAATTAAATCCGATAATCCCGAAATAAAATTTTGTAATCTCGAAACTTCAGGATGACTGAAATTTAGTTAATTTAGTCTTGTGTGCAGAATTTAATGAATCCCGAAACTAAATCCGGTAATCCCGAAATTTCGGGATTGATTAATGTCTTTATTGAATTTGTACGAAACTAGCTTGATAACATTATATTTATATTCCGGCAGAATTTTAGACTTATCCCTAAGAATATCACAGTTATATAGAAATCGAAAACTGTGGACCGTTAGCAAAATTTTTAATGAATCTTGGCTTTAGAATAATTTTAGTGCAAGTCAAGCGAATTTGCTCCAATTGTTACAATACAAGCTAAACTTTGTGTAATATACATTTGAGCTCGTGTTTTTAGGTAGGTTAGGCCCTATGTATCCTGAAATTTTCTGGAGATGGCATTATGTAATTGTAAGAGAGCTGCCAGCGCTTTTGTAAATGTAGTTTAATTATGTGAGTGAAAAAACCAAACATGCACAAGCTGAACTTTTATTTTGACGTTATATCGTTTCGCATATTACTATTTAATAGTTATTTAACAAAATGAAAATAAACATGCTTAACTTGTACTTAATTGCAACAACTTTTCAACCTATTCGTATATCACAAAAGAAATAATAAATTGAAATAAAACAATTCTCAGAAAATCAGATTTGCTTTAAAATGTACATACATATATCTGGGACGTACATTTAAACAGGGTGGTCATATATCAACAATTATAATCTCAAAGGGTGTATTTACTTAAGACTAGCAATAGTATTGTATGTATTTTTCCTGGAGATTCTACCTTAAAAAAATTTTTGATCTACTGAAAATGATTATGTTTTGAAGCATTTAATCATTAATGTTAATCACCACGTTAGAGTTATATATGTACATATGTATATGGTCGGTTTAGGGTTACCACAAATATAAAAAATATGTTACCAAGTAAATTTTCTAAAACGTGCAATGAAAATGTCTCTTTAACTTACAGCGCTAGATTTTACAATTAACCAAATAAGTAAAGTTTCCGGGTTTCTCAACTCTAACTTAGAAATGCTCGCTGCAATTGTTTAGCGTACACGCAGTTGTGGCATGCCATTGACCCTGCTGTGCATTTGTTGAGTTTTGATATTAGCATGCAAATATGTCCCCATGTCCATACACACACATATATATGTATGTATGTGTGATTATTAGTGAGCGCATGCAGGGCGTTTACTTCTGCTGCCGCTGCTGTATACGCGGCTGCTCTTTGACCAATTTCAGTAAGTACCAGCTCAAAAGCGCCGCACACTTACGCATGCTTATGTGTGTGTGTTTAATTATATCGTTATAAATGTGGAATAACTTGTACGCTTGTAGTTAACACCCACATAATTCCCTCATTTACTGCACACAAATGCACATGCGCTTGTGTGTGTGCATAAAAATGTGTGTGTCTTCTGTTTGACAGTCCTTAACTTTTTAAGGGGTTAAATATGCATGCACGACGAAACATCCCCACTTTGAACCGATTTCACGCCAAGCAGTTACTTTGAGCGTCTAAAACGCCGGCGTGGCATTTATTAAAGTCTGTTCTTTTATGTGTATGTGTGTTGGTGGAATATTAAATTAACTTTGTTTAATGAAGCCGTCAAAGCCAAAGGTAGAGAAAATATAGTTGGACGTTTGTTTTACACTTTTTCAATTGACTGGTAAAAACTTGAATGTCTATGGCTTTTAGTGATTATATAAGAACACATACATACATACGAATGTATACTATATATGAGTTAAAATATTTAATATAGTAATGTAGAGTAAAAAGAAAAATTTAAAAACAGAATTGAATATTTGCAATGTTAGCTCTCGCACATCGACTGAAGCAATTGCATTTCTGATCCGAGTTACCTGAAAGTATCTTGTCAAATAAATAAAGCTTTCTATATAAAGATTTGATTTTTGACGGGCATCTAGAGGAGAAAATAATGTACGGAAAACTTCAGATCAATATCTCAAAAACTGAGGAACTTCTACATGTAGGTTAATGCTGACAGATGGGTATCGACTCAGCTGTTCCCGGTTTGCTATGAAACATTTTTAGGGAGAGTTGTCATATATTATAGAAAACAAAATATGATTTTGTCCTAAAAGTTAAGAATTTCTATGATTTCCTTCTATTTTCGGTAATTTATTTCAAATTAAGGTATTAAAAACTTTTCCAAAATAAAAATGTTTATTCTAGCCAAAACCTAAATTAACTAATAGACAGGGCTGCCAATCAAATTGTTTATGTTTCCAAATTACAATTTGTTTAGATGGCATGAGGAAAACCACATACATATGTATATGTGTATGCTTTCATAAACACGGAGTCAAACATTTAAGTATACCTCTCGATGCGGAGGCCCAATCACTGTCTCCTTTTAATGCGCCATAATTTCATCAATTCGAGTGTTTCGAGACAAAAAGTTGTTATGACCCCGTTTTTCTTTGTAGGACATGCTTTCATTTCGACACAAATACTTTCGCCGAACGACCGACCTACAAAAGTAATAACAACAACTTGAGCTAATGGGGCAGAATAGCAAAAGCGCCACATTGCTGTGACAAAGTCACACAAAAAATTGTACAAATACGCATATTTTTAATACAATTATGGTTCTGTTTGTTTTTGAGGTCTATCTGCCGGGCTTCACAGCCATTTCTCCATCAATTTTTGATGAGCTCCAACGGCGTTGCGGGGCGCGTCCGAACGGCGCAAGCACTACGAAAGTGGGTGTCTATGTGAGAGTGCTTTCACGCTTCAACTGTCCACTGTAGCTACATGTATGTATTACATGTTTGTTTGTGTGTGTGTGCGCGCTAACGAATTCTAGTGTCTGTATGTGTAAATACTAGATTTTATGGACTGCTTGTTTGCATAAGTTTCGGTAATATTTAGATTTTATGTTGACAGTTATGCGACAAAGCCCACAGATGAGGGGATGTGCGAAGTGCGGAGGTGGAACCCATTAAAATCACAGATTTACGTTTTTCTGAATAATTTAATGCGTGCATTAAATGTGAAAGTGAATGCTAGTGAAATGTCGCCGGAGTGCGCTGTGAGTGACGGGTGGAGGAAGCGACGAAGTTGGTGAAGCAATAAGGTTGTAGTTGTTGGTATTGTGACGCATAAAATTGGCTGTGGAAATTGCCGTAAAATGGGCGGAAAATGTGGCGGAAGTGTAACAAACGGCGGGACACACAACGCACATGCCTGTCATTGCTCAGCGAGAGGGGTGGGAGGGTGTGCTTGGTTGTTGGTTTTCGGTCATATAATTTTGGGCATTTGTCACAGTTTACGACTGTAAAATTTGTTTGCGTCGAGACTTTTTTGTATATATTTTCATTAAATTTAAATGGAAATGCCCGTGATTTAAGTTTTTCTGAGGAAGGAAATTTGTAAAATACGGCGAATGTCAAGAAAAATATTTCGCCCTAACACATCACTCACACAAAGATTGGTGTTGACAGCAAGGTGCTCCGTTAGTGAATAGAATAAGTAGAAAACTTTGGCATGACTTCTCGCTAAGCAGTCTGCTAATAAATTGTATATAAAGTACTACTCTTTAAAGAATTCGATAAGCCTTCTTGACTTACAACCCGATGCACGTAAGAAAGAACAGATTAATAACCGTAGAGACTTAAAAATCATGTGAAGTGAGACGCCCTGAAGCTGAGGATTGATAGTTACTTTTTTCAGTCTACTGCTTCTTCATTGACTCCGCAACCGTGAGTCAGTGTGGGCAGAGAACACAAAACTTCACCAATTGCCTCTAGCCTTTGCAAGATCACGCCCGTAATACATGCTTATTGCTGATAGGCCTCATCGCACATGGCCCTTCCTTTCGGTACGTGAGCGTCCTTGCTTTCGCCTTCCATCGAATCGAAATCGTTGAATTTTTATGTGCTTAAACTGCAGAGCTCGTGCGTTTCTCATCTCAGTCAGTCGGCATAGAATGTAATTTTGGTTCGTTGAGAAAGGAAACTGCTTCTCAATTGCCTTCAGGAATTCCAGTTGAGCAAGTAGCAATTTTTAAGCTTTTTTTGGGATATTTATGGTTCTATATCCTTATAATTTTCCAAAAATCTAAGCATTTTCACTAAAAGTGTTCATTGCATGCCGCCTACTCCTCTCAACTGATAGTTATATTCTTCTTTATTTGCGTAGACACCGCTTACGCGGTTATAGCCGAATTTACAACAAACTGATAATTGGTAAACAATATACATACATATGTACACTTAAATGTGTCACTGGTTGCTTTGCTCGTTATTTCCTTGTTTATATTTCGCTGTACAAATATACTTATGTTTTGCATGTTATTGTTGCCAGACCGACATATACCAATACTTCAGTTGAGGGAAATTATTTTTTAATAATAGACGCCAAGCATGTTTCCCGTTCCTGTTCGACACGTTGCAACATCGTTGTGCTGCCCCCACCTGCTAGGCCTTGAGCTCTCACACACTTTCTTGAGCACGTTGCGTCACTCAAGCCAACGGGTCTATGACCCAAGCACTCGAGACTAGTGTAACGAAGTTGCCTATGCAAATAGCAAAGCAGTTTGATTTGATTTGGTTGTCACCGCTTTCGGTTGCCACCATTGTTTGTGTATTCATGGCAGTGCAAATAAATTGAATACGATTCTTTTTTAGTATTTAAGTAAACAAGGTGGTGAAAAAATATATTCTCTAGTCCTTAACGCAAATAATGAAGCGCTACTAACCTCTAGCAAATATAATATGTTCTTCGTATCCCTACCCCGTGCTCGCACATCTTCACCTGTTCGAGTAAAATGTTATTGTTGCGCGGCAACTGTGGCAACACGTCGAAATTGTTAGTCTGACGCTCGCAGTGCGTTGACTAGTTGCTTTTAGTGTTTGTGTGTGAAATTGTCGGCATTGCGTGGGGTTTGTCGCCAGTGTTTCATGGCAATCGTGGTCCTCTTCGTTGGTTATGTAGCGTCATCGGAGAGATGTAGTAACTCGCCGCTTTAACCCTCACTACGTGCGTACCGTTATGCCGCACACCCTTGGCGTTGTAATTTTTACGGCACGCAACGCACTTTCCTACGGTCTTTAATATTGCCCTTTCTTTTTTTTTATTTCGTGTGACACCTTTTACTTTGACAGCACTCTCCGCGCTCGTTTCAGAGCACGCTGTTGAAGCACTTAAAGAGGGTGAGACATTATCCTCAGTATTAATTCTCTTCCTTTTGCTGTTCTGCCTGTTGCAATTGAATTTATAGTGCGATTTTGTTATCTTTTATTGGTGGGACGTGATCTACTATGTGGTCCTTCAAGACTTAACGGCATGTGTAGTTGGCGCAAATACACAAACAATATAAAATATAATATATAAGTATTATAACAAAGTGCGTGTTTGTGTGTGTGTCGGTCGCCCTTAGCTTGTTTACGGCCTCCTTGCCGCATTGTTATTTATCATTGTTTCGCCAATCATTGTTATTGTTGTGCTTCATCATTTCCTATGCCTTTGCGCAGCTCAATTTTAATGCTTTATTTATTTGCTTTCACTTTTTGTGTTGTTGTTTGTTGGGATTAGTGTCGAAATATGTGGCAGTGTATGTGCCAGGCATATTGAAGGACTAGGGTAAATATTTGCTTAGTCGCAATTTGTGCCCGAAAAATCCTTTTTTAATTTACCTACCATTGAATTTAATTGGCGGAGCTGATTAAATTGGTTACGGCTTTCATTGAGTTGTTGTTTGTGTTGCTTTATTTCTCCATGGCATTTAATAAGGGTAATAGGACCCTAGGCATAGGCACGGTTGATGGCGAAGGAGGCATAGAATTTCTGGTGGTGGTGGTTTGTGCTGGAATTATGATTAAATAGGCGTTCCGATTGATTAAAACGCTCCAAATAATAGCAGAGTTGTTGTCAATGTCAATGAATTCCATGGTTTTTGATGATACTAATTTCGAGGACCGTCGCAATCGAGCGATTACGGCGTCGAGTGGCAGAAACTTTTAAAATAAATGGTAAAATTTCTCATAGCAACGGGCGGCTATCAGCAAAATTAGATTTGAAGCGGGTTTTCTTGGAATAATCTGATGTAATTACAATGAACAATTTTTTTTTCATTTTTTGAGATTATATAATTTCGCTTCCCACATTTAAATTACAAATTGTGGTCAAGTATATGCTCTAAGCTCAAGATATAAAATGTACAGTACTCCTAGGCCTGATTATGAGACGAAAACTTTTCCTTGTACGTATGTAACTAACTTTACAAGACTTTTTTCTATGTTTTTGCTAAGGAGCTAAGCGGTCTTTCCGTAGAGCTGCTCGGAAGCAAATAATTCATTTATTGTTTGAAACAAAAACAAAAGTTATTAGAATCAGGGCTCTGACCTATTATATAAATAAAAAACTAAAAAGCACATAATCGCCCTAGAAGTTTTTCAATAGATCTAAATGCAACACATTTATATTTCTTAGACTGGCGGGAAAAATAAAGACAGGGCGATAGGCCTATTATTATTAACAAATTCCGTTTCTAAAGCTTCTCAAATGAACCTGAAGCTCTTATATTATGTTAGATATTAAAATGAGGAACACACACGATTTTCTTAGAAACATTTATACTATACATGCATATACCATATATCCCGATCGAAGCAAATAATTTAAGTAAACACTTTCCATGACTCTTTCTTTATGTTTTATATATATTTAGGACTGAAACCTAAGAAGTTGTGTGGACTATAGACCTTTCTTATAATTATAGACCTTCCATAAATCCAGTTTATATAAATAAATATAAATAGAATAAAATTTATAGAGACCAAAGGACATTTTATTTAAGTTTAGCCTCAGTGAAATATATTGATCTCTTTAACTCCCTTCACCAAGAAGCCAACTCGACAAGGTGAAAGGTGAATGTAACGGAAAGCTCTAATCCAACTGGTCGCATATAACGCTTCAAAGGCAATTTGGCTTTTATGCAAAGCCATTAAATTACTTAATGACATGTACTGCCTTATCAAATATGTGTAGTAATTACAATGAGTTTACTAAATTCTTAACCAAGGGTAATTAGTATAGGTGCTATATACACATGTATGTGTATATGAAGACCTCAATAGGGAAAGGACAGGAGTTTACGTGGTAAATCTGAACTATTTGGTGGGGTAATTTTTATCGTAAAGTCATGAAGTAATGGCGTTAATTACACCAGCATTCAGTTCCGATATAAATAAAATATGAAGGTGCCACAATTAGATGGCGCCTATGAATACTTATATTCAAGAGGACAAACATAAAATCAATTAGGATAATAAAAATTTTAGTGGACATACTTGTAGGCAAGTCCAACCTGAATTTAATGCTACGACAATATGTTAAAAGTTATATATGAATACATATATACGATATATAAAAATATATATATGTACGAGGTGTGTTCAAAAAAATCATTTTGTTTTTATCTTCCTCAGCTCCTCCTTCGATGCCGTCTTTATCTCGTCAAGAGAAGCGTAACGTCGTCCTTTCATGGGCCTTTTCAGTTTAGGGAACAAGAAAAAGTCACAGGGGGCCAGATCTGGGGAATATGGTGGCTGCGGCATCATTAGTGTGTTGTTTTTGGCCAAAAAGTCGCGCACAAGCAACGATGTGTGTGAGCAGGGGCGTTATCGTGGTGCAAAAGCCAATTTTTGTTCTTCCACAAATCCGGGCGTTTTTGGCGGATTGCTTCGCGCAAATCGCGCATAACTTTCAGGTAATATTCCTTATTGACCGTTCTTCCCAGTGGCAAGAACTCATGATGCACCACGCCCCTGCAATCGAAGAGAACTGTCAGTTACTATTCGCGATACTTTTTGAGCACACCTCGTATAAAATGTAAATGGTTTGATCAAAACATATTCTCGAATTTATATAAAAATTTATGTATTTAAGAACTTTTAATTCTTCCATGAGTAATATGAACCCAAACCCACTCGATTTTCCTGCAGGGGAGCTGAACTGTATTGCAGCAATTAATAGACACCATGTGAATTATATACATAATGTATATAATAGAGGTTTACTTTTAGGTTTTAGGGTGACTTTTATATTAAGCGAAACTACACACACTTACAAACATTTATAAGGAATACAAATAGAACTGGTCACTTAAGCATCTTATCCACTGGGATAGTTTGGTGATAAAATTCAATGCAAAAATAGTACATGGGAAACAACACAACTGTCTCCTAACTGGGAAATTAACTGATAAACAGCTGCTGCTCTACGCCACCTTCATACCGTAGAAGAATTAATGTTTGAAGTAGATAAGACAGTTTGCCATCGCTTGTCGCTAAATGCTGTTTGCAGATCCTTTCCAGCCGTAATTCAACGCATGAGGAACATCCAGAAGCACTAAAATGTCGTATAATTGCAGCTGCATATTGGTGCGGTGCTTTTGTGGCATGCTACATGTGTGACTGGCTTACGAAACTCGCTACCGTTTGATAACAGTCTGATAGTCCTATCAACACCAAGTGGGTTTTGGGAAGTGCTTAATTGAATTATTGAATTAGCATTTGCTTCCTGGTGAATAATAAAAGTGTTCTTTTGTTTGCTCACACACTACTACCACTTTAGAAGGGAGGGTATTTACTGTTTACATGGAGAAGTTGGAGTTTTGTATGTTCGTAAAAAGGAGTTGTAGACTGTGATCAAATTGAAAGGTGAATTTCGTCCATTTCATCTTCTTTAAAGTAATTCCTTCCCGCTGCAATACACTTATGCCAACGAATTTTCCAGTTATCATAGCACTTGGAAAAGTCTTCTTCGTTTCAGTTCTTATATCCTCAATTGAGTCAAAACGGTGTCCTCGGAGTGGTCATGTGAATTTGCCGAATATCCAGAAGTTACACGAAGGTAAATTAGGCGAACGCGGTGGTTTCGGAACGATATTTGTTTAATTTTTGGCGAAGTGATCACGAATAACCAATGCAGTATGATATGGTCTATAATCGCAATTCTTTATTCAATAAATTCATACATAGGAAAAATCGAAGAATTTGCTTTCAGAGACCCACAATACGATATCTACCTTTAAATTTGATCACAGTAATATGTTATTTTTAACTATTTGAAAGTTAGAAACATTTACAAATCGTTTTTCAAATATATCGACCTAAAAGTCTAGAAGGATGTCACCAAAACAGTAACTAAATAAATATAAGTATAAGTGTATATGTTAAGATAAGGAGAACCGCAACCTGATTGAAGCTCCGAAGTTGAAAGATATTTTTGAGATATCGATGAGAAATTTTGTACACGTTCCATTCTTTTGGATAGACTGCTTGGTTGTCGGAACTACCGATATCGGACCACTGTAGCATAGCTACCATACACACTGAACGATCCAACTCAAGTCTTTGCAAGTAAAACTTTTTTATTTGAAAATACTGCTGCCATATAAACTAACCGATAAAAGCTAGATAAAGATCTTTTTATACACCTTTACGTTAAAATTTATACAAACCTTTATGTACAATGTAACTGTGAAGGATATTATAACTTCAGTGTGTGAAAACAAAGGTATGTTTAACGAATGCGTCATATGTCATATATCAGCAGTGTCTATGACGAATAAGTAACGTGTATAATAAAAACTTAAATATTCGTCGGATTACGTCAATTAAGTAGAACGTCATTATTGATTGAATGTTAAAATTATTGGCCTCAAAAACACAAAACGAAAAGAAAAAACAAAAACCAAACTAAAGTTAGTAATTTATTAATAAATAATATGGGGAGTTAATCAACACCTAACAATAGAGCAGAGTCGATAGTTTTTGAAACTAAACCTAAATTAGTAGGATGAAGCTCATGGAAGAAGAGAAATAGAACAACAGAAATAAAAGAAAAATAATAACTTGCGCGCACGCTGCGGTCGGAAAGAGAAAGCCGACGGAATTGAACTTTTATGGAAATAAAACCGTTTATCTCAATTTACGGCAAAACTATAGGTTCTAGGGAACAAGTTGTAAAAGTGAGAAAGGTAACTTTTACAAAAAACAATATATATAGTATCATATATATATTATATATACATATGGTATACAAAGTCTTTTTAAGGGTCCAATGTCCAACACTTTGTCATTTTTTATGTAAAATTTGTATTTTCCCATCGGAAAAGTCCTTTTATTTTCAATCGAAAAATTAAAAATCTCACGTCCGAGTATTTTTTTAAAAAAAAAGGAAGGATTCGTTGATATCTCTACTTTCCGATTTTCCAAAAAATATTATTGCTAAGTAAGTTTTCCTAGAAAATGCTGAAACAGACCACCCTTCAGCAGTTGCCCACATCGAGTATTTGCAAATGAAATATTACAAATTAAGTTCTTTATTGAAAAGTGAAATAATAAAGAGTTGCCTACATTTAGGCGCACAGTTGTTGAATTGCTGTGGTACTTGCTTTGAAAGTTGATCTGCTTCAACTAAGTAATTTTTAGCTTTATTAAATTGTATATCAGTGCTAATAAAATGCAAGTAATCATAAAATATTAATTTAATTTAAAGCAAATGTAGGGTTGACAACTTTTGGGAACGTTTTACTTTCAATATTTCCACATAAATATTTATATACGTATATTATAGTAGGTCGCTTTCTCTATATAACTGCGAATGTGAGAAATTTTCTAGTGATCAATCTGAACAACTATTCCTAAGAGAGTCTGGGTCTGAAACCGATTTTCATTAAAAAAAAAATCGATACCGGTTATAAACCCATATTCTTAGTAAAGTTATTACGAATGATCGGAAGAATATTTTCCGCATACCCAAATTATCCGTTGTTTCGACTCCCTGTAAGCCCGCTCTATCGAGGAAACCACGGCAATATACCACACTTCAGCATAATTATTAATTTTATTTAATGTATTCAACATTTCTTCAAAAGCCTGAAAGCCAAAGTACCAATCAGTATCAATTTACCAATATCGATTATGCAATTTTATTCTCCACTTTGGCTTTTGCAATGGCAAATTAATTTCATTTTCTTAATTGTAAAATTACACCGTTGTTATTGTTGGTGTTTTTCTTTGTAGAATTTAAATAAAGTGGAAAGCGGTGTAAAGCAATCTTTCACCGTTGTTTTTGTAACGGCACAGCGTGAGTGTCAATAAAAATTGTTGACGCTTTCTTTAAGGTAATAATGCCGCAACACACACATGCACACGCACGCAAGAACACACACGTACACGTGAGAGCCGACATGTAATTGTGAGCAAATTATACACGCCAACTTAAAACACACTTACATGAGTATATATTTATGTAAGTACCTACCTATACATGTACATATGTAAGTATATACTTCTGTTTATATGCGAGTGTAATTTCATGCACTCATGCAAACAGGCTTGTGATATATACATATGTATATCTATACGCATATACCCATATGCACGTTGAATGTGACGAGTAATTACAGTTCAATGGCAACGAGAATTACGGTAAGCTGCAATTTTTTTCCACCTGCCGCCATTATTTCTGTCGTGGATTTTCGTTTTTTGCTTTTCGGCAGATGTGAATGCGTTGTGGCAACATTTTATGCTCGCTGCAAAAACAAAAACAATCCACACACACACATATAAGCTTTCGCATATCTGTGCATTCGCCGATTTAAACTCATCTGCAGGTGAATTTTGTGTGGCGAGCAACGGCAATGAAGGCAACAAAAACCATTATGTGGCGGTGGCCGTCGGCTGATGGCTAACGACGACAACGACAAGGCATAAAACAAAAAATAAGCACGCACACATATCCACAAACGTCCGAGAACGTATGAGACGTATGAAGGAAAAAATGAAAGTGCCACTTTGCTGCGCTGCGATAAGCGTATGGGCGTGCGAGGCACTCGAGCAGGGCGGTGTGGTGTTAAAGGCTCCGTCGCTGTCGTAGTTCCGTGCAGTTGAGCGCAGATTGCAAACTATGGTGTGTTGCGCATGTTGCACATATGTAGGAGTATATATTAATTTCTCCTTTCAACAATTGCATACAAAAAACAATGGCGGCATTAAAAGCAGTCAACTGAATTGCCTTTTTACCACCGTAATTTGGATCATTGTATTATATGTGCACGCACACATCCAAACACACATGCACATATGTGAATAAATGCACTCATAAGTGTCGGAGTGGGAGTGCTTGTGTGTGCGTTGGTTCTTAGGCGAATTTTATATATTTTTAAGGTATGATTTTTGGCGCGACAACTGGCGCGACAACAACACTAATATGCCATTTAATATGGCCTTTCACTTGCATGTAGATATGTGCTTAAATATGTTTGTGAGCGTAGGCGCGTAGCTGTTTGCCGGCCTGCTGTTTATTATTAAGCGAAAATTGGCAGTATTTTTTGCCTGTGTTACAGGAAGTCAAAAATTTAATTTCATAGCAATACCGCAATAAAAACACAAAATAATAAAAAAGTAGAACGCAAAAAAGCGACAAAAATCAGAAATAAAAAATAAATATGAGATATATGTATGTATATAAAATAAAATGTTTGTATACAAAAACCTTTAAAACCTCTTTAAAATCTTTAAATGTCGCCTGCCACCATTGCCAACGTTCTCGCTCCTGTTGTTGCCAACAAATTCCCGCCGCCGTCACACAGACGTTCTTCCAGCCCCAGCAGTTAGCCGAAAACATCAAAAGAGGGCTTGTGAGCAATAACAACAACAATAGCGGTGACATTGACAAAAACAGTGGATGCCTCCGTTTCACTTATTTGCCACTTGCCATTCGGACTTTATGCAGCCAAAGACACTTTTCGCTCAAGTAAAAATATACGTAGTGTACATATTCTGACGGAACTTTTGGTGTTGCTCAACGTCAGCTTCATATACATTTACATATATATAAAATAACATACAAATAGTCATATGTATGTAAATATACATATGTGCATATGTATGCTGATACATTTTATGCGAAAAAAGCTTAATGCATGCAGTGTTTAGGTGACAGCACCCTGCCGAAGGTTGGCAACAAAAAATGTACTGCTGGCGACAATTAACTTAATTAAATTCTGTCCAAACACAAGTTCTACCAGACGCCTTTTTTCTTTCAAGAAAAGCTCACAACTTTTTTACTCCTACATCAGTTGCGGGCAACTAAGTAAACACTTCTTTGTAAAGGCTTTTGATTACTAAAAGTGTTTAACTGTTTGTATGGCGGCCAGTAACTTTTCGGTTTTCTGAAAATCCAAGCTGTTCCTGCTGAGGCTGTGGAGAAGACACTAAGTCTCAACTGATTTTAAAGTGTTATATCCACTTACAAGATAGAAAACAGGAATTTTCGGTGAATTTTGTTTGAAGAGGCATTTTAATCAATAAAAAACCCAAAATTAATGTGCTTTTGAAGAATTTCTTATACTTAATTAATCAACGACTCATTTTTAAAAATTTCGTATGTCGTTGATTCTCTGAATATTTCGGTGTTCCTTAATCAGGTTTGCCAATCTCCAGTAGAACGTCCGAAAAAAGATGTCTAATAGCGAGGAAGACTTTTCTGCTTAAAATTATCTCAAATCCAAAAACCAAAATAAATTATTTTTACCATAGATGGATACAAGCAATGATCGGAGAAATAGTCAAATGTTTTGGGTTAGTCAGAAGAAATTGAAAAAAAAAATGTAATTTAGAGTGGCTTAAGAAATCGAAATTATTAACAAAAATGTAATTTCTTCGATAATTCTCTAAGGAGTCGTATGAAAATTTTTCTTCTCCAAAAAAATTTTCTCACCGACCCTGAGAACAGGATTTCAAGAAAATCGCCTTTAAGGTTTTTAAGATAAAAAAAATCTAACAAATACGCTAATATTTCAGAAACTATTTGCGCGATTAGTTCGAAATTGTCGGAGAATCTTTTAATTCATACATATACATATATTCGATATGTGTGAAAAATTCGATTTTCTGAAATTCACATTTGGATATAATTCCTTATGGGACGAGATACATCTAGAATTTAAAAATTAAAAAATTTTTTTCCACTCTAATCAATTGTAAAACTATTCAAAAATATAGTTCCAAAAGGGTTTCCAAATTTTTGGGAACAAATAGAGCCCAGAACCAATGCACGTCATGCAGCGGCTGTATAGGTACCAAAATTTTGAGGCTGCTTTCCTCGAAACTAACTTTTTTTTATCCGGCCGTCAAAATCGCGAGATTATTATTATCCGATTTACTTGAACTAAAGGGTATTTTATATACAATTTTCTACTCAAGTGCGTGATAGAGCGCTTTAAATATTTTGATCCCGAAAAAGAAGAGTAAAAACTGCAGTTTTTAGAAAATCCAGGCTTACATGTCAAATTTTCGAAATTCTCAAATCCCATCTATTATGCACTTGATAAAAGCTTCTTGATTAAAAAAAAATTTACTTTTTTCGTTTCAGATAAGGAGCCTAGTCGGAAGTTGACGGTCGCAAAAAATGTCAATCAACGGAATTGTTGATATTTCGACCATTTTGTCTTTATTTTTTGACATAAAATAATTTTTATTTTGTAGTTAAATACTTACTATTTATGCAAAATTTCGGATGCGATCGATTTTTATTCTCCCATAATAAAAGGGAAAAAATTACTTGACGGTACTAGAGGTATCCCTCCCCCCACCTAAGGTAAAAGTTGTATTGTTTGTTTTGAGTAGTGTACAAAACAAAAAATATTACGTGTTAAGAAATGTTTGCTATAATTTTCGATTTTAAATGGCAAGAACTGTCAAACCCACAGCATTCTTTCAAATTCTTAGGAATGTTTTCTTCCGCTACAGAAAAACGACAGTTGAACTAAATAAGTGAGAGCAATAGTGGGATAGTTAAAACAATCAGCCTTTTCGTAAACTTCGCGTGAATAATTCATTTCGATATATTTTTATTTTCACGCGAACGGAAAATTCGTATCACGAATTAAGTGTGAAAATCTCGAATTTCGAAAATACTATTGTGAACTTGGTCAAGCTATCAAATATGGTTTTGTTTTGATTCGGTGGCACTGAAAAAAAATTCAATCGAATCGGTATTAGCTGCATGCGTTTTGCAGATAACAATTCTGGGATGTATTGTTATATTTGAGGGAATAATTGAATAAAAAACTTAAGTGGTCCGCATTGAGAAGCAACTTTAAAATCGATGGACCGTGTTTACACAGAAATTTCTTACTTTTATAAAGACCTTCCAATTTACTACAATCCAAAAACTACTTACATACATATGTATTTTGCTAATACTCATCAGTTCATGTAATTTTTTTTTAATCATACTATATAACTGTTTAATAATGTGTGCTAACATTTTACTGATACAGCAATACTAAAAGCTGCGTAAAAAATCTCATGGATTCGCGGAAAATCATGTATTCACGATCAAGAAAAATTTTCAAATAGAAAACTTTTCCTATATGAATTTTACAATAAAGAGAACAGAAGCTTATGAATTTTTCATGATGAATGGCTTTGACGCGAACTTTACAATAAGGTTTAAAGAAGTATTCTGTCTAGGATTTCGAAAAAAATCGATTTCTTTTTATATTTTGATAGTTTAGACTTTCAAAAATATGACCTTTGAAGGATTTTTCAAAATTCGACTTATTTTCGGATATACAGCCGATTTTGAGACGTGGCGTCCGTGTTCGCTAGAATTGTCTCCTAAACTTTAAACCGTTTTTCTCGAAACTGACTTTTTGGAACGATACACGATTTCTCAGGTTCTACTGGACCGAGTTACTTGAAATTTTTATAGAGTCTTTTTTATAGGCTTGTCTATGGTTGAAAATAGCCCCATCCCCAAATTTTTATTTTTATTATTTTTAAAAATTCTAAATAGTCAGAAAAAGTGATCAGAAAAAACTTTTGATCAGGCTGTCGCCATTTTGTGAAACAAATCTTTTTCCCACTTTTCCGTAGTTCCGCCCATTGCGACATTATTCTAGATTAATAATCTTTGTTTTTTTGTATTCATATAACTAGGAGGGTTGAAATCATTTGTATGGTCACGTGGAAATTTGTAGAGAACCCCCACTTCGTCAGCTTTTGAAATTTTTTATTTTTTTTCAGTTTTTAATTTTTTTCTGTACCCTTCTAAAATTAACAAATAACCAATAAAAAAGCTGATAGTAAAAATATTAATTGCTTTTTTTACGATACTTTAAAAATTACCTGAAATTCATACTTTTAGACCAAAATACCCCCTGAATATAATCTCTTGGTTTTCATGATTGTTTATCACAGTTCCAAATCAAGCAGACTGTGATGATCAAGAAGCACGTTTCTTCAATTCACAAATCTTTACGGTTATGTGAGTTTGTTGACTTATACCAGTTTTTTGTTCGGTTCGGATTTCTTGAAATGTAGCCCTTTTAACTTTATGCCATCTCACATTGATGACAGTACATTTTATATAACTTATACCAGTTTTATGTTCGATTTGCTTTTCCTAAATTTTAGGAGTGTGTATTTGATTTTTTGTAGCAGTGTTATTGCTTGGTTTGTTATTGCAGTTACAAGCTGTAAGTGAGCTGTTCTCTCGACAGACAATTCTTTGCTGAAATCTAGCTAAACTTCATGACTTTTTTACTTCACCGTTAAATAGAAACATCATTTAAGTGCTGGCCATTTTGCCAATTCAATCAATGAGAGCTGTGCACAAATCTACCATAAAAACTGACCCAACAACAACACAGCAGTAAGTGATAAGAAACATAGAAAAACTGAAAAAACCGCAAAAGTTCAATTGTAAATCGTTACGCTTGAAAGTTTGGCCGCAAAACGTTTAGATTTACCACAAACATCGATAGCAGACACCAGAGCTAAACGTAAGCCAGAAAACCAGCAACCCACACACACACACATATATACAGATGCATGCATGCATATTTAGCACGCAACAATTGCTGCAAGCAAAGTAACGATGAGCTTTGTGTAAAGCGGTTAGTTAGTGCTAAACGAAAGCCAAAGGAGAAAGAGAAGCGACAGCAGAAGCAACAAGTAAAAAAGAAGGCGACGTAACTTAACTTTTTGTCAGGGATATAAATCTAAATTTAATCTTACGCTACTGAAGGCGCACAACAGCACCAAAGAGAGTCCGTCGTCTCGTCTCTAGAAAGCGAACAAGCAATTCATCGTGCAACAACAACAGGGTGGCAGCATGCAGTGGTGTAGCAGTGGTGACGGTTAAGCTATTGAGTGAAAGTGCAACGGTTGCTGATGCAGAGCGGTGAGGGGCTGGAGGTGTCGCAAACTAATTTGTAACGAGATTAGTAAACGATGCGTTGTGAAGGATGGGAATGGCTACACGTGCGACTACGCCACACACACACATCTATACAAATAAACAAACAAGGATATGTATCTGTGAAACAAATTTTTTATACAGCGTTGCAAGCATGGAAGCGGGTATAAATTACTGAGACGCTTTGTGTGTGTGTGGCGCTCACTTAAATGCCAGAGAATGAGAATTTACTCGAAATTGCTGAGATTTGCTGCACAACGAGCGACAGTATAAATTCTAATTTGCACAGAGAGGTTGCGCAAATGCAAATACATGTATACGGAAGGCAAAGACAGTGCACAATTTATGTATTCACGCACACACATACACATGCTAATGTGATGTAGACACAGCTTAAGTCTAGTTAAGCCTTTGTCATACCCCACAACACTGAGATTTCCAACGCAATCCCCTGCTGCTCGTGTATGTGCTGTCCACACACACACCCATATACAAGTGTGTGTGTGTGCTTCCTTTGACAGTCCACAGTCGGCAAACTCACATTTGCTTTGAATGCAGAAGAACAATTTTTTCACTTTAAATGAAAATTGTTTATAATTCCCTCAATAAATGCTGACATCATTTCCGAGTGAGTTGCATGAAAATCAAATTTAAATATTTGCCAAGCGCACACACTCAACAAACGCAGCCACCAGCAGGCACATAAATATAGTAAATTTATGTTTGTATGTATGTATGTGTGTGGGTATATACTCAGACAAGTTTTAAGTTTGTGCACTCATAGTCGCTTACAAGCTCATAAGCTTACTAGAAGTTTCGCACACGCCTTTTTCTCCTCTGCATAAACCACTGTTTCTTATTTAATTTTGCATGTGCGCGCGCGTTTGTGTGTGTACGTGCGTGTGTGCGAGTTGTTGCACAAACAGTCGAAAATCTCCCAAGGCACTTGAGCTATTTTCCACTGCGTTGCCACATTTTTGCTATATCAACCAACACGCGCACACATACATATTTATATACATAACACACACGGAATGTTGCAAACTGAAATGCGAATGTGTGCGCAGTGTGACAGCAGCAGCACAGTTAGGGATACAGATTTGCTGCAGCTTGCGCGTAATTGTATGCCATCTGTATGACATGCAGTGCAACGTCAGTTTGGAGGACGAACTAGTCAAAAAATAGACAACAAATAGCAACAGTGACAAAGTGAAGGCAAGCAGAGCTGTATTGAGTTCGGCATTAGTGACAATTCGGTACCCTACGAAACGAAAACTACAAAATAAATTTTTCGTAAATTTTCAATATGACAACTTAAAATCTTTTTGATTATCTGAATATATATAAACTTAAATCTAAAGTCTTCACAGGTGATTTTGTTATAGCAACTATATCTGAAACTTAACCGGCTAACGGTTTGCATCCAAAGTACTAGTTCATTTAGCCAATTTTAAGGTTACTTACTAAAGAAAAAAATCTTTTATGAAATCTGATTCTTATGTGGATTCATCAGCTTGTCTGATTCCTATGTGCTGCAATATTATGGTCTGATCAATAGGAAGGTAGATTGTAGAGTTGCCTTGGATAATAATTTGTGCAAAACTTCATGACGATATCTTGTCCAATAAAAAAGTTTTTCATATAATTTTTTTTCTGGTCGTTCAGTTTGTAGGGCAGCTATATGATAAAATAATCCGATCTATAAAATCTCTAAGCCGAATTTGGTCAAAGCATCTCGTCAAAAGAAAAAGTTTTTCATACAAGCATTTGATCCCTCCCGTTCAGTTTGTTTGGCAGCTACATACTTACATCCGTGATCCGATATCGGTATTTCTGACATATTAGCAACCTTCTTGAAGAGAGATGAACACGTGCAAAATTTCAATCGGTATCTCAAAAGAGACAAACATACTATAAAAATGTCAGTATACTGACAATATGATGATAGCAAGTGCATATAACTATGTAACTATACAAATGTCGTTTGGTATACTGAAATATCGGTGGAACAGCAAGCTTCATTTAACACTCGTAAACTTCTCTGTTGAATTATACCGTCTAGCTTAGTTACTAATTTCATATTATAAAGATTTTTAGAAGAGAAAAGCGCGGAAATAAAGTGAGAATATTTGACAGACCGACCATTTTCTTATCTTCTAGAAAACGTATTTTCATGAACTTTTAACTTATTTTCTACTAAAGAAACATTTTTCTAAATTTCCTATATTCAAACAACTGAAGAGTACCACAGAGTCTAACAAGCCAATGCAGCGTACCATTTATACCCATATATAGGTAATTACATATTTATATCAACACACAATGTATGTGTGTATATACTTGTATGCTATTTATTTGCCAGCTTTTGCTTTGCCGCACAAACTGTTGATATGCCTACAACAATAACAACGTTGTGGAGTAAAAAATGGCTTTTTGAATAGCAAAAACTTGGAGAAGTTATACATGGCTTTATGAAGAAAGCGGGCAGCTTTATTTGCTCTCTTCACACGGCTATACACACACATTCATGTATATAGGTAGATATGTATGGCTGTGTGTGCGCTGCAATACAAATTGTTGCAAGTGGCCGCAGTGATTCAGTGGCACTTTCGAAAGCATTTCTCTCTGCTACTTATTTATTTGCGACCACTTTGCATATTTCAAAATTTATACGCTGGCTAGTTGTACAACTGTGGCGCGTCTACAAGTGTGCGACAGAGTTTTTGCTGCCGCAACGGCTGCTGTGGCAGCGTAGTGTGTCGTATGGGTGTGTGTGTGAGTGACTTTTTTGTATGCCTGTTTATTCTGCCGCTTTATCAACAAGTTATATTCATAACCATTTGCACGCTTATAAGCACATTACTAAGTATATTGGTGTTTGTATGAGCAAACACTATTGAGCCCTGTTGCGCGCCTTTACATAGGCTAGGATTTTTGCAACATTGTTTTCTTCGTTTTTCGTAAGCTTTTCTTAATAGTTGCGGTTGTCTGCTTCTGGTTGCGTTATTCTAATCAAAACATTTTTTAACATATTTTGGGTGTTTATATAGCAATTTCTGTTTATTTCTTTTAAACAATTAAAATCGGTATGTTCCTCAAACGTCAGCACTTGTAAGTGCATGAAATGAAGGCGAACGGAGATCTTAGTCGGACAATATAAACATGGGAAAATTCATTTGTGAAGAGAAGTTGGCCTTTTTGAAGCGTTAACTTCGGCCAAAGCCGTAATACCTTTCAGGGGTTTACATCTGTTATAGAGTGAAAAGGTTTAAAAATATATCTGTCTTGATTTTGATCGTTTTATGGCAGCTACATTCTGCAGATTGTATAGAACAATATATTCGAAGATTGTAGCGTTCACTTGAGCAATAATTAATGACAAATTTCATGAAGGCACACTGCCAAATGGAAAAGTTTTCCGTACAAAGAATTAATTTTGACAGGTATGTTTGCATGACAGGTTTTTGCGGCAGTCGACCGATATCGGCGGTTTGCGTTCAGTGAACAAAAATAATTTAGGGATAATTGTCTGATTTACATTAGAAAATTTCAGGATTTTAGGTTTTAGTCTTAAGCACTAAGTTCAGTAATCGAATTATCAGTTGTCGTGAGAGTATTATTTGTCATTTTAAGAAAACAACCTGGCTTTCTTAAAGTACTTATGGAAAACGGATGACATGAAAATTAATTGTTAACAATATCAACCCTTAAAAGTAGAACTTTTACCCCAGGTACATACCAATCCTTCTTCAAGACGGATCTGTGACCTCAAAGAAGCTAACACTTCATACCGATGTAAATATATATTTATGGCACATATAAGCTGAGGAGCAACTTTGGCACATAACTGCACACCTAGTATATTCTAAGCTACACAGAGAAATGGAAAATTCCGTAGAGACAGTGATTTACTTGCAACTTCTTGTTGTCGTTTTGTCCTACTCAGCTCACAGGAATATGTGTGAATATAAGTAAGCAAGTATAAGGGATAAGGGTGGTCGGTAAAAATAAATAACTGTTAGGGGATTTGTAGTTTTTCGAAAGATTCTTAACTATCCTTTTGTGGAAACGTTACAAGCTAGATTTGGAAATTTCCGGAAACAACTATACCTGTCCTGGGTTTTATAATAAGAAAAATAATATTTTTAGTCTTTACAAGAAGTTTATATTGAAGTTCTCATTCCACGCGTATTAAGCATACTCAATGAAGACTAAAACGTAAGTGATTAACTTTCGATTTTGGATAGAGTCGATTTAGTTTAGGAAATTTACTTCCTAGGTGCGGTAGGTGTGACCTTATGCCGATATGAAAGTTTATACACACATATATCGTTGCTATTGTATTTCTCCAGTGTTATTGCTGCTGCGAAATTTATCAGATACTTTTAGCTCACATTGCTATACACAAGGCTTACACACATCCTTACAAACATATATATGTGCATTTATTCATTCCTTTGCCTTTGGTTTTTGAAGAATTTACAAGTTAGCAAATCAACTTGAAAACAATTAAATTTTTAGTCAATCAATGTATGATATGAATAGATAAAAGTTCTCTGCACATCAACAACAAATGTTTGTATGTATATTTGTAGCTAATAGTAGACTTTACTCTGAATTTCTAAAATACATGTGCATTCTTATTTCGGGAAAAGCATTGTGATTAATACTTGCAAAACTGTAATATGATTTCATAAGGCCTTGGAAATTCCATTTTGAAATCGATTACGAGAATTGAGCTGTATTTTTACCAGCTTTTTCAGTTGAGTTGGAAAAAATACTGAATTTATTTCTCGTTATCTTATATTTAGCGGCAGCTACTAAGCACAACTGGTCAGTAAATTTTCATTGTATTTGTTTTTGTATTGTACATTGTTTTTGACTAAAAATTGAGTTTCCAAATACATATATGCAAATAGTTGTATTTTAATAAAAAAAATCTACTCGAACTTTATTGCATGGAAAACTGAAAAGAAATAATAAACTATTTTGAAATTTTAAGATATTTTATGAGTCTGAAAATACTTTTGTCTGAAACCGGCTTAACGGAAATATATACATACCATTTTTTATTATACAGAAACGTCATAATCTTGCGACCGCAAGTACCCGAACGCCTATTTTTAGCATGGTAAGATGAAAAGCCATTTTTTACTCGAAAAAAATAATGAACATTACTGAACGCTATCAATAGACTCTTTTTGTGTTTGAATGTTTATACTGCTAGGTTGAGAGATATACTTTACAATTGAAAGCCAATGATCACTCGAACTGAAAAGTGTCAGTTTTCTTCGGTTTCGAGGAGAACTTTTTTTGTCCGATAATCTTTGGCAGAGTAAAACATTAAAAGCTATAAGATGCCGCATGCTTCGCATTGCAAAAGAAAGTTAGACTGAACGATGCTCCCAACTTTTTATGGCAGAGCCTGAAGGTGTGAGTAAGCTTCGAAGTAAAGTTTTTGTAGTTTTTACTTTTACGTGTAATGAGTCTAACACAAAAAATCTTTTCTAAATATTATATTATATATTTATAACATAAAGCCTCCATACTCGCAACTACCATGAATATTTTTTTCCATAACATTGGCGCCTCTTGACTATTTTATACTCAACACACGAACTTTGCTTTAAGGTTCTCATGTTCTTTTCGTAATTTTGAAGATGAACTCATAAATTATATTGCTACTAGGCTAAACTTCGCAAGCATCCATTTCAAGAGGGCCTTTACAGGGACTGTCATTTAAAGTAATCATGATCTCTATAAGAACTAAAAGCAAGGTTCTTAATCACCATATTCAAGACTTGTTGTTAAATTACGTGAATTTTTAGCTTTACACGATTTTCCTCAAAATCGTGGACCATTATATATAAAAAAATTATACATTTTCCATAGAAAAAATTATCAATAAATTTCTAATAGAAAAAAGTGAAAATAATATAAAAAATCATGATTTGTTTCTCTTTAATTTTATGAAGAAGCTATAGTAAAAATTTCACTTAGTTGGGTACGATGATGACGCGAGAACCATCGTCGCCGGATTTGATTAAATTTGTATGTGCTGAAGCTGACTGAGCCGACCTCTTCGACACCATAGTAGATTGGAAGAGTTTATTTTCTTAACATTTTATAAATTTAACTTTTCTTCAAAATCAAAGACTGTCCTGAACCCTTAAGTGGCTCCTAATTTAAGGACAGGTGAGCCAAATTACAGCTCCACCCTTCAAGGCGGATTATAGCATCAGCTTTTGATGTAAACGCTGTTTGCTCGAAATATACATAAATTATGCAGCACATCGATACACAGACGGACAAACAAACACGAAGGCTTACATAAAACAATGACGACCTGCTGATTTCACAAAGCGATTGCGAATAATTATTTCCAGGCGTGCGCGTCACAATGGACATCAATGTGTTTTTGATGAACACAGTAGCCATGGCGGCGCAGTTGGAGCTGCAAGGTATTTGCTAAAAGCAAATCAACCATGAATACAACAACAATAAGGATTAAATTTACACGTACATACACTGAAGCACAGTTACAACATATACACAAGAGCTCAGCGACGCATAAATGTAGTTTAGAAGCAGTCAGTTGGTGATTTACGATTTTCATTTGAAATTTAAATTAACATAATGGTCGCCTGCAGACGCTTGAAGACAACAAAATACATATGTACATATTTATGCATTAGCGTCGAGCAGCGGGAACCAGCAACTAACGGTGCGGCCCTCTACGCAACCAGCAGTCGTCAAGGGTGCTCATCAGCACGTCGACAGCCGGCAGCTTGTTGAGTGATGCCAGAGGCGTCACGGTCAAGGGGGTGAGGGAAGAGCGTGCGACAGGTGAGCGGACAGCGAAAGAGGTTGGGGCGGTGAGCTTTATTGCTAAGCTGTGAGTGTGCGATTCTGTGTGTGTGAGAACATTTGCTGCGCGGCAGTAGTTTTATGCAAAGGTAATTAAGCAGCCGAAGATGAAGGCACAAACTCATTTCACAACTTGCTTATATATTGTATGTATATAATTCATTGAAAGGCACTGGCACAGCAAGAATGCTGAAAGTTGCCTAAAATCTTAAATGTTGGGCTTGCCGTGGCTAAATTTCGTTGCTGATGTTGATTGATGTTTATTTTCGGCACAGCTGCGTTGACAATAACAACACAAAAAACGACATAAAAGCAAAGAAATGCGCGGCGAAAGCACGCTAAAGCGGGGCTGAATTCTAAAAATTCCACAAAGCCGAAATTCACTGTATTTAAATGCGTTCTTCTGCAAACTACCTTTGCCGCAGGCACTGGAGAGAAAAAGGCGCTGTAAATTATTTACCAACAAACACACATATAAATAGCAATAATTCAAATTGCACATACATACATATACGCAAGTCGCCCATGTGTATGTGTGCGTTTGTGAGCCTGGCAACTTGCAGTATTTTATGTAGTCGTCAACAACTGCCTAAGCTGTTGCGGATTTGCATACGTAAAACACGACAAAGTAACTGTAGTGCGGCAACGTGCAACATTTTCACTTTCTTTTATTGTAAGTTCTTTTCGCCTTTGCTTTGGTGGGAAAGAAAAAGCTCAGTTTAGCGGCGCCTTAGCGCAGACTTACCCGTACTTGTTGCTTTTCGGCTATTGGCGGCGCCTGCCTTCCAGCTGTGGGCGTGATGCAGATAAATGTTTTATTTTATTTTCCAGTTATTTCGTTTACATTTAGCACTTGTTTGTTTTTGTTGTTTGTTGCGCTTGTAATTTCACTTTTATTTATTTTTATTCACTCTTTGTAAACAGTTAATGTAATTTTCAGTAACAGCTGTCAATCGACATCACAAACACGCTACAAATTCAAATTGAGTTTTATACGCGCTTGTCTGTGTAAGTGTGTATGTGCGTGTGTATTTCACTGATGTGTATCAATATGCCGCCTCTTGTGTCACTTCAGCACTACGCTCTTGTCACTTTTACACATTTCAAATTAATTTATGCACATACAAATTTGTAAGATAATTTTTATTTCCGGCAGGAATTTGAGTATTGAACGCGCGGTTTTGCCTTTCAGTTAATATTTAATGTTTTTCCTTTATTATTATTGCGAATTTGCTGTAAAGGTAAAGGTATTTCAAATTAAAATTGCATTAAGAAATTTATAACTGTTAATTGGTGCATCAATTTTTAATTTTTTATCTTTTGGTATTCACAAAAATCTTTTCAATTTTTTTCGCATGAAATATTAAGTTTATGTAAAATATTTTACTGTCTTGAATTCATTTAAATGATTTCGTTCTTTATTCGTGTTTAGAGTTAGTTCAGTTTT
Organism: Bactrocera correcta; assembly: GCA_027475135.1. Classification (NCBI taxonomy): domain Eukaryota; kingdom Metazoa; phylum Arthropoda; class Insecta; order Diptera; family Tephritidae; genus Bactrocera; species Bactrocera correcta. The sequence continues at coordinate 154,030,985 of CM050323.1, forward strand.
TCATTTATATTTGCCAACACATAAAAATTCTAGACTAAATTTAATAGCAACTGATTGGAGAGATAATCAAATGCTCAAGCACAATCTCATGATTTTTTTTTCATAATACAGTGAAGCTCATGTAAACGAAACGAATTTATATGTGAGATGTTTAAGCTCTGAAAGTTTGCTTTTTTAGATTTAGTATGTGCTTAAAGATATTCTAAATGGTTAAAGAGGGAGATTTGAACATTATAGAAAGTTATGAAATATTTATTAAAAAAAAAAAAAATTATAAGTAAAGACGCCGAGCGTACTAAAATGCGCACTTCTGCTTTCGTTTGGTAAATAATTTTAAGAAATGCAAATTTTAGCTTATAATATTGCCACATTGGCTGAAATTTGTAGTGTGTTGCTAAATAAAGTAACATAAAAAAGAAATGATTAAGTGCAAATTTTCATTAGGGATGAAGCAGATAAGTAGTATGTAGTTAATGCTTTTAGGAGGCCCATTATAAATAAACAACAACTACATATTATATCTATATGTATGTACATACATAAAAAAGTTATAGGATCGTTAAGCTTCTATACTCAAATACTGTTGAGAATCAGGAATAATTAAAAAAATCGGGAAAAATAAGTATATTCTGAATTTTGTTACGGAATTGAATTGAATTTTAACCGTTTATTGGTTTCAGCTTATGACACTATCGAATTTGCCATATAAATTAATAGCATTATGCTTTTGTTTGTGAACTAACAATTATTAAAACTGTCAAAATAAACATTATGTACTACATTAAATAAAGAAAAATCAAAATTCTGCTTCGATTTCTATAAAATATGTTGTCACAAAATTTAAAAAGAAATTGTATGAAATTTCAAAAAAAAAAAATCCATTTAAATTTGGAAGGTTTAAATTGACTTTAAATCTAAAATTTCATTGAAATAAAAACATACGATGCTAATTGCAATTTAAATTTTATACTTGTTTATTTTTGGATAAATTAAAAAAAAAAAATCATTATTTGATTTATTAAGACTCTCATTTAATGCAACGTAAAAGCCGAAACACTTGCACATTATGATAAAAATTTATGACATTTTTTCAATTTCTTCGATTTTAAGCGAAAGGAAATTAAAAGTTGTAGCACATAAATAGGCGCATATGCTTTAAAACAGTCTTTAAGATCTGGAGTTTCAACTCTTGTTTTAAATTCAGAAAAAGGGAAACACCAGAAACATTGGAACTGAGTTCAAAAAACTGTTTGGACCAAAATATCAAGTTCTTCAAGCAAGTCTAAAACTCAGCGTATTTTTGGTTTTTATATATGCATATATATATATTACAAAAAAACAAGCTTAATATTCAGTATGTTATAATTTTTGAGTTACTTATTTATTTTAATATGACAGAATATAAACAAATTATATAAACATTGAACTTAATTCGCGTTAATAAATATTAGAAATTTTACAACTTTATTTACGTTTTAAAACTCAATGTCTTTCTAAGGAGCAAATGAAATAGTTTTAACAAATTTGTTCCCATAACATTAATGAAACTTCATCAACGAACTAAAGGCAACAGCCTGGAACCGCATTTATTGCAATTTCAAAACAAAAATCAAAACACAAGAAATAAAATAAAAGAAAATTTTATGTCTTCACATTCGCTCTTGCGAACTTTTGTATTTCTCAGCACTCGCTTTTAAAAGCACAACACTTCACAGCTTCGGACGAACAATCAAAACTTGTTGCATTGCAGCCAGGCCAAATTCGTTGCACGCACACTCACGCAAGTGCCACCTCGCAACGTTTATACGTATGTGTGCCTGTGATTGTCACGCCAGCAAGCAGCGAAATACTTCGTAGTCAAATTCGCATTTTAAACCTTCATTTAATGTGTATTTAAGACTTTTTTTAGTTTTCGCCAAAAATAATAGTAATTTTGCACTTTGACACAGTTTTGGTGAATTTTGCTTTTTTCACCCGATCGAACCCAAATACATACACATAAATGCGTTCGCATACGTTCAGCGCACCACACAGTTACTGGGTGAACAATATAGAAAATCGGAAAATCGTCAAACGTGAAAAACGAGAGGAGCAACACGTTGCTAACACACAGACCGCCCAACGAAGACTAAGCGCACGACAACAACTGTCACAGCAGAATAGTAGCACACGCGCCGCCACAGCCAGAGCCGTCGCCGCAGCGCTGGGTGGCCGAACGCACGAGCTAACGAGGGTGGTGAGTGGTGGTGGCGACTTGTGTATGCTCGAAGCAGGCCAAGCACAAATACAATGAAGCAGCACATACAGCGAAAGCAAGCAAGTCCAAGCGACTCCAATTGGAACATCAACAGACGATATGTGCCTGCAATAGCGGCGCTTGTTAGCCGACGTTCGTGTTTGACACTCGCTATGTGCTCTGTTTACGAATCATCTGCATGTGTGTTTGTGATTGTATTTTGGTGGTGTCTTTCTCTCATTTCCGTTCTAGTTTTCATATGATTCTCCAGTATTTCATTTCACTTTGTTTCGCTTCGCTTTCGGAATTGTGGTTCTCACGTGCACGAGTAGCCCTCTGTCCGGGCTATCTGCTCGTTGGCTATCTCTAATAATGCCAATGCCCTGGTGAGTGTTCGTTGGCGCCAAGTTGTGTGCTCTCCCGTGTCCCGTTTCGACGTGTGAGCAGCCGTGAGTGGCGTCTACACTGTGAGTGTTTCAAACCTATTTTATTTCGGGTGACTGAAAAGCGGAAGTCAGGTGCAACTGTTACTTGTGGCAATGAAACTTGAAACAAATTTGACGAAGGTTTGAACAGGATTTGTATATAAAAGACACAACAATAACTATAGAGAAATTAAAATTAATTAATTAAGAAATAAAGTCAATTTATTAATAAAGAGTAAGAATTTCTGAAGAAGAATTTTTGTAGTAAAAAAAATAATATTTTTATAAGTAATAAATTAATTTCCATTGAATTAGTAAAATATAGTGCAGCAACAGGTTTGTTTGACAACATAATGATCTCTGAGTTTGAAGTCATTGAAATCGTAGATGTATATATACATAATTTAGCGATATTTTTTCATAGAAATATTGAATCATCTTCACTACAATCCCATTCGTAGAACAACGAAAACTGGAGTAAAGACGTTAAAGCATATTGACTTTTTAGACTTTCTCAAAAAAATTAAAACTCCTGCATATCAAGTTAATATTTGACAGTTATAGCAAAATTCATAGTCGATTTTAATGGAAGAACATCTTCTTACTCACCCTATGTAAGAAACATCAATGTTGGCACCGATAATGATTATGATTCCTATGAAAATTTGAACCAACTTGAATTAAGCTTTGCCGAATTGGGAAGAAATTTGTATTATAAATATTTGATCATCCTTCTTTTGCTTCCGAAGATCATCAAAAAACTGTCAGCTTCGAGAGCTTCTCGGAATATTCCTAAAATAAATCTTTCGTAGCGACTGTTGACTACAGTGTCTCATTTTGGGTTTTGAAAGAAAATAAATGTTAAAAAAAATTGCAAGCTGGAGCGGCAACTGTCGTTAGTTCAAAAAAAGATCTTCAGAAGATATTAGTCTTGGTCAAAAAGCCAATATTTGTATTCCCTTGAGACCCTGAAAAATAAGTTCTTAGACATCTCCAGGAAGACCTGTTCAAATGTGAGCTCTTCACTTTAACGTAAAGACCTTCTCGTTGCAGTATTCTATCATCATTATAAATCAGAAAACTCATAGTTCTGCAGGAAATTTACTGTTCTGCAGGCATGGCGAACATCAGAAACCTCTCTTTTAATATTCCTTCCATTTCGACAGTAGTGTATAAAATTGGTAATTAGTGTAATGAGAAGAAGTTGCGAACATTTTTTTTTCTTGAAACCTAATATAGGAGTAGCTCTAGTAAAGATTGGTGTAGAAATAATTTAGTAAGTCCAGAAAAGGTTTGTACATTCCATAATAAGGCTCAGTAGTTGCAAAGATCATGTTCCGAAATATTCTAACAGGGCAATGTTAATAACATACTTATGTGCGCAAAGACTACTGTTAACAGCTGCTCCGCAAATAACAGTAATTTAACAGTGCAATCGCTCATTTAATAACACGGCGCTCTCAGCTGTATTCCCATAACATTTGCTTTACAGATTCAGAGGACTCTGGCATACAAACATACACACATATGTATATATATGTATGCTTTCTCACCTCTTATGCAATGTTTGTTTTTATTGTTATGTGCAGTACTGGTGTTGTTGATATTGTTGTGCATTACAAGCATGCAAATTTAGTAGTTGTTGTTCTTGTAATTGCAACTATTTTTTGATTATGTTTGTTTATTTTACTCTATATATTGTTGTTGTAATTTTTTGTTAGAAGCATTAAATACTGTTAAAGCAAACGCTTGCTGCTGCTGTAATCCTGCTCTCTGTTCTCTCTTACTATTGCGGCTGTAGTCGTTGTAATTGACAGACGGTGTTCTATTTTTAACTGGCGTGTGCCATCGACGCACGAACGCACCAACGCACGCAGCCACTTATGCCTATTTATGTGCGTGTATGTGTGTATTTAAATACAATAACACAATAAGTGTTGCATTGTTGTTCTTTTTGCTGCAGCTATCGTCCGTCGTGCATGTTTACGCGCTGCGAGTGTCGCGCTGTGCAGGTGGAGTCAACAGCAACTGCTGGTCATACAATGAGCCTCGTGCAGCAAGGCGCGTATGTGTGTATGTATGTCTGTATGTTGTGTGAGTGTATAACACTCTGTGTGCTCTTATGCCTGAGCGTGTGTGTGTGCTCGCACGCATTTGCTGCTGTTGCATTTCCGGCTCGTTGCACTTGTTTTTCCTGCTTCACGAAGTGCATGTGTGTTTTTATTGCTGTTGCTGCAGCAATTGTTGCTTCAACTGCCAATGATGACTTACATCCACACTGTATCCCTCTCCTACCTTTTACCGCTGTTTGTTATTATTGTAGCTGTTGCTGCTATTTTTTGTTTTTGTTGTTACTGCTTCATGAGAATGTGCATTTGCATGCGTGTGTGTGTTGTGTGTTGCCATCGCCGTTGCTATTCGTTGCAACATTTACTTTTCACAATGTTTTTCATTCCTTTGTTGAGCGCGTATAGGTTTTTGGTGTGTCGCTTTTGTTATTATTGTTATTGCATTCACAGCACATGTAAACAATGTTCTTCATCGTGCATTATTATTACATTTCTGTTTACATATTCCTGTTTCTATCAATATTTTCAATGCATACGTAAGCTGTTGCATTCCAGTTGCTGTGATTTTAAGTGGGAAATGTTATTATTTCGCTTTCGCTGTCTATCAGCCATCCATAGTTCGTTTAATGGGTGTGCATTTCAATGCTTTGTTGCTTTTATTGTGATCTGTTTTTACACACCTTTCACAAAATTTTATAAAACATTTTTGTTTTTTAATTCCTTCGTAATAAAGTTGTTAATGTATGTTGTATACATATGTATGTATATTATTTTTTCAACGAACTTCGAATCCTTGAAAATCATATTTTTGCATAAAGCTTTTTGCTTTCGCTATTTTTAGTGTTTTATGGATTACTTTTTGACTTCTTTGCCTTTGGTGGCCAGTTTTTAGCGTGTAAAATGCACTCAACAGGTCAATTGCTGATTTTTAAAGCAGGAAAAACTTTACAAAACACAGTTATAAGATAAATAAAATAATGCAACTTCAAGCAAAAAGTCATATTTTACTAAAACAAATTTTTTAATCTTAAGCTTTTTTCTGATGCTTGAATTAACATTTTCAGGTCAAAGTAGAGCTGTGCAAACAACATAAAAGACACAAGTAAAGAAGGACTAAGATTAAGATTTCCACATATTTGGTATCGAGGGGCTTGAAAAATTTTGGTTTGATTTTTAAAATTTTGGCATACTTTAAAGAATTACTCGAACTAGAGGGGATTTCAACTTGTCTCCTCATCCCGATCATTTATATAAGTATATATGTAACCCTTTATTTATCTCGCTCAGTTTTAGGTGGTATGTACAACTGTTAGGCGAACGAAACTATTATACTTTGTGGCAACATCTTGCAAGAGTATAAACTATAGTATAATATACATATATGTACATTCTTATTGTAACTGTACTGACTCGACTTTATGCATTTTTGGCGGCAGGATACATTATTACCAGGAAAAGACGTTTTCTATGTCCCAAAATTTGGTTCTTGAAAAGCTAATGGTCGATTTTGACAAGTTTTAGATTTCAGATGGTATGCCAATAAGTAACTACATACATATTTGTGCAAAGTTTCATAACGATGACTTCATCAGGACCCCATTTCTATATTAAAAAAAATGGAATTTCAGCTTCTGTTATAATTAGGAACCTAAAAAAATTCAAATCAAGAGCAACTTTCACGGTTACCGTTCAATAAGTTCTTTTCAACTCCGTATATTACATCCGGTTACTATCAAGTAGCAATAAATGAAGAATGAAAGAAATTCACTGCATTTTTGATAACAGAGGGATTGTTTGAGCATAACATTCCGCCTTTCGGCTTGGTAAACGTTCTCATGGTTTTCAAGGAAGTTTGTTAAAGAGTAGAACATTTCGGCACGACTATTCACGTTGTTACCGAAGAAGAACGCCGAGTTTGTTTGGAATGAAAAAAAAAAAACGGTGCAACCGAGCCAATATTAATGACGTACGATGCATCAAAAGCACACGAGGTGTACACGGACACCAGTTCTGGTGAGATATACGGAATTCTAATGCAGAACATCGAGGGGTCCGAGTGAAAGCTTGTATATTGTTTTAGCAGAGAGTGCAATGAATTAGAAATTCTAGCAAGAGTTGAAACATCGCAACGTTAGCATATGTATTTCATTGGACATGCATATATATGTAGATTTAAAGTAATCACGCACTGCAAAGCTGTGTCAGTCACTAAGGCGACAACGCCATTGGCACCGTAAGTGCCGAGGGCGTAGCTCAAGATACATGAATTTGACCTCCTTTGCAACTAAAACACCAGCTGATGGGTTAAGCAGATGTCGAACGCTCACACCAGTGGATCCTACAACGATAGCCGAATCAATTTGTCCAATGGTGGAAATTGACAACGATTGGGTATCGGCGAAGCTAAGACAAGACGAGACAGTACACGAAATGATATAAATTTTAAATGGCAAAGAAGCATTTAACACACGTCAACTGAAAGATCTAGTTGTAATCGACCTTTTCCAATTGGTAAAACTCATAGTCTTGACTCGGATTACAAAGATTTATGCTTCGTAACGATCGCTACGGGTTGAAGGCCCACCCTAGATACCGAACCAGCGGAAGTGCAACGCAAGAATATTTACGAACGACAACATGAAAGCATGACGGGCTTTAAGTATGACGGATGACGACCACTAAACCAAGTGTTCACTTAACCTTTTCGCGCCTACTGGGACAATATATTCCACCTGCATTCGAAATGCTATATCTTTTTTTTATAAATGAAAACTTCTTTCTGAAATGTCCCACTACAAGATTTGGGTTTTGTTTGTGATAAAAATCCCTCAACATGTATTTCAAATATGCCGTTTGGCGATACTGGTCAAGTTTGCCACAGCTGTTTGGAAGTTTCGCTGATCTGGCAGGACAAAAGTTGTCAAAAGTACGCATTTACCGTTAGCAACGTTGTGTAAAGCAAAATTGTGTGTAGATTTTGCCAGTTGCTGGTAGAATTTTGCCTAAAGCATTTAAAAAATATTCAAAATGGTGAGTTTCATACAAATTTTGCCAATAAAATTGCCTTCTCGACGTCGTTGCAAACGGTCATTTCGTTTCAAAAGGAAACAAGAACCGGATGCTTTAACTGCTACTCCCTATCAAAATAAATATTTTCCCAGCAGAAAAGCTACAACATTTTCTTAATAAATGTATACTATTTCAAATGGTTTTCCAAGATAAGACATTCTTATAGAGACTTATATGTACATTAAACCTTATTGGGATAGTATGTTCAAGGATAATGAAAGGACAGAGTGACAGATCGTGTGGCAAGGCAGACAGCCAGTAGTCAGTTGGCATAAGGCAGCCATACTAGGCAAACTAGATTAAATTTGGTTAGTATCAGCCAAATGGTTTCAGAAATATAGGATTTAATTTAAGGTTTAGCGTCGGCGGACCCATTGGGCAATTTTTAAACCGGCCCTTGTGAAGCCCTACCCTATTATTTTTTATTTAAAACCTCTGGCGTACTTTGTTAGGGAGTTACCACACTATAATTAGTGGGCGGGGTTATCATCCGATTTCACATATCATCAAGCTGTCTGGATAAGTACAAAAATGATTTGTGCTCGGCGAGAGGTTTGTGAAATGTGAACATTAAATCTTTTTCAGTTTTGGCCGATCATATACTGCTTTAAATTCTAGAGCTACGTATTTATTGTCACCTTTCGAGATAGTATTCAAGTTGTATTTTGGTGTAGGAACCAACAGTTGGCAAATCCAACAGCAACACAACGAGGTTTCGCTCCCTTAACATTTGCCACGAAATGAGTCAACACTTTCTTTTAAGAGGTTTCCATTAACTAACACGATAACACGTCTAACTGTTAGGAAATATTTAGTTATTAAGGGCATGCTTTACCTTTATCTTCACATCAAGCTAACTGCCTCTAGTAAAAAAATTAGTTAAAATATACTCAGCGTTGACAAGCAAGCGTCATTATTACCCACACCCTCACAAATGTGTGCAATAACAGTAAAAGTACATCAGCTGTGCTACAGCATATGCTACTTACTTATAGGTAATCAATATATCACAAGAGAGATATGAGAACTAAACGCACATGCATGCATATACACACAAATACATATATCTACATAGTACATATATTTGACCTGCAGGCATAGCATTACATTTATGGTACACCGCTTGTCGGGATGGAGACTAGCTGAGCTGATGCTGAGTGATAGGCAGACGCTGAAGTACAAGCAAATGTCTTGCATACACAATGTACATACGTACATACTTCATGCATATTTATGCTTGTATGTACCTATATATGTATGTATGTATACACCGACAGTTAATTTCTGCTCATTGATCAAAACCTAACAAGCTGCCGTAAAGTTTCGCAAAAGCTTACTTAGAAGTCGCACATAAATTTACAAACACATATATTTACATTTACATACATATACGTATACATATGTATGTGCGTGGGCTCGAGAGTGATTAGCCCTAAGGAAGCTGTGTGCACCAACACATGGAAATATACACAAGCGTACACTGTGAGATAAGTTGGTTTGCTGCTGGGCCAGCATCGCCGGTATTAGCCGACAATATGCTTGAGCGAACGTCTGCGCCGACGAAGAATACGATAAAAGCTGCGCATACAAAAATACATATTTACATACATACACACATACATATTATAGCTGAATGGGATTACTAAGTTAAGTGCGGCGCTGGCATTGTGGGTGTGTCAGGCGCTGCCTGGTGACACCGAGCATTCGGCAAATGTCCGACTTTGTCATTATAATTATCCGTTACATGCTCACCATGGTTGCTTTTGAGTTGTGAGCTTCCATTCTTTCTTTTTTGCTTCCACTAAGGGATTTGTGCCAGAGTTGAACTGGTTGTTAGGGCCACCGTTTGTAAGTTGTTGTTGTTGTTCATTATCACTTACAGCATTGACAAGTTTCGTGTCAATGCGCCATTGTTAGATTTACACGGCGTTTACCTTCCTCATATTTTTGTATTCCAACAATATAATTTGTTAGGCGCTCATTCGCTACTAGTTGTTGTTGTTGTTTGTATATACATTTAGCAGCTTGTTGTGCCCTGTGGCGAAAATTGACATCCAGCATTACTATGACGATCAACAGTGGTTAAATTTGTCCGCTTAATAAGCGCTTTCCTTCTTGGACACCCATTGCACAGGAAGTATATTTATACCCTGAACAAGATAAATTAGGTTTGTCACGAAATTTGTGTTAGAAGGAAACATCTGGCACCATATGATATACTTATATATGTACATACATAAATAAATGATCAACCTAAAGAGTTAAGTCGATCTTGCTATATCCACCTTTATATCTGTCTATCCACTCAGTTTTTGAGATATCGATCTGATCCTTTTCTCCCCAAGAAGCTGCCCATTTTTTGGAACTGCCGATATTGCAAGACTATAGTTTACTTTAATCTTGTTGGTATTGTTATTGTAAGTTTAAGCTGCGATGACACGGTCAAAGTGCCAAAGTTCAGCGCGTTGGGGGGCGCAACAGAGGTTTGTCGTACAAACAGCAACCTGTCAGTTTATTTATTTGTCTTGCTTTACTCTACTTTCCTACTTGTTCTCCCAACTCCAACGCCTTGTCGATCCACTGTTGATTATTTGCAGCTCCATCAACGCCTTCATCGTCAGGCTGTTTGGAGTCGTCAGTGTTGTTGTTGCTGTCAGTGGCTAAGCGGCACTCACTGCTAAAGAAAGTTACTTTGTTGATAACATCCTGTCACTGTCATGCGAGCATAGGCTGGCCTGACCTCAGCACTCACACCCTTACGGAGCCGGTCACTCGCTGACAAACACACACTCACTCACAGCGCAAATGTAGTGCTTTCTACATCCATTATTACATGTCCGCTACAGCGCTGGCGGTGAATGCGCTCATCAGCAGGCACTCAGACACTCATCACCAGCAGGCATCTCTCCATCATGGTCATCATTTGTGCTGATGTGTTGACCATGAATTCCGTTTGCGGCCGACAGCGCATCAAATGAAGCCATCGCCGCAATTGATTTCGACTTTTCTCGCTGCCATACACACACACACTCGCACCCACATACACACATATACATCCTTCAGCTTATCAATGCAACAGCGCAAGTGACGCGAACAGCAGGAGCGGCAAGTGAATCAGCCTCTCAGCTCAGCTACTCTTGGCATGGCGGGTGGGCACTTGATGTATTAGCGTCGCTGCTTCAATTTTTTTCCTTCCTTTTTTGTTTGTGTTATTCCTTTTTTTCTTATGTTTTCGGCTGACATTTCCACAGTCGATTTATGTCCGCTTTATGCCATTCTGCGTCGACAAAACGCTGCTGTTTCATTTCATTGTCAGTTGGCCATCACTCGGTCGGCTGGTTGATTGCTCGATTCGATGGCAGTAATTTCTTTCGTCTTTATCACTGCAGAGCTACTACAGTTTGTTTATTTTATGGTGTTGAACAGATCTATTTCGGCCCGCCCAAACAGAAGGCAACGGCGCAAATGAATTCACTGAAGCGTCATGATTCCGATATGCTTGGGCATGAGTGTATTTGTGGATGTGTGCGTCGGTCTTTCACGCCCACGCCTCAGCGCATAGCCGCTTTGTATGTAAATATTTATTCTTTGTGAATATTCGATGCCCGAAATCGGTGTAATAAAGGCTAATAAGTGAGGTTGTTAAACTGTGCAGGCTGTTTGATGATTTTTCTGCGGAAATGCATTTGCCCGCCAACGTAGGCGGTTGCGGCGTAAGGAAGTTGTTAGTTGGCAAAGGTTTTGTTTAGAAAATCGATTTGAAGTACGCATATATTTATGAATGTGCTGAGTTGGCGTAGTGATTTTATGTGTTTTAATGTGTTTGTAGTTTTCGAAATGTTTCAAGTGAAATCTAAAAGGTTCAAGAGCAGCGGACAATTACCTGAATCCGTGAAAGAAGTCACTGACCTTGAAGTCTTAAATGAATGAAATATCGTTAAACTCGCAATTGTTAAATATTATCCACCACCTATCAAAACTTACTAAGAGTGATCTAAAAAGTTCCCAATCAAGAAGAAACTTTTTATAAAGAAGAATAGAAAATAAAACATGAATAGAAGGGAGGAGAACGCTTTCGTAATGTGCTGAATATACACCGCAGAAGCTGTCAAAATGACACTCAACGCAATTTCACAACGAAATTAAAGTATCATTTTCAAACGTTCTTCTAAGGAATTAAAGAGTACAAAAAAGTTTGGGTTTTTAATGATTTCATTTCTCTAATGGTCCAATAAGAAAACAACATTGCTAGCAGGATGACCTTAATCTGGTTTATATTGCATTCATCAAAACTTGCTCATTTTTCGGAAAAAGGTTTTCAACGAATATATTTTGGGCGAAAGTAATGTTGACATCGGGAGCATGAAAGAAATCTTAAGGCTCAAAAAATATGTTTAATAATTTAAAATCCCGCTAAGCAATACTACTAGAAGTAATACCACTGGCTTCTCGGAGACTATCGGAAATATAGTTTTCAATCAAATAACACGTCAGCATCTGTTCACCATATAACCATTACTTCTCTCTCCAAACCAGCGATAATTGTTAGTATATTGTCAGGCTGGCATTACGACTCATAAGCTCTTGAAATGTGGTTATTGTGAACTGAGCAGGCAAATAAATGAACTCCTACGACGATGATGAACATCACTTAATAACTCTCTTATCTTACAGGTGCTAAGCCACAGCGGAAACGATTTGGAATGGTGAATACAAGTATCACATAACAAAATATATTCAGCTAGCAAAGTTCACTGTCTAGAAAATGTCATTGGAATCCATTCAGATTCATCAGCCCGAAATCATTCAATACTTTACCAGCAGAGATTTATAAAATATTCCTCATGCCTGTCAAGATTATTTTTGATTAGAGAGGAATTTTAGATTAGCTTCCAGCTGACGCAAGGTAATAGAATTGGCCTTAAACCACACGTGAGCTGTATAAAACTGAGAACAAGTTTGGGCCTTTTGTTGAGAGAACTAGGATTTATAGAAAAACCCAACTTGTATGCCTATTGAGAGGATTCTAACGTTGTTAACAATTTATAACTCGAAGAAAGTTCTTTAAATGACAAAATACTTTTCCATGGTCTCACTTTTTTGATTTTTTATGTATAAGATATTAAATATTGATTTTGCAATAATAATTGGCCAGACGACGTTCCGCCACCTTTTCTGCTAATCAATAATTAAACCGTAAAAATATGCCTCGTTATTTTTCAATCAATTAATTTTACTAAATATAACATTTACTCTAAATCGTTTACATTTTCACCTTTATTTTCCACTTATTCCCATAACTACAAACAATCTACAAATGCACCCCCTGTACTCCTAGAACTATCTTTAGGCATTTAAGCTCAAAGCTGACCTTTTGGTCAGTAAAATGTTTTTTAAACCTTTCGTTTAACAATTTATGCTTTGTCTGCCGGCCAGTCTAACTCAGGTCTGTCCCACTCAAGGGCGCTCACTGAAGCAGGCAATGCGGATTAATGTCAAAGCGAAAGGATTACGAACTTCACAACATATTGAGTTGGGCTAATATGACTAACGGTGATGGTAGTGCGTCACTGCAGTTACACTTTTATTTCAAACGCCATTATTTCGCTTTCTAATGGATATTTGCTTTGTGGTGCCTTGCCTTCTTAAGCTCACTTATAACTTTCTTTTCCTCCTTTAATGCGGCCCATTTGTGTACGGCTGAGTGGTGTAATACTCCTTAGTGACGTACATACAGTATGTGTCTGACATTTCATTTCACTCTTACCGCTTCGAGGCAGGATTACTGTACCGACCGGTTATCGAAAAGTGTAGAATGTTGGGAATGTTGGATTTATGCGCATACACTGGAAATGTTATTACAAAAATTTTTTTGCGAATTTAGAACTTCCGACATTCGCATACATCATTTTACGTGCGAATATAGTGCGAGCGATGGTTGGAGGAGTTCGTAAAGCCTGCATCCCTTAAAAATTGCATGTACTTGTACTGTTGTATGTTAGTTGGGGCAATAATCCGCTGGAACAACTTTGCTAATGATGGGTAATTGCAAAATGCTTTAAGGTAGATAATTTATTCTTTTGTTTCGCATTTTTCTCATACCAGGTTCTGCGCTGCTTGAGCAAAATCTTTGCCTACGGTTTGTTGTCATACGAAACAATTTCTTATAGTTTTTATACTTTTTCATTGTTTCACAATATTTGCGTTATCCAACAAGAATTTGATACTTTTTCAGTTAGTATAACTAAATCAGTCAGTGGGTGGGGATTTAACAATGTTCAAACATTAGTTATTACGACGATAGTTGAGAGAGATATAAAGCTTTCAATTTCTAAAATGATTTAGTAAAAAATTAAAATTTAAGATAATTTCTCTTCTCCCTCTATCAAAGCAAATGCCACAAGCAGTAACGAATTATGAAAAAATTATTTATTGAAAACAGTCACACGACACACATAATAAGATACAAAAAATGCATTACCCTTGATTACAATACCGCAGGAGTGAGTGACGTAATCTCGCGCACGCAGTGGCATAATGAATGTAGCGCAAGCAGCAAACCACAGAAGAGTGATGCCAACGCCAGCGTAGCGGGAATGAAGTAATAAATATCCACAAGTTGTGAGTTGTACTCGTATTGTAGAGCTAACGGCGAAAGAAGTGCAGTGTGGGGAAAGAGTAGCAATAACTCATTTGAGGAAGGAGAAATTTGTTGCACGGTGGGACAAACGTGCTGAAATGTTAACAATTTATTTTGAAATTACACTTTTTTTTCTGTTACTACACATTTCAATGGTCTTTGACTTTGAAAATAACATACTAAAATTTTGGATGAATATTCTAAATATTTTTTGTTACAGCCTTTAGAAGTTAACCAATTCATTTCAAGATTATACTTTTTTTTTAACTACTTTTTGTCAAATCTATTCAATAATCTTGCATCATTAAATTCGATTTTTTTCAAAGTTCGTAACTTTCTTAAATCTCTCCATTTTCAAGAATCCTGTGATTAGATTCATATATTTTTTTAGTCTTTGGTTTAAACCCCTTGATGTATATACATATTTTTATATATATTTAATAATTATACTATAAAAGCAAAGTATTTTAAAATTTCATGAAATAGTTTTCTTAAAACAAAATCTCCTTACATTAGGCGGTTAGAAGTGTTATAAACCTTTTATTTATTTTCCATTGTAAAATCACCGAAAGCATAGTCACAAAAGCTGTTGGCTATAGTAACTGCTCAGGCGCCTACAAGTGCGCTACACCTTATCATTAAGTCAAAAATTAATCGCTCGGCTGGAAGTGCTGATTGCTCATACATTTTTGACAGCAAAAACAAAAAATGTTAATACTCTTAAACAAAATATTCCGCACAAAAGTGTGAAAAAATGAAAACGGCAAGATTATACACACATCTACACATAAAAGAGAAATAAACAAGTAAGAAAGGGCTAAGTTCGGGTGTCACCGAACATTTTATACTCTCGCATGATAAAGTGATAATCGAGATTTCATCCTCCGTCATTTACATATTTTTTATTTTGCTGTAAAATTAATTAGATTAGATCAATTTGTGTGCTTTGAGTATTGAATTGTATTTTCGTTTATAAGTATGTACATATGTATTATTCAGAGAGAAGCCATCAGATGGAATTCAAAATAGCGTTATATTGGAAGAAGGCGTGATTGTGAACCGATTTCACCTATATTTCGTACATGTCATTAGGGTGTTAAGAAAATATTATATACCAAATTTCATTGAAATCGGTAGAGTAGTTCCTGAGATATGGTCTTTGGTCCATAAGTGCGCGAAGCCACGCCCATTTTAAATTTAAAAAAAAAAGCCTGGATGCAGCTTCCTTCTGCCATTTCTTCCGTAAAATTTTGTGTTTCTGACGTTTTTTGTTAGTCGGTTGACGCACTTTTAGTGATTTTCAACATAACCTTTGTATGGGAGGTGGGTGTGGTTATTATCCGATTTCTTCCATTTTTGAACTGTATATTCAAATGCCTGAAGGAAACGTTTCTGTAGAGTTTGGTTGACATAGCTATAGTAGTTTCCGAGATATGTACAAAAAACTTTTTAGGGGGCGGGGCCACGCCCACTTTTCCAAAAAAAATTACCTCAAAATATGCCCCTTCCTAATGCAATCCTTTGTACCAAATTTCATTTTAATATCTTTATTTATGGCTTAGTTATGACACTTTATAGGTTTTCGGTTTCCGCCATTTTGTGGGCGTGGCAGTGGGCCGATTTTGCCCATCTTCGAACTTAACCTTCTTATGGAGCCAAGAAATACGTGTTCCAAGTTTCATCATGATATCTCAATTTTTACTCAAGTTACAGCTTGCACGGACGGACGGACAGACAGACATTCGGATTTCAACTCTACTCGTCCCCCTGATCACTTTGGTATATATAACACTATATCTGACTCATTTAGTTTTAGGACTTACAAACAACCGTTTTGTGAACAAAACTATAATACTCTCTTTAGCAACTTTGTTGCGAGAGTATAAAAATGTGATGAATATAAGTGTGTATCGAGCATAAAGTATTAAGCATTATGCGGGATAAGGCCAGCCAATTCACGGGTGGAAAATCCACATGTGTGTGTGCTACGATAGCAGATTTCGTTACTCGCCCACACTGTTAAAGAGCCCTAATTGCGTATGTAAATGATAGCCGTCACAGCGGAGTCCCGTCACACACTCGCCACTGCGCTTCATGCCCACCCCTGGTCCTGGTTGCTTAGCGCCCTGCCATGCCATGGATGTGTGGCGACGATAGCGGTAGTCTCCGATGATATTTCACATAATTAGGGTGCTGTGATAAACCAGAATGACGAAAAAACTCGTTGAGTAAATTTGTGTTCACACACAAAGCAAAGAAGAATGCGAAAAAATCTGGGGAATACAAGAGCGAAGACACAAAAAACTCAATTTGTTACACAGCACATATGCGTTCGTACGGAAGATAACTAGATGCGTATATATCTTTTTTATCAGCGTGTGTATGCGACAGGCGCCGGAAGCGGATGTTGACATGCTCGCAGACCAAAGCCAACAACGACGTCATATATTTATTCACAAATATAAATATAAGAAAATATGTGCGTACGAGTAGATAATCATTTGATTTTGGTCTTCTGGAGATTCTTTGTATTTTTCTATTTACATATGTATGTAGTTGCAAATGTATAAGGATGAAGATTTTTGGTGTATTCAAAATGTTTCTGATAAGAATCGGCATATTATATGCACACTATATATTTACTGCATATATATATATTTATATAGTGTAGTGGAGGCGTTATATTGAGTAGTAATTGAAAAATTTCTAAAAATTATCTTTACTATTTAAGATTGAATTTTGATCACGTATAAATTAGCAACAATCATAAAGCTTTTTTGTAGATCGTTAAATTCCCTAAAGGGATAAAGCAATGCATTAACCCCCAAACAAATGAGAAAAAAATTGTATGGGAAACAAAAACGCACAATGCGCCACATATAATATTAATATTAAAAGTTCGAACTTCACATTTTTTCATATGTTCGGATGATATTCTTACGGTTTATAAGAAATTTTTTTGGCCCAAGCAATAAATATTTGTTTGACGCATTAGATAGTAGGTTTACATCAAGTTACGTGCTGAATAAAAATGTTCTAGATAGAATAAGAATAAAAAAAAACAGAAACTTAGTTATTTGAACCTTTACGTACATTTGAGGTTATGTCCAAAAAGCGTTGACAACGAGGTGTAGATCTTTTTATTCGCTACAATTGACACTTGCACTTCCTGGCCTCAGATAGTCCGATAATTAATATTTTATTTATTTTTTTTATTAATTTAAATTAATTTTTTTTATTTCATCTCTCATTTCCAGTATATTTTCCCCTACAATTTTTTTTTATTTCCAAAATTATATAGCCTGTTCTATGTAACATATTTAAAAACAGAACTCTTTAGTAGCTGAAACTGGAAATAGCGTTCCGAGTAAGCCAGGAAAATATGTGCAATACATAGGCTGCTACATATATTTCGGGCCTAGACAACACTCGGCAGGTGCAATCTGACATTTCCATTGGAAAGTTTGACATTTTTTAGCATTAAATCACTCAGAACGTTTTGTCATTTAATCGTGAATTGTTTTATTTACAGGGAATTAAAAAATTCATCTCGGCCAAAAAATGGAATTAACTCGTGAACATTTTCGTGCGATCATTTTTCACAACTTTCGACGTGGATTATCACGACAAAAGTGCATCGATGAACTAAAATCTTTGTATGGCTATGAAGCACCATCCTATAGCACTATGAAAAACTAGTACAACGAATTCAATCGTGGCCGACGCTCGCTCAAAGACGAATTCCGTGAAGGTCGTCCAAAAACAGCCGTTGTGCTAGAAAACATCGATGCCGTACGTGAACTGATAATGCAAGACCGTCATGTAACATACCTTCAGATAGAAGCATGCCTATGCATTTCTCCCACCAGCATACATTCGATATTGCATGACCACCTGGCCGCCAAAATGATTTGTTCTCGTTGGATCTCGCACAATTTGACAATCGCTCAAAAAAAGGCTCGTGTGGATTAGTGTAAAGAAATGCTGGAAAAATACGATCGCGGTGCTTCAAAAGACGTTTATAAGATCGTCACAGGTGACGAATCACGGATCTATGCGTATTAGCCGGAAACAAAACAGCAATCGGCCGTGTGGTCTTCCAAGACGAGCCAAATCCAACGAAAGTTGTTCGTGGAAGAAGCACTTCGAAGCAAATGGTCGCCTGTTTCTTCGGCAAAACTGGTCATGTGGCGACTGTTCGCTTGAGCAACGTAGGACGGTCAATTCTGAGTGGTACACCATTATATGTTCCTGAAGTCTTGGGAGAAATTCGTAAACGAACAAGAGAAGACGAATATTGTGCACAATGACAATGCGAGCTCTCACACATCGGCTCAAACCAGCGCCTTTTTGACCGGCCAAAACATCGAATTGATGGGTCATCCGCCGTACAGCCCTGACGTGGCACCCAATGACTTCTTTTTATTCCCACACATCAAGAAAATAATGCCTTGTCAACGATTTTCATCACCAGAAGTTGCTGCTGAAGCATTCAAAAACCATGTTTTGGAGGTGTCTCAATCGGAGTGGAAAAAGTGTTTCCAAAATTGGTTTGAGCGCATGCAAAAGTGTATAAATCTTGATGGAGAATATTTTCAAAAACAATAAAATCACTTTCGTTGATAAATATTACTATTTTCATTATTCTTCTTCTTTACTGGCGTAGGCACCGCTTACGCGATTATAGCCGAGTCAACAACAGCGCGCCACTCGTTTCTTCTCTTCGCTACGAGGCGCCAATTGGATATTCCAAGCGAAGCCAGGTCCTTCTCCACTTGGTCCTTCCAACGGAGTGGAGGTCTTCCTCTTCCTCTGCTTCCCCGGGGTACTGCGTCGAATAATTTCAGAGCTGGAGTGTTTTCATCCATCCGGCCAACATGACCTAGCCAGCGTAGCCGCTGTCTTTTAATTCGCTGAACTATGTCAATGTCGTCGTATATCTCATACAGCTCATCGTTCCAACGAATGCGATATTCGCCGTGGCCAATGCGCAAAGGGCCATAAATCTTTCGCAGAACCTTTCTCTCGAAAACTCTTAAGGTCGACTCATCGGTTGTTGTCATCGTCCAAGCCTCTGCACCGTATAGCAGGACGGGAATTATGAGCGACTTATAGAGTTTGGTTTTGTTCGTCGAGAGAGGACTTTACTTTTCAATTGCCTACTCAGTCCGAAGTAGCACCGGTTGGCAAGAGTAATCCTGCGTTGGATTTCCAGGCTGACATTGTTGGTGGTGTTAACGCTGGTTCCAAGATAGACGAAATTATCTACAACTTTAAAGTTATGACTGTCAACAGTGACGTGAGAGCCAAGTCGCGAGTGCGACGACTGTTTGTTGGATGACAGGAGATATTTCGTCTTGCCCTAGTTCACTGCCAGACCCATTTGCATTGCGTCCGAGGCTGCCGCTTGTTTTTCACTGGGGGTGTATTTTAACGTGGCGGGTCCCAAACCCAGCGCACAACCCTAAGTAGGGAATATTTCGCCTTCTCACTTTAGCTCGCCTTCAAACGGATGTTCTTAGGCTAACCAGTGGATACTTGGTCAAAGACCGGAAATCGTGAGCTGCTTGATTCATTTGTAAAAGAATCGTTTCTGGCCACTACCAAGTGAATGGCGATCAGAGAACTTCTCTTGATGACTCCATCCTCCATTCATTATTAGGCCAGAAATATATATAGCAGTCCTCGTAAGTAAATTGATAATTTGTATTTTCACCTCAGGAATTACCGAAAATATGAAAAATTGTTCTCAGAATCATTTTTGTGGTTCTCATTAGTTCTTAATGAGTTTGTATGGATTTTCAAGGTATATATATGTATGTATGTAAACCATATTATGCAATATCGTGTTTCGAAATCACCACGTACGTCCAAATGTGAGCTTATACAGGCGTGAGTAATGAAATGATTAATTAATTAATTTCGTTTGGCTTCACTTTGCTACTTTGCTTGCTCTTTTTAAGTACAAATCAAATAATAATATTATCAAAATCTAATCATTAATTCTTCGCTACCTAATTACCTAGATATATTCATAGAGTACAAGGAATAATTTCCGAAAAATGTCGCCTATATCTTGTTTTGTTGTGTTAGTGATTTTCTTCATGTAATTTGTATTCAATGGTATTCATCAGATGTTCAGTGAGGTTGGAATTAAATTGGATGTAACTAAGATTGATTTACTTTTTTTTAGAATAATAATATACCCTTATTTTAAACTGAATGTATAGAAAATTTTGGTATTCTAGTACTCATAGATCTTTCAGAAAAGTTTGATATATTTATTTTGAATTATAATGCAGGTGAATCACGAAATTCTGCATCAAAACTTAGGAGGAACAAATAAGAAAAAAGTAGTTAGGGTATAACCTTGCACCTGGCAAGGATTAAATTCAGAGAAGCACATTAATATTCTCGTTAGTTATATGGGGTATAGGGCGAGTTTTTACCTGATTTAATTGTTCCTAATCCCAAAGATGCGTTGTTATAGTAAAAAGCGCTCTCTCAATTCTATAAAGTTAACTCACGTATTTGCCAATATACTAGTAGCGATAAAAAGTCACCCTGAAGTTCGAAAATCTTATATGGAGGCTAAGAAAAAGTATATACCCGATTTCAATCCATTTGTAGCACAAAGGCCAAAATTTTCGGTAAAAAGCCAACTACGAGGACGTCGTCCAGACTTTTAATATCTAGTGGCTTGAACAGTTTTCGTTTGATTTGGGCATTTTTAAGTCATAACACGGCACAACAATTTCTATTGAGATATAATTATTGATTCTTGTTTTATTTAAATTGTGCTATATGGGAAATAGGCACAGCTGTAGCCTGATTTCGGCCGTTTTCATACCGTAACTTAAGTATGTCAGAGGAATGTAATGTTTCACTTAAAAGTGGGCGGTGCCTCACCTATCGACAAGTCATCGACACCTTTAAACCCTCTTATGCCATCTTGGGCTTAGTTATTTAGTTATTGAGTTATTGCGCTTTTAGTAGTTTTGACTGTGCCGTTACATGGGGAGTGAGCGGAATTATCGATTTCATTTACTTTCACACTATCATTAAGAGTTGTTATAGGATTTGTGCTGGGCAAATTTGATCGTTGTAGCTTAAGGATTTAGGATATATGCACATTAAACATTTTAGAGGGCGGAGCCTTCCCACTTTTTAAGAGTGGTTTGCACAGGTGCCCCTTGCTATTGTGATTGTCTGTGACAAATTACAGTTTCATATCTTAGTATAATGCTTAGTTATCTATCTATTGTTATAAGATCTTAAGATATCAAAATTACTAACATAAAGTAGAATACCAAAATTATCTTCTTTGAAATTAAGATCGCTCATATGACGTGACATTTTAATATCTTGTATTGAGGCTTGGATTTTTTGAACATCAACAAAAACGTATAAACTATGTATATAAATGAGAAATCGATCTGAATTTGGTCTGCATAGTTTTATCCAGAAGAAATTAGTTAAATCATATAACTGCTATACAAACTGATACTTTTTTGTATGAAAAAATTTTCTGTTTTCCGAAATATTTTCACAAAATTATGCATAAATTATTGTTCAAGGCTAAGTAATGAAGTAGGCCTTCGTAAAAGATATTTTATCCTGACTCGACTTGACTTTTAGATGAGATATACTATATATATCATATAGAAATCCATAGTTAAAGCAACCATAAACTCGAATAGCTCCACTTCGAGGTTTGAACAGCACCTAAAGTATTAAACGTGTCACCTCTATCAAGGCTGAATGATTGGTAACTATAAACCACATGTTGTTGCTATTTTAATTGGCCACATCTAAATGCAACCTTGTACTCATTTGAGGTTTAAATTACCATACAGGCATGTGAAATGCAATATAACCGTCAATGCATTAAAGTGGTTTCTGTTTTCACTATTATACCATACTTCCATAGTTTCATTCTTCTCCACCGATCACGAGCGTTTTATTATTATGCACATAAATAGCGAGTATGTTTTTATTAGTGCATTATACATTGCTCCTATATAACACATACATTTGTTCACACACATAAGGTCACATATTTACTCATATGTGTGTAGTAGCGAGTGTGCTTTATGTGATTGCCTCCACTTCCGTTCTTATAAGCAAATTAATTTTGAATACCGTAAAGTTAATTAATATGTGTGCGTTGTGCTGCTGCCGCTTGCATAATACATAAGTGTTAAGTAGGACTCGCCCACCGCACCACAAGCGGTATATAAGTATATGTATGTATATATATGTGGGTGTGTATGCCAGATGTGTGTGTTTGTGCAGTTCGCCGTCGTGAGGCCAAACAATATTATTTATTCCATTTTAACGTGGCGAAAGGATTGCGGTGCGTGCCAGTTTCATTGACTTGGCGACAAACCCGCTACGCAAAGTGTCGGTTTCTTTGTATGTACGTGTATACGTGTGCTTATTAACAGTCTTAAAAAGCATGCATGCATAACAGACGAGTTCAAGTAAATAAATGTCATTATAAGTATATGCGCACACAAGTGAGTCACAACATTTTCTGCAAGCGCGCCAACATCATAAATAATGCATATTCAGCATGCAGGCACACATATATATACAGACATTTATATGGTATATACGTGTACACTGGGTAGAAAAGAGTTTGCTACAATAGTAGGACATTAATCCTTTAGCCGAGCCTACACTGTATGTTGTTGTTGTTAGATCTAATGAGCTTAAATATATTACACACCACTATAAGCACTCCCAAGGACCTTAGCGACCGTTTTCCTTAGCTCTGTGTTATTTGGCACAAATATCATTTCTTAAGATCAAAATTTTTTCTCTTTACATTTTCCAAAAAATTTACATCAATTCTAGCTACCTGTAAGCTTCCTTGCTTTATGCTTTATGTAATACGAATATCCTTAATACGAGTTTCAATAATGAAATTAATATCTCTTATAACCGGTTAAGATCGTAGATAAGTTGATTACTTTAGAAAAAAGAGAGATTTTTAAATAGACGGAATAAAGAGCATTAACGAAATCGGCAGTGAAACTATGTCGAGAAAATAAAAAAAAATGTCGGGGTTAAATAAATTCAACATCCACTGAGGTTTTGTATGGTTTATGGGTTCGAAGCCAACTCATCTACCTGATCATATAGGAAAGAAAGAGAAGCTTATCACCATAAGTTGCTTAACAACTCAGTTTTGTAAATAATGTATTCATACTGAAGATTCATTTACGAATCTACGAATGAATTTTACATGCTTTCTACGCACATAGTCTCCAGAAGACTTCAGTACGGTTGTTTGCATGGTCATAGGTCACAGCTTACTGGCACGACATCCAGGCCGTTTGAGTACTATTAACGATGACACAGATAGAAAGTGAGGAAAGTAGACACGAGACGTTGACGCGGCTTATGTCTGGCCTTAACCAGCCTCTCAGTTCAAGGGACTGTATGAAGTAGGATAATTAGATATCAAAATATAAATTAAACTTCGCAGAAAGTGTCGACGTCCCAAACGACGAAAGATCGTATTAATAATGAACCTCTATCAAGCATTACCAAGAACCAGTAGCTCGATGTATGGCATGACAGCCAGCCAGTATAACCTAACCTCACCTTTTCAAAGAGAAAGACTATATATAGTAAGAGAGTCTTTATTTTCCAAAAATATGGTTTATGATTTAGCTCACATAAAATTTCTTTAAACCTACTACATCTTCCTTTAAAAATAAAGAAATACTGCAAAAGACAGCCCTGCTCCAACCCGAAATGAAATCGCAGAATAAGTGAAGGAAGCAAGAATGCTTTCAAAGCGCCTCAATGTAGGCCACACTAAAAGCGCAGCCATATAAATGTATACAAGCGAGACTGTGTATCCTGATCGCAAGTATGCCGTCCCGACAAAGTTAAAACCACTCAAAAACAATCGCAAACAGTACAACGTACTATAAGAAAACAACAACAACAAATGCATAATGTAATGTATAAAAGGCATTGACTGCAGCACAACAAATTAAAGCGCGAAAAACATTATGGAAAACCGCGCTGAGGGAGTGCGGAAAACGACAAAGCGAAATTGCTGCGAAAGAAGAATTGCGTGTGAAAAGTAAGCTGCTTGGCGCTGTCGCGAGTATTGCACACCTGTTGCTTAATTACGATTACGTGGTGGACTACATTTACCTCGCTAGGCGACTAAGCATGAGGCAGTGTTGAGTGGTGTGAGTATGTGTGTGAGTTTCTGTCTATTTATTGTGTATGGCTGATGTAATGCCGCGATTTAATGGTGCTTCGGGAAATTGAAAGCGAAATGCTTTGTGATTGTTGTATGCAATGTGCCGCTTAAAATGCTGCTGATGGCACACAAATGATTCCCCACTTCAGTTAAGCTTTGCCAACAAATCTTATACTTTTGGAGGGTATAAAGCTTGGAAAGAAGCATAAAGTACAGCAAAGAGGTAAGTGCATACGAATTTGAGAGTAAACGTCGCGACGTTTGGCCAAAAATTTAACATTGTTTGTTTCACTTTGGGACTCTGAATGTAGGATAGGATATGAGGAGTAAATCGAAACTTTCAAACAATTCGTTTGAGAGATTTCACATTTTAATCTGCAAAAGTTGGCAACTCTATTCAAAAATAAGTATGACGACCAATGGAATAAATTATAGACGGTTTCTTCTTCTCTTTTCAATAGGTGGCAACTCTTTCTTAAATATGAGGCAGTCAGAGCGTCCGAGAATATTTTCCTTTGTTTATTCATTTTGTTTCATATTTAGCTCGTTGGCTTCAATATTTTCATATTTGAGAAAAGCCCACTAAATAATGAGAACAAATTACCATAAACTTTCAAGGATCTTAAAGTTTTTTGATGACATAAAATTATAACACAAGATCAAGAAACAAGCGACGACATCGGCATAGTTCAACGAAAGGAAGCTCAAGGTTTATTTTCTACCGGGCACATAATTCAAACAAATAAAGACTCTGAAACATTGCAACTATAATTCATAAATATAGGGTATACATCGTCATCTCAAAAATCAAATGAGAAAATGTTGCCATCACTCGACTGTTGGAATTAGCGGCAAATCACCAAATGATAAACCGAAAAGCCAGCATAGACCATACAGAGCACCGATCAGGAATCACGGAGTATTATCATAAACATGCTTTTATCGTATGAAAAATAATTTATTATACAATCGAAAGTGAAATCCATAGCGAATATAGATTTCTGAAATTAAATTATTCGACCATATGCTGGAAAGCTCAAACACACACACGCTCAACTCCATGCATTTGCAAGGAAATAATATTTCCGTTTTATTTTGTGCATTAAATCTGAAATTCTATTTAAAGGCGGAAGCAGATTTTGCAAATACTTTTTTATGATTTACACGACAACTGGGATAAGCCGGCAAAGAGCAAACTTACAAAGGTCCGCTACCTGAAAGCTCGCCAACAGCCGCCCACACTCATCGAATGCGATAAGAAAAAAGGCACGTTAAACTACAAAGTAAACAACGAGGAGAAGTTAAGAAAAATACGTTAAATACATTACAAAGTTTGCAGTTCACAGCATCTCGCAAGCGGCCGCAAAAAAGGGTTTATCTCCCGGCAACCGGTGCGCCGCTACGTAGGCGCGTTGCAAGCGAGGTACGCACACACATGCCACGAGAAGAAGGAGTAACGGCATTATGAGAAAGTAAAACGGAATAAAAAGGATGCGCAAGGATACTAAATTTTGATTTGTTTGTGGGGTTATGAATAGTATCAAGTAAGAAAGTCGCAATGCAAAAAAAAAAAAGCACGAAAACAAATTTAGCAAAATAAAAAATGCAATAAAAGCATGAGAATAACGAAAAAATTCAATAAAACGATGAAAGTTATGAAGGGTTCGCAAACAGGAACTGAATGCCAGCTTTATGGTGCTTTCGAGTCAAACACACGCACAGACACACTCATCCATGTGAACGCGTGTAAAACGTGCTGAACACGCCTACAATTCGACAGGCGATTTCAAGAGTTACACACACACTCACACACACACTGCAGCAAACGTATTGATGTAGTTAGCTGCTGCGGTAGGGCGTTGTAAATATTTTTCAACCGTTTTCGGTTAAGGATGCCAATAAATCAAAGGCATATTTCTTGTTGGACACTTACGTGCTATTGTTGTTGTTATATTATTATTTCTGTTATGTAAGAAAGGCATGTGTGGAATTTTTGTTGACCGCACTTGTCGAACTATGAAATATTTCGCTGTGTTATGGGATATGCCGTTATATAACAGTGCTAGGAGGGCGCAGAGATGCAGTCAAAACTATTGGCAGCTGGCCAAGAGGTTGCAGTAAAAAATGTGTTTAGTGTGCCTGAGTGTAGGCCGCATGAGTGGATTGGCGTTCGGAGTATCCCGATTGATGTAAGTAAGCCTTAATGCTGTCTTACTAGTAGAAGCGAAAACTTTTTTGAAATTCAGACTATTTAAATAGTGCATTAATTTAATTTTTTTTCAGAAAAAGCTGTTAAGAGTGGTTCGTAATTCGTCAATATTATTTTGATATATTTTGGAGGTGTCTTAAAATCGTGGGTGAATAGTTGAGCGAACCCAGAGACAGCGGCTGCGCTGGCTAGGTTATGTCCTGACTGTACTTGGTATCTCGAATTAACGCCAAATAGCGAAAAGAAGAAACGACTGACGCGCTATAACCGCGTTAGAGGTGTCTACGCCAGAAGAAGAGATGTGGGAGCTTGTCAAATGATAGGCTTCGCTTTAATGGCTTTTGGTGAGCGTGGCAGTGGTCGGATTACACCCATCTACGAACTTCGCCTTCCCCTTTCCAAGAAACATGGGAACGGATGGACAGACGAATTGTCTGATAATCACTCTATTCTATCTCGATTATATTTGGGTGATACATTCAAAGGCTAGATGGACAGAACTTTTATACTCCGTAGCAACATGTCGCAAGAGCTTAAAAAGTTCTTAGATTTTTGACATCAGAAAGTCAGAGATTTTTTGTCGCTGAAACCGCGTTTTTGCAGTGTGACCAATTAGCGACAATGTCTTTCTCACTAATTTGCGGACGGAGATAATGAACCATCATCTATCGATTTGTTTCTTTTTATGCCCTGCACAGAGGGTTTCCAGAATGAAGCGTAGGCGATCTATAAAATCGATTTAGTCGCACACATCTATATGTGTGTATAAACGGTAATTGAACCAGTCTCTCAATTTTTCAGTTATCGATTTGAACTTGTGAACACGTATTTTTCTAATAAAGAATCCACACAACGCTATGTTCGTGTAAGATATTTTTCAGATTGAACCAATAAAGCGGTTACTAACTGATCAAAAGCAAGACAGAAGATCTTTCAAAGGATCTTATAGATAGTTTCAGTGAAGCCGAAGTTAGCTTTTTTCTTATTGTAAAAGAAGTATGGGTGCTAAAGGTACCCCTATAGTCACTTTTGAACATAGATCTGGCAATTCGAAGAACTTCTCAGCTCCAACATCCGACTTTTGAAAATTGGGTGACAGAGCTGAACGATTACTTTTCATATAAAGCGTCACATGGTAGAAATACTACTGTATGAAGCTTTCTGAAATTTGTCACAGTGGTAATTAGAGATATTTTTAAAGGACGGCGCTTCCTACGTATCAAAAACAATCAATTAATGAAGAAAAGGTCGATTCACTTCAAACGATAGCTCCTAGGTTTCTTTAAAGGTTAATCCCCCAATAGTAGTATTTACTCAAATTATGCAAACTTGTGGCAGTAATTCTATTAAACATTGCTTATATAATCTACTAGCCACTGAATTTCCTCAATAATTTCAAAACTAAGTTAACTTCAAGAAACAATTTGTTCGAACGCTTACCTACACACACTAAGCTCTCTTTAATTGCTTTCGCACTTTTCACACACAACGCATTTGTTGCAAAATCTTTCCAATTTGCTACAGTTTCGACATTCTTGCTGCCTGTCATCCACATTTACTGTTTTGCTGCCAGGAAGTCTTTGCTTGGTCACTTTAACTTTGCGATTGTGATTCTTGATAAAGGCAAATACTATCGGATGAGTAAATAATTTATTTACCTCTATATGTGAGTTCGTATGTGTGTATGTGCGTTAGTGGCCGAGTATCAATTTCTATTATTTCAAGCAATAAATAGACAAATGCAAATGCAGTTAGAAACTAAGATAATGGCAAGAAAAACAATATGAACCCTCAACCGAACATATCAAAACAACAAATTACGAAAAGACAACAACAAAACAAACTTTTTCAACAATAACAAAGCCGAATAACCCTTCACAGTAATAGAAAGTAATAACAGCAAATACAAAGAGCGGCTTTGTAACGATAAAATGATGAACTTAATGTAATTTACGCTTGAGAAAATACGAAAATTATATTAGAATAAAAGATTCGCTCACTTACTGTGCGCCCACACCCACACCCGCACCAGCAACACACATAAAGAAATGGTTAGAAGTTGTTTGTGTGCTGGCTGATAAAGTCAGAAACCGAAGTCTATCTAATTTTGCCCGCCGTGAGAAGGAACCCTACGCACACAAACCCAAGCGCACTGATTAGTGGCCACAGAAGGAGGCAAAGGTAGAAG
This sequence comes from Bactrocera correcta, assembly GCA_027475135.1. Classification (NCBI taxonomy): domain Eukaryota; kingdom Metazoa; phylum Arthropoda; class Insecta; order Diptera; family Tephritidae; genus Bactrocera; species Bactrocera correcta. Next base: position 154,060,049 of record CM050323.1, read on the forward strand.
GTAGGCTGCGGCGCAAGATATAGGACTAATTTAAAATAAATAATTGAATTTTAAGGATGTTCACCCCAAAGTAAGTAAAACACAATACCGAAGGCGCAGAAACGAATGGGCTGCAAACGCTGTGTGCGTGTATGTGCGTACGCAGGAAAGGCTGCCGAGAAAGGGTGTGCGCTAAGGTGAGCTTGTAAATTACTGCCGCCACAGTGTGGGTTAAATAACTGTGTGCCTTTTGTTATTGTAGGTGTGAAGGTGTGTCTCAGAGAAGGTGTGTACTGCTAAGCACGTTTGTGGGAAAATTCTATTGTTAGGCATTTGTGCATAGACGGATCGACAGACGGACTGACGGCCTCTGCGGCACACAAAAAAAAATATTCCTGTTGAGTCTGTGTTTGATGGGTGATTCTTGTGAACAATTTAAAATGAATTGCCTGCGCACAAATACCGTTTACTTACAGCTGATAAATTTTCTGCAATCAATTAGTGAAGCAAACGTAATCGGTAAACGGTTTTCAGTGTAATAAATAAACACACTGCTGCAGACTAAATTTAATTTCATTTACTAGTCAAACTTGTAAATAATGCCTCTCTGGACTGACCTTTAATTTGCGGAGAGTCTGTAAAAGAAGAGAAAAATAAATTTTTTTAAAAAAGTTATAGCTTGTGAAAGAATAATTTGTTAAGATGCATCAAATGTTTATACTAAAGAGATAATTTTTATTCAAGGCAGTTCAAGAGGTGACGCAGGAGTCACAAACACAAAGCTTTCCAAAAAAAAAATTTGATTTTCATCGTTGAGTTTGTATGGCAAATATGTGCTATAGTGTTCCGATGTCGGCCGTTACGAGAAATGGGCAGCGTTTTAAGAGAAAAGGACGTGAAAAGACAGACACAACGGGGAAAACGAGTAAATCGACTCATCTCGTAATGGCGATCATGTAAATATATATTTACTACATATGTATGCTTTCCGGCAATTTTTTCTGGGTGTTATAAATATCATGGAAAACTTAATATACTTGATAAGGGTACACAAATTTCATTGACAAGTTTTAAGGGGGTATTCTAGTCTAGAAGCATGAATTTCAGGTAATTTTTAAAGTGTCGTAAAGTAGGCAATTCATATTTTTACTATCCATTTTTTTTATTAGTTATTTGTTAATTTTAGGAAAGTAGAGAAAAAAAATTAAAAACTAAAAAAAAGTAAAAAATTTCAAAAATTAGGAGCTGACGAAATGGGGGGTCTCTACAAATTTCCACGTGACCATACCCATGATTTCAACCCTAAAAAGACTATTAATCTAGAATAATGTCACAATGGTCGGAACTACGGAAAAGTGGGAAAAAATTTTTTCACGAAATGGCGACTGCCTAAAAAAAATTTTTTTTGGATCTGTCGGGGTATGTCGACGTAAGGGGCCGATTAGGAATAATTAAAAGATGATTAATTTGAGATCAAACGTTATAATTTACGGATTTAATACTTCATTGGGTTTATACAAATATGGGTGTGTGTGTGTGTGTGTTACCAATATGGGTTAATTAGGTTATATGTACTTCTATGTTAATAAACTTATGTGTTGTAACCTATTGTGGGTGCAGATTCCTGTATCCTGTGTTGTTGTTGTCGAAATGCTGTGGAGTATCGCCGTTTAATGTTGTGCGGATTCCTTGTTTAAAAACGTTTTACTGTGCTCACTAATATGTTGTGTTCACTTCTGTGTGATGGCTTGTGGAATTAAACTTCACTTTGTAATTAAATCGTTTTATTTTCCGTGACATTCACTTGCTCAGTAGGCGGGTAATAATGCCTTTTTGTAAAAAAGCGCGGGAAAGTTGTGTTTTTGTTTCTCCTCTTTCGCCTGTTGAGTGAAGTTGGGGCGGTTGATATTCCTCTGCATTATGCCTCTATTACTTTATGTAAATTCTGGGAGTAATGCAGAGGAGTATTTGTTTGGAATAAACAGGATCACTTTTTCTGACTATTTCGAATTTTTAAAAATAACAAAAATTAAAATTTGTCGATGGGGCTAGTTCCAACCATAGACAAGCTTATAAAGAAGAAATCGTAGGGGATTGTTCCGAAAAAGTCAGTTTTGAGAAAAACGCGTTTAAAGTTTCGCGTTCCGGCCGAACCAGTTTGGATGCCGGGTCAGAAAAATGCCTATATCTCCGAAAATAGTTTGAATTTTGAAAAATCATCTTGTACACATATTCTTAAATAGTTAAGCTCTGAAAATATAAAAAAATTCAATTTTTTAAATTTCTAGACTAGAATACCCCCTTAACAATACTTCAATAGGGCTCTCCCGCTTGGCTAAATGTACTCTGACAACAATGTTAAGACATGCAATTAAAATATTATTAGTTCTATTGGAAAAGAGCACGATCACCATAGCACTGAAGTGATGATATGAGCGAAATGAGATACATGTTTTTCAGCTTTAGCAATTACTACTGCAGCGAACATGGAGAGAAACTTTATTAAAAAAAACAAATGCCAAACAACGAGTTACTAAAAAGGATTTTAATGTATGGTATTCAACGAAGGGTACAACCTGTGCAGCTAATATGTATTTCGCTCTCAGTTAAATCTCCTTAGAGCTATATCAGATTCACCACAGCAAATTCGTTCAAGAAAGATCTTGGATCCTTTGAAAAAGAAGTAGACGACAACAGAAAGAACTATAAATTTTATAATCATTCCAATGCATTAGCTAACGCCTTGCTATAATTTTTTAATCAAACCCTTTTAAAAAGACAAGATCTACAACCATCCTCAAGAGATCCAAATGAGCTCAACTACATAGACCCTTGAGCTTGTCTAGTTTTAATTAGAGTTAAGATTTTATTATTTATTGCAAGGCTTTGAACAAGCAGATTTGATAAGAAACATATTAAAAAAAAAAAAAAAAAAAACAAATACTTCTAGAGGTGAGTCAAAATGAGCTTTCTTAAATACCCATTCTGAACTAAGAATAATAAACATCTTCTTGACAAATAGAAATACTGATTGGAGAATAAAGCTCCAAAATTAATTTCGTCAAAAGCAAATTTTTGCCTATACTCTCTTTTCCTTTTTCTCTCTCTCTCCTCTCTCTTTTGCAACTGTTGAGATATCTGATCGGACCCACATCAATGCGATTTGGTAAATCATTTCAGCTCCTCTGAAATTTCTAAAACTAAAAATGGGAACTGAATATCTAATTCAAGGAATTTCTGCTTTATTAATTTGAGGTGACTTTGGAAAACTTTTTAATATTAATTTATTAGCTCTGGCAATTTGAGATACCTCGAGGTCGCTCACAAAAATTTTGACAGTCGAGATGTCATCATGATAGCGCAAATTAAACTGTCATGGCCATTTATAAATTAGCAGTAAAAAAAAAAAACAGATATAAATCTCTGACTTTCCTGCTAAACTTCTTAACAGAAGTCATGCCTGCCCCTCAATATTTGCTTGTCCCTTTAAAATTTTTCCCTCGAATCATTGTGCACAATAAAAGCACAGGTCACCCCAAAAGCACGTAGGCACTACAAATACTTCAAGTTGACAGCTCAAATATGAATAACAAATAGCAGAGAGGCAAGCGTTCGAGGCAAGGACAAAGCCATCATTGAGTTGTTAGCAATTCGTTGGATTGGCGCTTGAGTGTTTAGCATGAAATGCCGAAAAAATTAAAAAGTCAGCAAAGCTAATCACCAAAACGATGAGATGACAGTGCAGGAGCAATGGCAGTGAAGTAAAAGGAAGATAAAGAGCAAAGTAAAAGTGCTAGAGTATGTTGTTAGCAGTTGATAGAAATTACTACGAAAGCGGGGCCATTCGTAGAGAAAGATAAGCTTTTTTCCGAAAATCATTTGGAATTGTAAAATTTGCAGCAAACTCACGCTGCCTGAAGATCTTGAAGCAAATTCTCGCATTAATTGTAATAAATACTCGCTAAATATAATTTCGAGTTATGCGGAGCAGAGCAACAACAATTTAAAGTTTACGGCGAATTGACTTCTCTATAACCTTAATTCAACAGCCAGCGTATGGAAAATTGAAAGAAGCAAATTAAAAAAAATGAAGACGAAAACGAAAGAAAAAAGCAACACCAGTGCAACAAAAAACTATTGACAACATTCATAAAGCTGCTTTCAAGCGCTAAAATACGCTGTTGGAGCAGTGAGCAAGCGAATCTCCACTGTGAGACACAAAAAACTCAGAAAAGAGCCGCACACAAACTGAAACAGAATCTGCTTAAAAACACCAAGAACTGGATGCATTTCCCTGCTGAAGCACACACACACATCGAGATCTAGCTCGGCAACATGCATGCTCAGAAATTAGACGGGTTTATGAAGGAGAGCGAAATGAAAGCAAATGATAATATAAGCGCATAGTAATGGAGATGATTTGTGCTGCTAACCAGCACAGCCACACAACCACACTGCCCCATCCAATCACTTTCGTCCTTCCTTAAACGCCCCACCACGTACACGGCTTGCCCTTGCTCCTTCCAATTCGTTTACCACAGAAAATCCCATTTTACGCTTTCTAACTGCAATGGCATTAAAACTTTTACTATTTCGCATTTCGCAGAACCCTTGCGCTGCTGCAAAGCTGGCATTATGAAAGCAATGGCTGCTGCATTGGCGCTTATGTTCCCATTAGATCGTCCCGCCATGTTTTGCCTTGTCATTCGTGTTGTCTTTTCATCAAATCCACAATCCTCACACACACACTTACGGTGCATAGCTAGCGGATCTGATACTTCCTGTCTACATACGGGCAGAAATATTCTTTTTATTTGTGCTTTGCTACAATAATGCTGACTTCTGTCGTAAATATGGTATTAGGAGCGTTACCATGTGTATGCGCCTGAAAGCTTGCTTCGCCAAATGCTCGCGCGCGTGTGTGTGTGTGTGACGTGCGCACGTCGAATGCGCTGTGAAAAGAAGTGCAGTCGCAAAAATAAGTATACACCAAAAACAAAACAAAAAGAAGGAGGAAAAATAGCAACACGCCACGAAAAAAGACTCTTAGACATAAGACGGCGGCGAACATGTCAGTTAATGTGGCTTTGCAAGTGAATACTGTGGCGCAGTTGCATTCCACTCACGAAGCGGAAGTGAATGAATGACAGCGGCTAGCTTAGTTAGTGGCGAATATGATTTTTGCCGGCTTAAATTACACACACTCCCATATCCGCACACACACATATACATACATACAAATTCATGCATTTAGATGCATATATGCGCAGCTAAAACTTAATTCCATGCTTACGTAGCAGCGCTTGGATTCCACTATTTTTCGTATTTTAAGCTTAACCTCATTTTTTAATGCAATTGCTTTAAAATCTAGATGTGAGTGGACGCTCTTCTACGCCTTTTTGTTTGGTGCGTTGCAGCAGCCATTTTTATGGACGAATTTGTCTGAGTTAAGCTCAGTTTTTGTATTCGTCCATTTATTTAGCAGTTTCAAGATATTAAGTCACTCTGCAAAGTGCAGAGTCTGCTAAAATTCGTTGGCTTTTCATTTCAAATGTTTAATTGGTAGAAGTTTTGACTTTAACCTAACAAAATCATGATCATAAAAAGGTTAAATGGCAACGATCTATTATACTTGAGTATTAATGCATTTGATTTTGATGTGATTTCAAGGCATACTGATAGATCGATAGACAAGTTTTGGTCCTTTCAAGAGCTTTAGTAACTTTAAGGGATGGAGTTAGGGTTTCAAGGTAAAAAAAAGACTTTCAAGCGAATTTATTTATTAAATATTGATTAAGTAATTTTATTCGGACCCTTTGTACATTATTAAGCACACTTTTGACAATATCTTGTACAGTAATTTCCATCGAATGGGCGGGCCCGAAGGACTATAAATCGTACGCAGAAATTTTCTCTCGAAAACTTGCAACGTCGACTCATCAGTTGTTGTCATCGTCCAAGCTTCTTCACCAAATAGCAGGACGGGAATAAAGAGTGACTTGTAAAGCTAGGTTTTTGTTCGTCTAGTGAGTACTTTAGAGGCGAGTGAGAGGAGACATTTCGTTTTGCCCTCGTTCACTGCCAGAGCTATTTGATTTGCTTCCTTATCCAGTCTGGAGAAAATGGAACTAACGTCGCCATTGTTGAGGCCAATGACATCAATATCGTCGGCTACGAAAGCAGTTGTACACTCTTGTAGAAGATAAGGTTCAATCAGCTTGTTGATGGTGGGCTTTAATCTTTCCCACAGTACGCTCCATAGAATCTTATATGCGATGTTGAGGAGACTTATCTCACGATAGTTGGACAGAATAGGGCAGAGCATTCATAGATTCCAATCATCGGTCATGTTTTCATACGACCATATTTTGTAAAGAAGCAGATGCATGCCGGCAAACTATCGGCCCCTCTGCTTTGTTGTTTTTCATTCGCGTTATTGCTATTCGAATTTCTTCGTGGTCGAGCAGTGCAAGATCTATTCCATCGTGATAGGGAGCCAAGTTCGCCATCTCCAAATGTTATACTTTTACTGACGTTCAGCAGACAGGAGAGGTGTGTACACTTTTCATCAGTCACTAGATCACCTCTCTGGAAGCTAAAAGAGTATGCTCTGCTATTTAAACCTTCTGTTAGTCGCCGCATCTTTCGTTGAATTTTCAGCCTTACCTCTGTCGACCAGCCTCGCAAGCTCTTTATACTCACGCATTTCGGCTTCTTTCTTTTTAGTCTGCATATGCGTCCCGCTTCCTGCTTCAACTCCCGATATCATCGTGCCAACTGTTCTTTCGACCTTTACGCTTGCAGTTGTACGTGATGAGATTAAAATGACATCCCACTGTTCCCGTATACCGAGTTGCTGATGAGTGCTCTCAGAGAGCAGGAGTGCAAGTCGAGTAGAAAAACTTTCACTGTCAGTTATGATAGTAGCTTCTAGACTTCGTTCAATTCTGGTGTTATTTGATGGGTGGGCTTTGCTGTACAGAGGCGAACGAGTATCTTCGCTACACTTGGTCCAAGTCGATGATAGATTTTCGGAGCGTACGCAGGTCAAGGACACTGAATGCATCTTTGGTTTAAGTATCATCCTTCTCTTCCGTCAGGTAATGGGCACAAATCAGTGTTATGTTGAAAAATTTTGTTCCGATGCGGATTGTAGCTCGACGACATAGCCATTCTCTCACCACAAATCCTACACCCTCGAAGCAGCACCTCTGGTGAACAGACGCTGCAATTAGCGGACCCTTAAACTGAATATGTCGAATTGGCTTCGCTAAAGCTTCCTCTCTTTTAGCCGTGACCCCAGGCTTCACACGGATTGGCTACCCCATCTTAAATAAGGGTTACTCACGTTTGCAGTTATCCGGCGAGGACGCAAGAGTAAGAATTGGGTATAGCCCTACGGTTGTAACTGCTTACCCAGAAGTATGACTAAACCCCATTACAACCCCACCGGCCACCGCTAAGTTAAAATCCAAAAGTATGTAATTAAATAAATGGTTAAAAGGTAGTGATGACTAACGTTCGTTGTACAATGCTTGATATCTCGAATGTAAGACCTTATATCACAGCTCATATAAAATTACTTCTAGCACATATTTATGTATATTTGTATGCTTATGTATGGATTTATATATTGTACAACGCACACATACAATACATACAGACATAACATACATACAAACATGCTTTCGTTTAATAAATATTTAATCGCGGTAGAAAGAATTGCCTACCAGAACTCGACAACAGTTGTTGGCATGTTGGCAGCATGGTGCCAGCACCTGTAATGAACCTTCCCCCCTCTCCCCCACTTGCCAACCGGGAGTTGAAAAGTTTAAATACATAAAGGTGCGCCGAAACCAACCAAATTACTGTCTTGTTAATTATGTAAACGCTGGCGACTGCGCAAAGGGCACTTAAGACGAGCACAAGTGGAGGATTCCATGGCCTTACGCACATTTTTACATACTGCGAAGGCTTTTTTGACAAACCCACGTTCCTAAATGCTGGCTTGGCATAATTACTTATAAATTACAAACACACATGTGAGCTGCCTCATTTGTATGTTTGTGTGCAATGTCTAAAAGTATGTGTGATTATCGCTTATGCCGCGTATCAGTCAAATAAACGGCGCATGAATATTCGACCAGCCAAAAAGACAACAACAACAAACAACATTGACACTTTTAACAAGCAGAAAGGATACCGGAAATGGCTGTTAAGGTGTGCGCCAGAGTATGAATAAACACACAACTGCGTAAAGTGAGCGCCACACACATACGCACACATACAAACATAAGTGTTTAATTATATATTGACATACATGTATATGTGCGAGCGTGTTTGTGTGCTTATAATCACATATGCACATGCTTAAGTGTATGAGTAAAGTACGTGAGCGCCAATTTCGGGTCACACAGCTGTAATTATTTGCAATGTGGTGTATATGTGTGTATGGATGTATGCATGTGTCTTACACATGTTCATGTATGTAAAATGCGCGACGCGGCGCGTGTGCGATTCTCGCAAACACACGCTTAATTACAAGTTAATTAACTCCAGCTCAGCGTACGGCGCAATGAAATTCCAATGGAGACGACAGCGAAAAACACCAAAGTCGTGAATTAAATATGAAAACCTTCGGTATTTTCTTGTTTTTGCCACTTCCTTTTTGTCTCGTTTTCGTGTTGTTTATTAAGTATTAAACTTGTGTGTGTGTGTTGTGGAATGGTTGCGCGTGCGTGTAAGCCCTATGTGTGTGTGTGGTGTGGGTGCGTTTGTTAATTTTATGCACAGACGCGCGACTTAAGCATTTCATTGCTGCTTCCAAGTTGTTATTGTTGCTGTTTTAATTTTAAAATTAAAGCTGTGATGGTAGATTGTCAGCTTAAGAGTCAATATGAGCAAAGTTTGCGCGCCGCACTGAAACCAATGTGCAGTTAAGTGTGTACATGAAACGGTCTAAAGGCGTGTGCTGCACAGTTCGTCAGTCAGTGGAATTACCGGCGCGCTTTTAGTGTCGGGATTAAAAGCAAATAGCTGTGCAACGGACGATGGCTTGTTACTACAGATGAAGAAGTAATGAAATGTATATGTGTATTTGTGGCAAGCGAAGAGGATTAACGCCTAACGGTATAAGGTGAAATCGGCCAGAATGTGCCCTACATTGCTACCATTTTAACTTTATCATGAAAAAGATGCTTCAATGGCTTCCTTAAGGCGCAAAAATTGTGTGACATTTTAAGAAAGTATTTTTTTTATTTTTCACATATTTCGATAGTTTGTAACTTTAAAACAAAAATATTAATTTAAATAGATATCCCAAATAGTTCTTGAGTTACAGCCTTCGGAATAAGTCGATGAGTCCGGCCAGATCAATCAGCTCCAACAGTTCACCTTCAAACGCACTTTTCTTAAACTATATATTTGCTTAACGGATTACTCAAAAAGACAGCCTGATCACTGTCAACTGCATGTTCTGATTAGTTCTCCTATAATGACGAACTTTTTCATCGAAATCGAAAATACTAAAATTTTGGTTTAAATTACCTTTTTTATTTATTTATATAATTTATTTATTAAAAATGCTATTGTTTTTTCTTAAAATATTTATAACAATACTCCTAAAACTCGAACAGCCAAAATACAGGATACTCGTATGGTTTTGGAAGATCGTCGAGTGAAATTTTGGGTTTTAGAAAGCTGTGTGCACAATGGGTGCCGCATTCGCTAACAATGAAACAATAACACATTCGAATGCGACTTTTTCAACAATATTTGGATCGTTTTAAAAAGGATAAAGTGGGTAACTTGGATGTATCACTACGATCTCGAATCAAAACAATGGGCAAAAGAATGGTGTGAACCTGGTTGTTCGAAAGGATATGGCACTAGTTTTTTGAATTACAAGAGGAATTTTGTTAGTGGATTAGTTGCAAACTGGTAAAATAATTAATTTTGACTATTATTACAACCTTTTGGACCAGTTGAAGGAAAAAATTGGTGAAAAAAGACCCGGTTAGCAGAAGAAAAAAATTATTTTTTCATCAGGGCAATGCACCGTGTCGCAAGAGTAATTTGACAATGACTAAAATCTATGAATTAACGTTCGAATTGTTAGAGCATCCACCGTATTCACCAGATTTGGCCCCCAGCGACTTCCATTTGTTTCCAGAACTAAAAAAATTTGGGTGTGGCAAGCGTTTTTCATCAAATGAAGAGTATGTATTTTGCATACCTTCGGGTTTCTCTCTTCAGGGATGGGATCCACAGATTGGAGAATCGTTGCAGTAGTGTATTAATATTCAGGGAGATTATCCCTGAATAATAAAGTGTATTTTGAATTATAAAATTGTATTTTTCATATCAAACGACAAAACTTATTGAAAAACCTAATATATTCTAGTAAAATGTGATGTATAGTAAAATATGATGATTTAAGGCTTTATTCAAACAATAATTTGTATAACGTATTGTAATCACTATCTTTAATAATTGAGAAAAATTATTTTTGAAGAGATGTGAAAAATTGTTTATTGGACTTCGTACTTTATGGTTGCTGAAGAACTCCATCCACCTCAGTTAACAATATTAGTGGGTAATCATGGGTAAAATAAATTTGTGTCGGATTTTTTTGAACAGCAAACCAAGTTGGATCTTTATTTCCATATACATTCATAATAATTTTTTTTATTTCTTAATGAGTACGTTCTTCCTGAGAAATGATTAGACTACAGTTAATTCACATAACTGGACAATTGCCCCAGTTTCGAAACAAATTCATTTAGAACTGGATTATTACAACATTATTCCAAAACAAATTCCACTATATACATTCATTAAGAACTTGCCAAAAATGGAACTCTGTTATTAATACATTTTGGTTATAATTTCTAATTTTTATTTGAGGAACAATGCTTATTACATTTTCTTTGACACGCCAATCAAACACTCGTACATATGAAAATCACTTTGTGATGACTATTTTTGGCTTCGATTTAGTCAGCTGACAAAAGCATTCGTGAACACACACATACACACCTCTTTGTTGTCATCAGCACACAGGCGTTTTTGTGGTCATTCACCTGTCGGCTTAATTTCTATTGAAACTTTTTTAATGTGACACATGTCAGAGCACGATATTGACCGCATGGTAAATTGCATTGGCGAATTTAATCATATCTGGTTTACCGTATTATACCTGTTTGTACATATATACCTGTACTTCTGTGGCACTGGCTTGTGGATTTGTGGGAGTGGCTTATTAAAACCAAATCGAGAGTATGGCGAAATTGATTTAATCTAAACAATGAACAAATGGAAGCAAGTCATTTTTTTTTAATTCTTATGAATAATGCTTGATATTTGTTGTTTAATTAATATGGAAACCAAAAATTATAATAATAATAATAATAATAATAATAATAATAATAATAACAATAATAATAATAATAATAGAAATAAACATAATATTAAATCTAGGTTTTCGAAAATTATTTTTCCAAAAAGTCTAATATGAAAAAATAAATGTTACATATATGAAATTTAAAAAAAAAAAAAAATATTTTAAATAATTTATTTTGAATTTATCATGAGACAGCTTCGCATTAAATTATGAACATTTCAGACACCATGCAAATTTCTTGTGTTCGCTCTCTCTCTCGCACTCTTCTCCATATAATAAATTTCGCTTAAACTTAAAATGCTTCTATGGAAGCTAGTTAAACTCTTCCGATCCCCTCGACTAACCTTCAAACTCAAACAGTAAGTATCTTCTGTAGAGACAACCGGAAATTGGCAGTAAAATCAAAAGTTTGTCTTTTCCACAAAATTAATTAAAAAATTTAGCCAGAAGTTTACGCTCAGATTTGAGGTGTATATTCGAAGAATTTGCTTTTAATTGTAAATATGTGTATTAAGCTCACCACACATTGGGAAACATAAAATGCAAACTTTGTACATATGTAACAGACGCAAAGCAGGTATAGAAGTTCAATACAATTTCGGGGAAGGCTATTTCGCAAGTGCAATCCAATACTTGGAAAGAAGCAGGCATTTTAGTTATGATGTTGCACATTTCTCTTGTATTTTGTGAATTAATGGTTATGGCGTAAGTAAATTTTTAAATTAAAATAAGAAAATGAAGCTCGAAGGAAGAAAGGAAAAACATTGTTTATACCTACTTGTACATATAATAATATATACTTGTAGTATATTGCAGCAAATAAAATTATTTCAAAGGGAGCACATATATTTTGAAATATTCATGGTTTTATCTGGCCTGTTTGTTATACTAAGATAATGGACATTTTATTTAAGCATTTTGTAAGAATTAGTACTGGTTCATATTAATTTGCCAATTAGCTGCTTTTAGACTCAGCTAATCGTTAAACTAATTAGAGAAGTAGCCCATTTGATGGAGTTAGATTTAAAAAAGCCAATTCTGTCTCCACAAATTGTACTTGTTACGAAATATATGTTAATATTTGATCAAAACTGCAAGCTCTTCGCAATGAAAATTTGGCTGAGGACTCTCCATTTTTATATCTAGAAATATTTTCCAAATTTCCCGTGTGGTAGCATGTTGCTGTGATCAAATTGAAAGGAATTTTTATTTTATTTTATAATTCGCGTGTTTTTCGAGTCGGTAAACGTTTTAGTTGGTAGTACTGTTGTGGCATCTATGCTAAATTTCACGTTAAAATATTCATTAGGATTTTCGATGTGGGTCGTTTTGTGAAGCTCTCAAAATGAATTCTTCGATTTCTACTATGTCCGAATTCATTGAACAAAAAATTGCGATAATAGACCATCTCATACTGCATTGGTTATTCGTGATCATTTCGCCACATTTTCAGCTAAAATCGTGTCGCAACTGCCGCATTCGCCTGATTTACCTTCGCGTAACTTCTCGCTATTCAGCAAATTCACATGACCACTCCGAAGACACGAGGTTTTGACTCAATGAGGGTATAAAACCTGAATCGAAAAAGGCTATTTTTGGCCATCACGACGGAGGATTTGTTTCCCAAATGCTATTTATGACTGGAAAGAAAGTTTTCCCTCCACCTCTTCTATTGACGATGCCATCGAAAAACCCCGTAGAAAGATATCAAAGAATCTCTTATGAATCGATTCAACACATTTGGTTAATGTTTTGGGTTTTAAGCCTCGAATCTTTTGAAAAAACCCACGTTCTGGTAATGATCCTACGTAGCTAAGGACGCGGCAATCACCAAACGCACGATTCCTGGTGACTAGAAGTGTGTTAATGTATATGACGTCTTAACCGTCCGCAAATTGGGCTAAAAAATTAGCCAAAACTTGAGAAAACTCTATTTTCTAACCTTTCATAAATTTTGTATAGCAGAGAAACAGAAAACCTGCATTCGAAAGTATCCAGAATAAAGAGGAAACTTTCGGAACCTGGTGGCAACTCGATATCTGGTTTGGAATTTTTCGTTTTACGACTGTTTTCTCTACTTGGTTACCTGGCAAGTTAATATTAAGGGCAACCACAGCCATACATTTTATTTGTTTGTGTCCATGTGAAAAGCACGCTTGTGTGCGTTTATTTAAGTGGTCGACCACAATGGCACACAATTGTTTTCATTACGGAAACAATTCCATTTAACTGTTTACCTGTTTGTGAATTGGTGAGCTTCTCTTTTATCTTTCGCTTGTACCAAGCACCGGCTGCTGATAAGTAAAAAGCATAGCCAGTAAGCACAAACGAAAACAAAGAGAGATTTAACACACCAACGCATACACACACATACACAAAAGATACACATACATTTGGTTAGTTTAAGCAAACGCATATAAAAGAGAGTTTATTTGGTGGCGTGGGTGCCCGTAAACTTTTAGAACTAAACGCTTTGTGCTTGCGTATGTCCCATATGTGTGTATGCGTGCGTGTTTTCATTTCACTTCATAAACATAACAATAATAATTTTACTAAATCTGAATTTATGCACAAAACCACACACAATGCGGCCTGTTGCTACTTACGGCTGCTACCTTTACAACCCAGCAAACAACAACAACAGCAACAAAATCCAAAAGCAGGCGCAATAAGCAAGCAAATAATGTAGGGATGCATTAACAAAGCGGCAAAATGTATTTTTCTTCTTTTCCTGCACCTTTATCTTCTGCCTTAACTCTTTTTGCAGAGCAATTGTTCGCCAGCAAACCAGGTGTAAGGCAAAAGCCCAGCAAATAAGCTACAAAAGCAACAATAACAAAGCTGCTGCAAAGCCTAAAATACTCTCATAATTCTCGCCCACAAACATATCGTACCTATCGTGTGTGTGTAGTTGGACAACAAAGGACATCAGCTGCAGATGAGCAGCGAAATGCAAAAATAAAGCTCGGCAAATTGTGGGTGAAAGCACTAAGAAGATGACAAAGCCAGCGCGCGATAAGTGAAGTAAGTTGGCAACACAAACAAACGCTTGTAAATAAAAGTGGAATCTGCGGAGAGAGGACCGACCCTCTGAAGGAATTAATTTTGAGTTAGCTTAGTGCTCCGATAATGAGTTTTTCACGGTTGTATGCTTTTATGATTCTCAAATGAAAATACTTAAGTTTCGGATTTCTCTTGCTGCGTTAATGAAGTCAGCAGCAGCTACTATTCGAAATTTTCTTCAAGCTGAGTAAAATTGCTTACCCTATGGCAAGCTAAACACCAACTCTAATTAAGTGAATTCTCATTCGGAACTCATCAGAAATATATCGTTAAGCGCCAATTTATAACTTATCTATTGGTTGGAATCGGATGAGCTTTCTTAAGAGGGTTGCCAACTTTGGGGCTCAAATTAGGAGCCTATTTTGGACGATGAATTACAAGAAACAAATCATGATATTTCGAAAAAATTTCAATAATACCATTAACTAATTCTTAAACGGGAAAATAGAACCAAAAACGATTTATGTTTTCAAAACTCTGGTCTTAAAGCGTCCTTCAATCTACCGCTACCGGTGCATGGTGAGATGGTTCGTGAATCAGTTACAATATACAGACATCAAATATCTTTTAATACATTTTTTTAGACATAATGTATACAGCTGATTGAGCTACGCGTATAGTGAGAGCGAAGCCGGGTTCGGGGCTTGAAATCTGGTAAACCAATATGATTTATTGTTACGTCTGCATGATATAAAATATGCAAAAAATATATTTTTCAAACCGCGAAGATAGACGCATCTCTTTGGCTCTCTCTGTTTACATAATTCTTGATGACTTGTGTGAGATCGCACAAAAAATTTATTCCTCACTTGTCTCTTTCAAAGACACAATTTTAATAGGATACGATTCATGTGGCCAAACAGAAAAGCCAGAAATTATACCGCATCTGTTTACGGAATATATTATTTTCCCTTAAGCTGGTTGACACCACACTCTGAGAACTTCTTTGAAAGAATCATTCTGTTTTTTAGTTTGTTACATAAGGAGTTGTTTAGGTTTTCTCTTTCGTGTCGCTTCTTAAGCTTTCTTACAGCGTCTCATGGGAATTATAAAAACTATGAATTAGTTTATGAAATCTTGTTCACCGAATTACTTTTCTTCATTATGTAAACCCACAATCCGTTTTCAGATTACCACACTGCACAGTGTTCAGTACCAAAACTTAATGTCTTTCTAAAAAAGTAAAAATCCCTAAATAACCCAAAGAAATAATGTTTGTTGTCAGAGAGTTAGATAAGATGAAGCTTATTCATCTGAAACAAACTGTCTCTTTTTCTTAAAAGTAAAAAAAAAGATAGAATTAGTTCTAGGAAGTTTGGCCGTTGCAAAAGAACTAGCGATGCTCTCTTTGTTTACATTCTGAAACTTGTATAGTAAAACTCTTAAAATTGCGGATTCAAAGTTCGTGGAATTTATTTCAAATTGCGGGTAATAATCCTGTTCCTAAGAGGTTTTAACAATGATAAACTCAAAGTGAGTTGTTTGCTTCCGAATTTTGAGAGACGTACAAGGTTCTGTAACTATTCAAGTGCCCCTAGTTATTTCGGTAAGCTTTTCTAATTGACTTCTCATGTTATCGACGATGTGCTAGCAGCATAACGTAGCCATTTTGATTCATCAGCTCAACAACTTCTACTTAGCTAAAACGTTTCTAATTTGGCATTGTACTCGTTGGTACAAATAAGAATCTCCTGGCTAATGATAGCACTTCTAAATGCTGACTGCGGTGAAACTACGCTAGTCGAACTAAATGAAGTTCATCTTCGACAGGATCCTTGCTGCGTTCACGAAATTTGAAACTCCCCACGACACTGCTAACGAAAATTTCAAAACGCTATGAAAACCGAGCAAGTATGAGTAGTTAGTACACACTCATATACAGACACACAGTTTAACGCACATACAGTATATGCCAAGCAAACCTTGTGCCCTCCTAAGGTTGCCCTACCACCAGCCAAGTAATACATGAGTCTGTGACCAGGCAATCAAACATTTGAATTGAATGAATGCACAAAGCGCATTTGTGGAATGCTTTTCATTTACTCATACGCAGGTTATTACCGCATACAACACAAAGATAATCGGTGGGCAGCGCCGGAAAACATCCTTTCAATTGTTGAACTTCAGTGGTGAGTCAACTGGCCGTGTGCGTGTGTGCGGGCGGAGAGCAAAGTGCTTAAAGTTCACGAGCGAAGCATCTACGAAGCTGCATTTTGTTCAGCAGTTGCAATGAGCGAAATTACACATTAGAAGTGGAAGGCGGCGTACAATACCACAAGTAGGGAGGCAAATGTCGAAAGGTTTTAAGTAATCTAACGGGTTTCAGGCATACATTTACTAAAGTAGGGATAAAATGCACATTTCGGAGAAGCAAATAGGTTCTAGTACACCTAGTACCATTACTAGTTTACATTATTGCCTTTTATAGCCTGCCTTGCCTAAAGTATCACTGGAATGTAACGATGGAATATGAGAGGCAGTGGCAGCTTAAGGGGCTTTGTTAACTTTTTTAAAGTCGGAACTAGTAAGAAGTGGCCGATTATTTGCCACCATACGAATAAAAAAAATTTTAGAAAGTTGGCTCTTGACACTGCTGTTGACCACGTGAAACCTTTTATTTGAGCTTTATCTCCATATACCATATGTGGAGTCATAACTTAAAGCTTCACAACCTTTCCAACCAGATATTTTGAATTGAATGTTAAAAGTATTTAAACAAGGTCTAAGTCGCAGAATTCCGTCAAAACCACGCCTGCTCCTGAATTAATAAAGTGGCTGGTTAATCCTCTTTCCCCTTCATATTCCTTCTATATATCACCGTACATACGTTTTTTCGAATAACGTCGTAGTTAATGCGAATGAGGATCTCGCAATTTGAACTATTAATTGGAATAAGTACTGTCAAAAATTGGACCAACTGAAGAAAATAATCACTTTAGAGCAGATAGCTTTCCCCAATAGGAGAAGAATTGTGTCCATTAGGACAACACCAGGTCACATACATTGAAAGTGTGCAACCAGAAATCACCTTTAGAGTTCAGGTACGGCTTCAAATGATTACTACCTGTCCCTGTCCGTGGCGAATGGTGTTTTCTGTAAAAAATTCATCTCAAGAGAAGCTTACGAAAGTCGACTGCCTCACTTTTTTGCTAACAGATAAACGTGTATCTCCATGAGAGTGACATTATGGAATCAGCTATAAAATCACCACTTTAACTATACTTAAAAAAACAAAAACGTTCAAAAACTTGTTGATGATTTTTTCGATAATTCTTTTCAAACTCTCAAACTCTTTTCAAGAACAAGAACATCACTGACCTGACGAGTCTAATAACACAATATTCTTATATTTTTACTTGACATCCTTGATCCTTGATTTGAAACTTCACTAACCGATGGCCAAATGGTTTTACTCTGAAATTTGTAGTGGTGATTTCTCACTCTCTGCCTGATATGTTCATAATTTTCATTTTCTCAAGCTTTCAAACCTCTAGAATAAGATTATAGCTACGAGCTCTGATACCGTCTGATAATATCTGCGGCTTTCATGGGCTGTTATCCCGACCATAGCCAATTTAAGCTGTTTTCTACCAACTAACCGAAAGAAGCAACCAACCGCAAAATCAATAAAAAGAAAGCATACAGTCAAACAGGCTTGAAGAACTGGATGAGCACATACATATTTACATACATACATACATACATATGTAAGTAGCAGGCATCCAGGGTTGGAAGCATTTGAGATGTCGCTGGCAGAGTGCAAAGTGCAGCAACAGAAACTTGTGAAACAGTAGCACTGAGGCAAGGAGGTAAATATGTGCATTTGTGTACATACATGCGCATGGACATAAGTGTATGCATGTGTGCGTTTATGCGCAAGTACGTGCCCACCGAGCTGATAAAACAATGGAAAGTTCAGCAGTGCACTTGCCACTCACAGTGTGCTTTCACTTAGCGCCGGTGCAAGCCTCTGTATGTTTCCACCTCCCTCGCCATATACATTTATGTGTTCAAAGCTATAGTTTTATGTGTAACTGTTTGCGAATGTGGTTAATGCATTTGTTTGCTGGTAGTTGGTAAACGCTTGTCTTTGATTTCATCTGCTGTATGCGGTTCTAATATATAAATTAGTAAAACTAACACAGTGGGTACTGAGCCATCCCTAAGGATTTTGAATGATCACTACTCTATATTTTCTGACTTTTCCAATTAGGAAGGACTCGGATATAGCTTGGTTTGTCGACTTCAACGCCAAATTTTCGAAGACAGGAGAATAACGTGTTAAGGTCATGTTTCTCCCGTGTTGGCACTAACACCCCCCAAAATACTAAGAGAGATCTATGTGATTTTGGATGTGATAACAAAAATATTAAATAAAATTCTTCTGAATAAAAATATAGTGCCAGAAAAATATTTATCCTGGGAACATTAGAAGATGTGGGAACACTTTGTCTCATAAAGCTGTTTTTTAGAGTTGTTTTCCGATCTTTTTGTTGATCTAGCAATCGGTTTCCCATGATTTTCATCGTATTTCAGTAGTAACCTTGGTCTATAAAATTTTTAGTCTTATCAAGAATAAATACGAATCTCTAGAGACTGACAATAGGAAATATTTGTTGCATACATTTAAATATAGCCACCTAAGCGTAAACAATGTTAAGTCTCATATTATATAAAGTTTAGCATAAAAACTGAGTAGGTTGCTCTGAGGGGTAACGACAGCAAAGCCTTAAATTAGTCGAATGATATCAGAAATTTTATTGATACTTAGAAAGAATCTTGCTCAAAAAACCATCGAAGGTATAGCAGAGATATTATCGTTTCTAGTATTCAAAATATATAATATTTGAATAAGGAATCGAAAGTATTGCCTGCTACTTGGCGCAAATGTTACTACGAATTTTGAAACCAATTTTCTATAAAGTCAAAAAAATTTACTAAGAGTGGCATACCAGTACCTCCCCAGGCTTACTACTGCTTAATATCTCAACAAACCGGCATTCTTACATTGGTAAATATTTGTCTCCTGTTGTTGCGGTTAGCATTGCGCATTTCCATTTGTGTTAACCTCTGCTTCGTCCTTTATCCTGCTTGGATTTTCATTTTGTGCGATAACTGTCGACTGCATTTTTTCTCAAATAGTTGCACATACCTTTGTGTATATGTGTATGTGTGTGTAAAAGCAAATGAACTTTTGCATTTATCTGTATTGCGAATTGCGAAAAATTTGATAAGGAAAATGTGTTTAAAGCAAGGGAAATTAAAATGCATACAGAGCGAGCTTAAATGGAATGCAAGAAAAGACAAAAATAAAACTGTTTTGGGTCCGAAATACAATATTGAAAGCTGAGTCAAAATTTCGAACTTATTCCGGTATCGGGTTATTCGACGAGGCAATAGTGTTGGAAGCTGAGCCTAGGCTTTTGTTGTGGCTGGTGTACTTTTTGTATCTTCTATCAACTGATTAATTTCTACGATGAATTAGAGATATAAATTATGAAAATTATATAGAATTATACATAGTCTAAGCAAATCCCTGTTAAGATTAGCCACTTGTCCTGTTAGGATGCTCAACACATGCAAATTCGTGTTCTGATTTGCTCTCCGGGATACCTGCCCGAATTATAAATGTCGGGAGATATTCAAAATTTTACATGAAACATTGCTGTTTTAAGTCTCATACAACTTATAAAAGGAATATTCCAAAGTTTTTTAATAAAATTACCGAGGTTAAAAAATGGCCCGCTGTTGTAAACTCGGCTGTAATCGCGTAAGCGTTGTTTAAGCCAACAAAGAAGAAAAAGGAGATTAAAAAGTTTCGGAAAATATATGACATCAAAATACTAAGAATCTAAAAACAGAAAACCGGACTGAAAATTATTTTTACATACTAAGCTACTTCTCAACCAGGAAAAAATTAAGTGTTGTTGAAAAATTTAAATGTAACAATAATAATATTAGAGATGCCACAGTGAAAATAATATTTAAATAAAAAATTAACTTTGCTTACTAAAAAATCTAGATAAATTGTTACAAAAAATAATTAAATTTAGCTTTTCAGCATCACCCGAAGTTGTGTTGAAAAAGCAAGGAGTTTGCGCTCCTGGCCCTCACATACCTCTACATAAACAGACTGTCAAGCTAAAATTGTAATTTCAGCAAAGTGCGACAGCAGATTTGTGGTCTGCGGTTCCGTCTGATTTACTACAGCATTAGTTGTCACACAAATTTACTATTGACTAGTTAGTTTACTGATACTTTTTCGTCTTAATTAAATTTACTTTCAACAAATTGATTTTCGGCTTTATTGTATATTCGGTCGATAAAATTGTTATGTGTTTTCAAACTTACATGAGGTTATTTACATGCATTCATTCATTGATTCATTTTATTGCTGCTTACACTCCGCTCCATAGACAGTGCAGTTCACAAGCAGCTCTTCTCTGTCTTGCTCTGTCGTCTAACTTACTGTCTTATTGCCTCAGAAGTTTGTCAAAAAGTTTTCACCACAAAGCAAACGATTTACTGTTTAACTGTGGCCATTTAAAGATTGAGAATTTTTGGTGAGTTTGTGGTTGCAAAGTTGTAGTCTGCTTTTACACTCGGATGATGTCGTCATTACTTGTGACAATGATTACAATTTGGTAAACAGAGGATATATGTATTTATGTTTAGGAATTTATTGGCAGAAAGGTATAATCAATATATATATAAATAAATTAGCTAGAAGTGTTTTGAGCTAAAATTTAGATAATACTGCAATCTTGTAGGTTTGTTCGGCAAAGAAATATATAAATATATATTATAACATTTATTTAGTAAACCATTTTTACTAGTAATGTGACATAAAACTTAGTTGAATCACAAAAAAAACCCTAAGTTGAAAAAAGTGTTTGGCTTAGTAGGTAACTTGCTCTTTTGTATAGGCTGAATTCTTTTATATTGCTTCAGTTTAGTTTCGCATCGACGGATCTGGATGCATACCGAAGACATTTGTCTCTAGCCGTCGTTATAAAGCCATAGTTTATAATATATTATATCTTAATGTAGACTGTTTCACCCCTATTGTTCAGTTTTTAAGCGATCTACATACGATATTCATATTTGCATTTGAAGTTGCTCACATTACTCCTAAGATACTTTAGTAGCTTCAAGAGGAATCAATATTTTTGAGGTTAGCTTTACGGTTTATAGAGGCGTGGTTATAACTCGACTTAGCTGCTGGAATATAAAAATAGGGCAATAAAAAAATACATATGTACATCGATTGAACATAAAGAAGCGAAGATGACGTGTCATTTACTAAGATCAGCTGATTGCCTGAACATACAAGAGGCTAAGATCTTGAACTTTGCCTGCTTATATACAAACAGAGTTGTCTTCTGTAGACATGGCAAGATCAACTAAGCTCATCTTGGTGATCATTTATAAACATATGTATGTATGTACATATACACATAGAGACTAGGGTCTCTCACGTATTTCTTCTTGACATACTTTATACGTATACATCCTTTTCTGAATATGGCAATCCATTTACAGGAACATATTTTTCAAAGACTGTGCAATTTCCACTCAAACTGAAATAGTTGTCACTGCAATTGCCTTATGTATCTTTGTGTGCGTTCGCACATTTGAAAGTGGAAACTAAATCTTCAACCCGATAGCTCAATAGTGTTAAAACATAGAGATTTAAAACTTGTGTGTTTGTATGTGCGTGTCAGTTTGTGCGCTACAGTGCTTTCAAAGAATACTACTCACTTACCTTTAACGGTATCACTGCTGAGTGATTTTGAGTTAACTTTGAGTGGTTTGAGGCACACACACCAACAATTGCAATTGCGTTTGGCTGTGTGTCTTTCGAGAAGGTTTAGTGCAGACTACGAAATAAAGTCATTAGGTTAACTGTTGTCAACAGGGACAGGTGGACTCAGAGGAAAGTGTCAAATAGTTTACAGGCGATTGGTTTAACAAAAATTGATATTCTCTTTATAGAGAAAATAATATAATTCCCCATGAGTTATGGCTTGTATGAAACAGGGAAAAGACTTTAAAAATTATACGATGAATTTGCCGTTAATTAAAAATACGTGAGAAACGCAAATATTTGCAACTTTCAAACTATAAACATAATACTCTCACACACACACCTCAGTGATCACAACAAAACCACACACAAAAAGTACAAATGAAATGTTTAACATTCAGAAAGGACCACCAACAAATCCAACTCCGACTGGCGTCTGGTAGCCTGAATGGGCAACGATCCGCATGCCTGTGATTCTCATAATGCGCTGGAGTGCAGAAACACTCATATGTACATGCATATATTTATACATACCTACATGGAGGCAGACGCCAGTAAAATTTGCTCATTATGATTTCAAGTCAAATGAACTGCGCATATCAGATGTCAAATTGGGTCGTCACATTGCGCACAAACACACACGCAGCACACGAAAGGATATGTGCAGCGCAAATACATACTCAAATAAATGCTCGCGTTAAGGTATGTTTGTGCGTGTGCATAAATAGACGTGTAAATATGGAGGGTGACGACTTTACGACTTGGTTGGCGTGGTTCCCAGATGATTTGGCGCTGCTGCGCTCGTGCACACGTGAACATGTGTTGGGTAGTGCGTGTACGTGAGTGTGTGTGAGTGATTCACATCTGGAATTTAATTGTGGCTGAGAAATCATAAATATGTGTTTTTCTTCATTTACCAATGAGCACGTGTGTCTATTGACTTTTCACAATGTTCAGCGACGGTGGCGGGAGTGATAATTAGACGTATGCATGTAAATTAATTTTACTTGATTTTAACTTTCTGCTGGAGGGGAATAAGATGCTTGTGTACTTGGGAATTGAATTACTGATTTCATGCAGTTCGGAATTTTAACTTATGAATGCTTTTTATTTATGAAGAGAAATTCTTAGTGCAACGGGAAGAAAAAGCAAAGGACTAAGTCATAGACGCTGTTACAACAAGTTTAAATAAAAAGTGCATTTATAAAGACTGAATGAAAACGATCTCGTGAGAAACCACTCATCTATTTCTTTCAGAAAAATTTCTAAAATATGTAATAAAATTTGTTCTCCCTGCTGGTGATGCTTCTGGCATTTTTTTTTAAATAAATGTAAGCCCTGCTTGGAAGAGGAGGGAATTAGAAACAGTAATAAATTAATCTGAAATATTAGTTGACGGGTAGAGACCTCACACGGCTTTTCTTTATGTCCTGAACTAGAAAACTTTCGAAGCCTCTGTTTGAGATATCTCGGAAAGATGCATTCTGAACGTATCAACTGCCTTTTCAGGTGTCGAAACTCGTTGGCTTTTTTACGAACAGGAATAAAAAGAACTGTTCGGTAACAAGTCAAGGCCATGAGGTGGATGAATTATTAGTGTTTTCTTCCTTACATAATTTCTAAAAAGGCATGTACAAAATTTGAGACCAATTTCTCAATAAATAAGGAAATAAATCGCGTATATAAAGACAGATAAACAAACAGATGATCCGGTAAACCACCTCATCTCATCATTTAACATTCTGGTGTTACAAACTTCGAGTCAAACTTAATATACCCTGCCCAGCGTATAAATATCTAAACTGGAGTACCTAAGAAACTCTGATATAATAGTAGCAAGTAGCTTACCGGTCTCTGACCAGTAGATCGGTTTAGGAATATCGGCACGTTTTACAATGTTTTTGGGTTTATCTTCACTATAATAACTATTGAGAGTTGCACTGACTGTCAAGATAAAGTGCCAAAAGTATGACTTTTCATGTACAAAACAAATAAGTTTTCCAAATTTAAACTAAACTTAATTTCCACTCAGGCTCCACTGTTATGCGGCAATCCATAGAAATATCCTTTCCTAAACACTGTCAAAGTTTCCTTCGCTGCAAGAGTTAAGCAATTAGTATATTCGACCGAATAACCTTTTCCAGCAAACTCTTGACATTTTTAGTGGCTTAAATTTTCTCGTATTTAACTTTCAATTGGTGTCAATTTAGCGGAGATAGAAAAAAGCCATAACTGACCCAAAACACTGACCCGATTATGTGCGCTTTAAGTGTTCATTAAGAACAAAAATGATAATCGTTCAGCAATTAAATGTCACGCTGGCTACAAAAGCAAGCTATTAGCGTTTTTCGCAAAAACCACACAAACATACATACTATACATACATATGTATGTATATACACATACTGCAATAGTTTGGCACAAAAAAGTTGTCATTATCCGATGCACATTGCGCAATGCGACTATGAGATATACATACATACATATAAATATGTGCAGCATATCTGTATGTATGTATGTATATACATAGGATATATGTGAAGCTGCTTGCCATAAAACGTTTCGATCCGTCTCGCCACATAAGCTATTGTTCATTTAGATATACTATATATCTGTTCATATGTGGCACCGAATCGGAGTCTGTGAGCATTGCGAGGACATTGCACCGCGTCCACACTACAGATCTATGCATGTGTGTTTGTGTGTGGATCTGTGTGTAATTGTAAACTTATGAGTTTATTTTATGCGGTTGTATACAACAGCAAAAACAAGCTGAAAACCATAAAATGTGCTGCGAACAACCAGAAACATACAGAGCGACTCGTCGATAAACAACATGAAAGTCAGACAGACATACCGACAGATAGATGGAGAACATGCAGACAAATAAACAATTGGTGGAGTAACCCTGAATAACCCCGGAATAATCCAAAACGGCTATGCTTTTGCCCGTTCAAATTCGTAGCGCTTCCATGGTCTTGTGCATTTGAAGCTCTTGCCAGGCAGTTGGTTGACTGCATTGCGTGGGAGTGTGGACGGCAGCAGTGAATAGAACATGCACTCTTACACATACACACATGCCTTTTTATGGCTCATTGCCGCTTGTGCGCAATGCTGTTGCCTTTATAAGTTGGAATATTTTTATTTCGTTTTTAGATATGCTCTGGCAGACCTAACACGTTTGGATGAAGGTTCACTACAGTACGATCGTCGTTTTTTCCAGTTACGAAACTTCCAATTTGTGTGGCATGAAAAATATTATTGCGCAAAAAATTGCAATTAAATGACAACAGTGAAATAATAAAGTGTCTGTTAACTGCCGGAGAAAGTGGTGAGGTGGATAACTTTTCAACGCTGCCACATCGCAAAAGTTCTGTATAAATACATACGTACATAAGTATGTAGCTATGTGTTTTTAATTGGACCCAATTTAAATTTTTAATGTTTTTCTATTTACCCTTCTAATTCTACCCATTTATTTGCAGAAGTAGATACGCAGGAGAAGAAAATTCAATAAATGTCCATTAATTTATAGAATTTCAGTAAACAGTTTGAAAATAACAGGTCCTGTTCTGAATCAGACTTATTTAAGTCCTTGAAAATTTCGAATGAGAGTCGGCACTTAACACAAAAACATAAATAACTTAAGAAAAGGCAGTAAACGAACATTTTATACTCTTGCAACTTGCCGGATGCAAACGTCAACCAAAGAATCGGAAGCCAATATATAAATATACTATACTATATGTAACTCATACACTGACATATTCGGCATAAGCTTTGTTAGAGTGAAGAAAAAAATTATGCCATAATTCTAAAATTATTCCCAACTTCACATATTTCTGGTATTCTTTAGTATATCCAATTATAAACATTCAGATAATTTTGATAAAATATTGGAAATTCTAGTACACTAAGTAAAAAAAAATTCCATTCTTCATTCATTCATTTTCAAGTTTATTTGTAGATATAACCCCCATAATCTATGTAGAGTCTCATTTCTGATAGTGGCTTGAAAAGCAAATATGCCATTCTGAAACGGTTCACTTCAACTTTTTTTTAATTTTTTAATTTCTATAGTGTAATTTTGGCTCAAGTAAAGGGTTTTGAAAGGTGGAAACTCTCAGATATTAAATACTGCCGAATACTCTGCCTATGACCATCGATGTTCAAAATTCTTACCCTACTTAGAAAGTGGTTAGTTAGGTGAGACTAGATGGCTGATTCCTCACCTTCGCAAGGGATCACACTTAAACAGTTATGAACAATCCTTTGCGAAGCCAGACGAAAAAACTCCTATAATTGGACGTCAGCTATCGGAAAAACGTCTTCTTAATCTGCGTGTATATTTCTACTTCTACTTATAATTCACATGGATGTCTAAAAATCTATCAAAAGCCATTTTTGTAATGAATCGGTAAGGGATGGCTCAATAAAACTTTGTTTGCTGTTTGAACAATATGTAATAATCTTTTCATCTTCATCGAATAATCCAGACTTGTGAAAATACTTAAATAATCTAACACTCTTCTAGTAAAGCAAATAACGGAAAATAATGAGATTTTTTTACAGCGTACCAGCTTGTCTAACTATTAGTCACTTCCTCCTATTTTCATCTCGAAATACACTTTCAGGAGTCAGTGTGGAACAATCTACTCATCATAACTTAGTCTTTAAAAATTTACATACATACATACATATACATATGTATGTAATACATTGATTGAAATACAACAGTACTGTAATTAGCTACTTCGTGCTCAAACTGAAATTTGATTACGTCATTAACACACATTGACAGCCGCCAATCAACAGTTATTACCAGCTTTCAAATGTGACAAGTCGACATATTCGTCGGCATTTTTTCCACAAACTCGCATTAAATCTGCCGTAATCAAAGCAAATATCGAAACGAATTAAATCAAATTGACTCTATAATGCAAAAGTAATGAATATTATTGATTTGCCGCACTCGATACCCCCCTCACTTCCCTCCGCACGTCACATTGCGAAAGTGTCACAATTCAATGCAAATTAGTTGCACTTTAGTTGCAAATCATATGGCAGCGCCGCTCGACGCTCGAGCATTTGCTGCCGAATGCAATCATGCAATCGCAGCGCATTGAACGCTCAGGTACTCATTCACTCGCGGCACTTAATGAAGTCAATGCACTCACTCAACGCGCAGTTCAAGTGCTTATGTGCGAGCGTTAGGGGGTGAGAGAGCAACACATTCGATGTGTGTGTACAGACGCCTATCGGTTGGTATGTGGGTTAGTGTGCGCGCATCGCTATGCATTCACCTGAATTCAAACAATTTAATTAACGGTTCTGCCACTAAATTTAATTGACTCGCACTAATTCAAAACTCATTGAGCTCTATCGCAGCTTGCGCACTTATGCGGTTGACGCTGCCAGCCATTGTTAGCGTCCAAAACGGTGGCACATTACATTAAGTGCATTTTATCACAAATAACGAGCTATTCATATCGACGGCACGCTAAATTATTCGCAATTTGTCGTTTAAATTCGATATAAATATACTGTCATTTCATTATTTTGGTCGACGAGTTTTAGTTTAATGGCGGATTAATGGAAAATTAAATAAAAACTCGATAACTCAGAAAAAATTAGATACTGTTGAAAAGTATAAATGGTCGGAACCACACCTATTGATATCCTGGATGTATCCTAGCGGAATTAGTAAATCAACTTTATTCAGATGTGGAGAAGATATGGGTCGAAATCAGTTAACTTGGCACCCAAAGATATTATATTATCAGTAACGACATTATCAACCCACGCCTTAAAGTGGGCATACACGACACACAAGTGTGTTCGATCGGTATGTGTAAACATGAGGTTTACTCGTGTATGGGCTTGTTCGCTTACCGATCCATGTTCGCGAAAATGTTTGATTTTTTACGATCGGTGCGCGAACATGTTTATCGTGTATGGCGTTGTGAGCGCACAAAATCTCATTTCTCTCATGTCGCCGAGCAGTAAAGATCGCGGACAATAGCAGGTGTTAAGGGGAGAGCCTGCTTTAGAGGCTCAAAAAATTTTGATTTTTTGAGGATTTTTTTTTTTGGGTGGGAAAGAAATAATTGATTCAAGCGAAATTTCTAGGTTTTATAGTTATATGATGTTCAACATCTTTCATAAATTTTTTGAATACGAAATCTTTTATATTTTGCCTTTGGGAAGCAATTACCCGATACATCTCGCATATGCATTTACCAGAAACAAAAAATTCAAAGAGATTCATGTTTTTAATAACTTATCTTCTAGTTAAACTATGAAAATTCAAAAAAAAGTGTAAAATTTTACAAATTTTTTAATACATAATTGAAAAAAGTGACCAAAAAACTTTACTTTATTTTGTTTAAAAAATGTTCAAACTTGACTTTTCTTAGTTTTTTTCTAGTTTAAATAGAAGATAATTTTATGCCAATTCCAAACTTGCCCGCCAATTAAGAATAGTCGTAAAAATAAAATACCGAGAATTCGCGCTTCAAAAATTTCGCTTTTTGCCCAAGCGCTCATATACTTGTATGTATTTATCTGTTAGACGCTCGGTCACTATTTCCCTTCTAGCTTCGACAATATTTGGAATTCCAATCTATAACTTTGTTTGTTGTTCGATAATTTTTAAAGAGATTTAAGCGATTGTTTGAAGCTTCTAAAGCAGGCTCTTCCCTTAATGAAGATTTCGTATCAGAATTTATTATTATTATTAAAATTAATTGGCAATTTGGCAAACGAAAAGTGATAAATATAAAAATAAAATTGAGAAAAATAAAAGTTGGAATAACTTATTAATGAAATACAAAGAAATAGATAAAAGTTCTACATTAGGAATAAATTCCAAGAAATTTTCCGCTTGCCTGTCGCAGATGTTAACTGTGTGAAGAACGAACGCAAAATGGATTTGTGTATCGTGTATGGGCAAACGAAATCACACAGATCGAACGCACATGTGTGCCCGTGTATGGCCTCTATTAGCCACAGTAATTATGCGTTGAATAAATGTAGTATACCCTACATAGTTACATTACCAAGGATCTTTTTTGCGATCGCTACTCGAAGTCGTTTTTGCAAAAACATTTAGGTCTTTTGGTGAGAGTCTGTTAGTGATGCCTCCCAAATCTTTTTACGAATATGAAATCTTCTGCTCTCTCTCTCTCTCTCTGTGACATCAACATTACAATTTTCAAGCACGGTTTCTTAACTTTTTCGATGTTTTTGCCATTGACAGTGATGGATGGACGATACGCACAATGCAATCTTTCGATGACTTCTCGATCTTCCCTGAATGATAATAGATTCGCTAAAATACTTTTGCAAAATTTTCAATGACTCCTTAGCCATTAGTCCATTGGAAATACAAATTTTCCAGCAAACTCATCCCGGATAATGGTAATAGCTGATAAATCATTTTTAGGCTCCCATATTCATTATATTGAGGTTAGGCATATGATATATATATATCATACATATATATATTTTAGAAAAATATTTACTCGTAATACCTTGGATTGAATAATCTGGGAGCGTTTACAATTGGAAACTCTTACCTGCAATTGGAAGAAAAAAGAAAAATATAAAATAAAATTTTAAGTCAATATATGTATATATTTTTAAGTAAAACTTTTTGCCAATTCGGTTTTAAGCAGTTATTTGTGGTTGCGAAACATTGCGTGTTGATACAAATATCCTTAAGAATTTCTCTCTTCTACGGCTTATCAATAAACTTACTAAGTCTCTTATGGCAAATTAAATTACCTGGCAATTATCAGAAACACAAAAAGCAAGGAAAAAAAGTTAAGTGAAATGCAAGTGAAAAGCAAAAGAGGGAGACAAAATGTTCGAGAAACAATTTTAGTCCTCAGGATGTTATTGAAATGAACAACAGAGATAAGTGAGAGCGCAAAGTTATTAAAGGGTGATTTTTTAAGAGCTTGATAACTTTTTTAAAAAAAAAAACGCATAAAATTTGCAAAA
This sequence comes from Bactrocera correcta, assembly GCA_027475135.1. Classification (NCBI taxonomy): domain Eukaryota; kingdom Metazoa; phylum Arthropoda; class Insecta; order Diptera; family Tephritidae; genus Bactrocera; species Bactrocera correcta. The sequence continues at coordinate 154,090,303 of CM050323.1, forward strand.
TCTCATCGGTTCTTTATTTGAAACGTTAGATTGGTTCATGACATTTACTTTTTGAAGATAATTTCATTTAAATGTTGACCGCGGCTGCGTCTTAGGTGGTCCATTCGGAAAGTCCAATTTTGGGCAACTTTTTCGAGCATTTCGGCCGGAATAGCCCGAATTTCTTCGGAAATGTTGTCTTCCAAAGCTGGAATAGTTGCTGGCTTATTTCTGTAGACTTTAGACTTGACGTAGCCCCACAAAAAATAGTCTAAAGGCGTTAAATCGCATGATCTTGGTGGCCAACTTACGGGTCCATTTCTTGAGATGAATTGTTGTCCAATTCCCTCAATTACAATGAATCACTGTTGCTCTACCTTCTTGTGAATCCAACTGAAAACACGTTTCTTAACTTTTTCGATGTTTTTGCACATACAGTGATGGATGGACGATACGACAATCAATCTTTGATACTCCATTCCCTAATGTAATAGTTCCAACAGATACTTTTGCAAAATTTTCAATGATCCTACCATGTCTTGGATACAAACTTTCCACAAACTCATCCGGATCATGGAATCTTGATACGCTTCTGTTGGCTCCATTTCATTCATATGAGGTTGGCAGGCATATATATATGCATACATATTTATTAGAAAAATATTTACTCGAATACTGATTGATAATCGCTTTCAATCGGAACTCTTACCTGCATGGAAGAAAAAAGAAACACTTATAAAATAGATTAAGAATAATGATATATTTTTAATAAAACTTTTTGCCAATTGTTTTAAGCTTTTGGGCAAACGCGTTTGAACAATACCTTAAGAATCTTTCAGATGAAATTCAAAGCATATGGAAATTTTACTCATTATAGACACAACATGTCTGAATCCAACGTAAATACTGCAAATGACTACAAATGCATGAAAATCTAGCCTCAAATAAATCACCCGTTAGAAGTCAAAACCAACAACACTGTTGTTTATATTTCCACATAGATTTGTATATACATACATACATTTCTGGCACACTAAAGTAAACGTGTACTTAGCAAAACTGTCCTTTTCGGGTTCGGACTAAAATTAAAGCAAGTCAAAAATACAGTTTTTGGAAATGTAGCGTCGAAAAAATAAATCGGTACTTTTTTTCAATAAAAGAACTAAGAAGCTGAGGAAAAACCAAATTAAAACTGATCCTGAGAATTGAAGAGTTATTACATATGTGATTTGGACTGAAGTTTAAATCTGACAGAAATTTGGCAATGAAAATGATTAACAACACCTAGCAGTATCAGTTGTATATGAAAAAAGGCTGGCACACTTTGAGTTGGCTAGTTTATATAAGATCCTAAGTAGCCCATAGGCAAAGCTATGCCTAAATTAGGCTATAACTAGTTCAAATCACCACAGTATGCCTATGATTGCTATTCTGAAATCATTGAGGGTACCATCGTAACGAATTCGATTACACGTTACATGACATCCTGGTATGCAGAAAGCATTGGTTGCAACGCTGTTTTTCGAAAAAAATTGAGTGATTTTGGAACCAATCGTGATTTCAGTTTTCTAAGGTCCAAATGATCTTCAAAATGATATGCACTGATCCTGCCAATATTTCTACGATTCCAGTGAGATCTCTGATCTCTTTCGCCTTTATTTTAATTGACCCTCTTTGAATAATTTGTACCAATCAAACCACTTGCTCGCAACAAATAGTAGATTGATTCCAATCAAACATTTTTTATGTCCTCAGTAATATTTACTTAGGCTGATTCCAACTCTTATAGGCATGCTGTTAAAGCAATTCAAGCAAATCAATTCTTTAACAATCAACTTAAAGCTGTACAAACTGAAGTATTTAATGTTTTAGAAATAGTATGGACCTCACTTCGTTAAGCTTCTACAATAACTTTTCTCTAGAAACAAGAGAGTTACCTATGTTTTTTTCAATTCTAATGTCGCAAATAGTACTAAAATTAATTATAGGCTATAAACCGACCCTCTTTCCACCAAGAACGCTCTCCTCTCAATTGAACGACAACTCATTTATGATTTCGGCAACATTAAATGAAAAGAAAATACTAAAAAACACGAATGTAAAACTAAAATAATATTATCATTAAAATGTAAAATAAGCGACCAAATCACAGGTAGTCAACAGCGTTGGACGCGAACTTCATTTTCTTTTGCATCAAAGAAGTTCATTCCTCAAACAGACAGTTAGCTGCCTTCCACTGGCCGCCAGGCAATTGTGTGATTTCGAAAAACAATCTCAACTGCAATAACAAGTATCACACGGGGTACGAGAGACATAACGGTACATAACGGCAAATGGCAAAGCAAAATAAGTACATTTAAGTATGAAAACAACTTCTTCTAATAGGCAAGTTATGCAAAGTTTTGTGAAAAAACCTGCGGGCAAAACTCCCGTTTGATGGATGGCCGAATAAATATACCATATACATACATACATACATACTTACATGTATGAAGACAACGCAGTACTGTGGCAACTCTCAGCGAAATTATGATGAAATGAAAAGATTTCCTAAATGCTAAAAATGCCCGAAGTAAATGAAGAAGACTGCTAGAAAAACAAAACACATATTTTGCATTTTATGGGTTTAAAGTATGTATGTATGTGTCGATCCGGGTAAGTTCGTGTAACAGGTACGAGGTGTGAGAAGGTATTTGGGGTGCCTAAACTGTGTGGAACGATTGTGAGCTCAGCGACTTCTGCTTTTGATGCGCACTTTTCTAAATAGACCTTCGTTGTTGACATTTTTCCTACAGGGTTTTATGAATTTAAAGTAAAATTCGCTGCAGGCTATTTTTGGTAATGTCTGGCAAATGTTAAAGAATACTGAATTAAATATTTTCTTATTAACCAAAGCATTAGTAGTGTGTGTTGAAACTCCAATCGCCGGAAGGAAACCCAAATTTATTTAGAGACCAGGAAAAATGGCTAATTAGTTGTTTTTTATTGCATAAAAAGTTTATTTCCAATTAATTATGCATAAATAATAACAAAAAGCTCTTGCAGTCAGAAAAAGTGAAAGTGAACTGTGAAATACATATTTGTCAAAATCCACATTTATAGTGCAATTGTTTTCATCTCACGGCAGCACCGAAGTTGTAATACGCTTTACGCTGCTATCTATGCAAAATTGTGTGTTTCCTTACGAGGAATTGATTTTGCTCCCTCAGCTTACATGGGAAACTTTTATGATACATTAGTCAGATATCGAAAAAGTCTCGCAATATATTCACATTTACCTGCCTACATACTACATTTAGACCTCATCTGATCGTAATATTATAATTTCAGCTATTAATAGGGCTTTAAAACCTCTCTCCACTATCAACAAGTTATTCGACCTATGAAGGTTCTCTCTATCATCTCTCAGTTTTAAGACTGCAACAAATTTTAGCAAAAGTGGTAATGCTTACAAACATATAACTACAAACATAAACACATATTCACCAACATTACGGCACACTCTCTGCAAAAATGTGCGTAACACGAAAATTGTCACTTTCAATTTACTTGGATAAACTAAAGTGGCGAAAGCAAGCAGGCCGCGTACAGAAAAAGAAAAAAACAAAAAAGCGAGTAAAAAAAACCGAACTTTTAGTTTACATAAAATGAATTGCAGCCGAAAGTTGGGGCATCACTGCCACCAGCAACGCTGTTGTCATTGTATGCGATGAAGATCGACGAGCGCAAAAAACAGATTCGACTGCGGCGGAGGCGAGGGGGAAGTGGTTTGAGTAAACCCAATAATAGTTGGCACAAGTGACATTAATGCGCTTGGGAGGCGTTGATGCGGCACTCGAAACTAAGCCAACTCAACTTAACTTGCACAACTTCAGGCAAAGTTGTGCCACAACTAGTGGCACTACCAAATCAACACCTCCACTTGAGCACTTGAGTCGCCGCCATAGCCGCACCCGGCACCCTCCCACCCAAATGCCGCATACAATATTATCCGATCTGGCAACAAGTTGAGTATTACCGCAGTGTAACCCCCAAAGAGAGTGACGCCACTTTTGCGCCGAAGTTGAAGTAATAAGGATTTTAGTTTGCATAACTACTTCCCCCGCACAAAGCTTCGCCTTTCCTGTGGCGTTATTGATGCGGTATTGCAGTTTTTCTTTTTTTCTCCACTTACTCTTATATGTTCCTGCACATTTTTACTACTCTCTTCTTTCGATTTCGAAAGTGATAAACTGTTAAGCAGTTTGCTGAGTAAAAAAAAGACCAAGTTGTTGTTTTAGTTAATAGCTCAAATGGCAGCCAAAAGCACTTTGAGTTCTTTCGAAAGAATAGGGCGAGTATTTAGGTAAGTAGTGTGCTTCAACTCTGTGTCTCTAATGTTGCGCTTAAGCCGGATAAGAATGTAGTGCTTAAAATCTTTTAGCTACCAAAAACATCATTAATCTTATAAAGAGGGGCAAGTTTAAATAATCCCTTTTAACCGGACTGCACACCTGCAAATGTCAGTATGCTTCTTCTGTCAGTCGGCAGCCGTAACTCTTATATCTAAGTATTCCTCACGAGAATTATCAACCAAATTAAGCTTAGACATATGTATGTATATAAAATAAAGCTTCTTACCGAAGTTTGTAAGCTTATAAGAAAATGTTTTAGTAAAACAACCTTAAAAAATTGCTTGTTATTATACTTTATGAGTACTATTGGTATATTTAAGTAGCCTTCTAAAGAGAGAGACTTCTAAGCAAAACTGTAAGTTCTAAGCTCTTGCTTTGAACATTCAAGGGAAGTTAGTTCTGACTAGAGACACATAGACAATCCAGGACCATTTAGAACGTAAAGCAACACATCTGACGACCGCAACTAAGCACAGGAAAGTAGGCCTAACTGCGTGCAATGGAGATTTGTACGTCTATTACACACATGCTTTTGCTAATACAATAAAGTTTAGTAATTCAGAAGACTAAATTAGTGTATAATCATGATTAAGTATGAAAACATCCAACCGAGTTAATATCTGTTGGCTTCGCTTAATCCTAAAAGGGATCTAACTCCGAACGCCGGTCCTTTGAGAATCTTAAAACTATTATATTATACATATATTATAAGACTCTCAAAAACAACAAAGCACATTGAGCCTATTACAAATTGGTTAGACGGGTAAAGTCAGTTTCGGCTAGGCCTCATGTTCGCCGTTATGTTTCAACTTCAGTCTTCCAAAGACTGGACATTGAAGAATAAAATGTATTGGTGTTTCCACATCATCCTTTACCATACAACTTTGACAGCTTACGTCCGACAAGATTTTTAGCCTTACCGCATGAAACCCTATTGAACAATGGCCTACGATTGGGGCAAGATGAACTTTGCTAAGGGTAGGTTAAGTAGTAGTTCTCCTGCATTTTACTCTAGACCGAAAGGATTTCCAGTCGTACAGGTGTGGGATCATGACTGGCGCCTGTTAAGCGCACACGTGGTCTATTGGTCCAGTGTTAAAATACAAAATGCCAACGGAGATTCAACCTGATTCCATTCCAATGTGGGCGAGACCAGAGTGCATCCTGTGGCAAGCTCATCGGCTTTAACAGCGATTCCGCTTTATCCCAGCAACCAAACGAGTCTGATAACGAAGTACATAGCTTAAAGCCATTACTGGGGTGATTGGTTAAACTTGCCAAAATAAAAGTTATTTTTATTTAGGTTACCATGCAAAGTGGCTTACAATACCATTTGGGGAAAAGATATTTCCAACATAATGAGAAATTTCTGTGGCACTTTGAAATCTGGTAGACAGATGCTATGAATTCATAAAGGACTACGGAACATGAAAACAAGCCATTTCGAACTACGCATGCCCTTGAACTTTGAAAAGTTTAATGAACATTAATGTGCGCTCAAGCCATGTCGGACGGAGTTGAGGATGAAGAATCATGTATGGTAAAAGAGGAAACAAGACCTCCATATGAGGCTTCACGTGTAGGCTGTTACGCATATGACTAATCACAACAAAAATAAAAACACAACAAAGCGGTAATCGACAGCAGAGTAATTAAGAATACATCAGAAACAGCGAATTATGAAGAAATAAAGTGAACATTAACAAAAGGTATTTTTTAAGCAGAAGAGACGCCGCCTGAAGCCTCCGGCTATACACCAGACACACGCAACACCACCAGCAACGCCGCAACTGCAATGCAACAAAAGCATGCAACACAGAACGCAAGCACAAACACACATTGTATTAAACTGTGGGTGAAGGGATGTGTTTCCGATCAAGGGGAGTAGTGGGGCCGTAGGGGAGTGAGTACGACATCGATTGGATTACCATCTGAGGCAGCAGCACAACATCAAACAAATCACAAACGGTAAAATGCAGATGCAAGCCATGCGAGGAAATGTTGCATTACGAGGGGGGGAGTTGGGAAGTTGCTCGTAAATAATTGAAGTTTTTCTCGAAATTTAAAATAACAAAAACAATTACCAACAAACAATACAAGGGAAAGTTAATTAATTGTGCGCACTGTTGATGAAAAAACAACTGTACAGCAGCTACTACACGCAGTGCCTGTGGCAAGTCAAACCCAGAGGGGCAACAAATACGAACAATGTGGATATTGACGCAGCGTTGATGGATGCTTTGTTTACACGCAGCACTGAAGCGTGGCATGTGCACACATACACAAATGTATTTAGGTGCAGAGTTATGCAGCATGCAACATGTAGCACATGTTGTGTTTGTTGCTTGTAAACATTTTGAATTTACGAGTTCAACACACAGGTTAAGGTTGGACGCGGTCGCAACGAGCAAGCGATCAGCGAACGTCAATAATCTGCACGAAAATAGAATGATATAAAGGAAATAAGCATCAACAACAACAACCGGAATGCGGTTAATGAGCGGCCAAATGCTGAATAGGAGCAGAGAATGCGGATGTTGCTTGTTAGATGATGAATGACTAGGTGACTTGTAAGCATACACAAGCAGCAGCTGTACACCACTACATATGTAGATACACACAAACGTACACAGAAGGGGTCTCACTATAGAAATATGAATATTAAAGGAGTTGAGGCCATATGCGTTTGTGAAAGGCGCAAAAAAGTTCAAGGCAATGTTAAGAATGCAGAAATACTACAAGCACAGAATGAAAAAATTAAAAGCAACAACAACAATAGTAACAACAAACACTGCGCTCTGTATGCATTATAAGTGGAAGGCGAAAAAGCATCTACCTTCCCCATTGTCGCTTCGCCTTTTATTGTTGTGACTATTTCGGCTGCATTTTGTTGTTGTTGATTTTTTCTTGCTATTGTTATTTTAAATATTTTTCTTTCCCCATTCTATAAATGTTACTTTGGCAAAACATGCGAATAATTTGAAAAATTTGCCAGCGGCAAAATATGCCAAAGAAAATAAAACGGTAATAGATATATGTACATACATATGTATGTACATGCGCATGTATATATATACATATATGTGCACTGAGATGCAAAGAAGAAAACGCTGACAAAAGCAGAACACGAAAAAATAAGCAAAAAGTGGAAGCAAAACTGTCAAAAGAAGAGAACACTTCACGATGGACGCGCAGTGGGCGGGGGACAGCAAGCGTAGAACCGTATAATACGCATACAACAACAAGGTTGTGAGCAGAAAACGGCTTAACTACCTACCAACCAAACACAAAGCGAAGAAAATCACAAAAAGCCAACAGCAACAACAACAAGCAGAGCAAAATCCTAAATGACAAAATTTTCAATGTTTTCTATGGAGCAAGGCTTGTTAATGCTTAACAAGCCTCAAGTAGCAACAAAAACAAACAATCATGCCACCATGACAACAATAAACAAGCAGTCCACCAGCGACAAAGCAGAAAAAATAGACACACACACAAACACACACCGGAGAGCAGTAGAGCGCGCCAGGCCCGAAAAGCATTTCAAACAATGCAAAGAAAACAAGTTTTGCGTCCTGAAGGACAAAATTTCATTCTCTCCACGCTATGCGTATGTACGTATGTGTGCAAATGTGTGTGTGTGTGCGTTCGGTTGCCCGTGGCAAAAAATATAACGGCAGCAGCGGCACTAGCATCGTTGCCGCATAACTGGGCTCAGCGGGACAAACCTTAAATTCCAGGCTCCTTTCCAAAGATAACAAATCTTTGCCGTTGCTGGGGCAATGTGGGTGCCGCGCCGCAACCGTGACGGTGACAGCGTTGTCGAATGCGAAAAATCGAGAGGCGATTGTGGAAATTGCTGATTTAGGCTGGCTTTAGTGGCGAATGTTAAGGCGCTGCTGTAGAAGAAGTGTTGTGACAGGTTTTGTGGCAAATCTGGTAGAAAGTGGGTGCAAAGTAAAACAACAAAGAGATTGTGATAAATATTTTCGAAGTAAAATCAAAAGAATGCCAGTGAATTGAAAACGTTTCTTATCTAGATTCGATGCAAATTGTAAGTCGAGGATTTATGATCTGCTGCTATTTTTGATAGAAACTAAAAATAGCCAGCGTGGTCCAATAAAGTGGGTTGTAAATATTCTGCTTTCTAATAATGAGTGGAAAAAGTTCATTTTTTAATATATTTTTATATTATTGTTAACGCTTTGAACCGTCTTATATATAACAAACATATCGGCCCCTCTATGAGTTCAAGTATTGAAATTCGGGAAGAATATTTTTCTGATAACAGCATGCTCTTGTGACAAGAATAGTTATAATCGGGTCAATACTTCCTTTAGCTCCCATATTCATAAGATAAACATTTTCTGATTGACTTTATGTTGCACCTATCGGCCAATATGTAGAAAATCTTAATTAAATTTCGAAAGAGTATCTTAACAAAACAGGCGTATATCCTTGCCTGTGTTTTAATAGTAAACCATGTACAAAACTCTCGACTAATAACTACAATATGTTCTAAAATCCCGAATACCACTTTATCTTGCGAGAGTATAGTTTTTTATGATAATATTTAAGCAGATATATCTGGATTTTTACTTAGGTAGAATGAAGACAAACACATTGCTTTGATTTTAAATGGGCTTCAGCTTGGTTTTAAAAATAAGCTATTCTCCAAGTTAAACCTAAAACATCTTAAAAACAACAATAAGAAATAACTAGAAGCCAATGGAGAGTTTTAATCAAATGTTAATCATAATCATAAAGAGTCTTGCCATGAAAGCAGACAAGTAAAAATTTCATTATGAGTCCTCAATTTCTCAGTATAGCGGACTGAACCATACCAGCTTATATAAAATGTCCATGCCATCCTCAGCCAATCGCTGGTCATAAATATTTACAAAGTTGAAAAATGGGAACAACTGAAGCATGTACCAAAAGATGGTGTTAAAGCTACTGCTTTGTGCAAAAAATAGTAAGACTTTTTTCACAATTTGAAAATTCTTAATTTAAATTTCAAAATCTTTGTCGCCCCCAAAGTAAACCCCTTGGTCCCAATACACTTGTGCCAAGGTCTTTTCCAATTCCCAGAACAGTTGCTAAAGTTAATTTCCAGAAAAGCCTTCAATGCAAGTAGCGACTCACGTTTAATATCTTCAATTGGATCAAAACGGTTTCCCCGGACCGATTTCGTTCGATTTGAGTCGCACGGAGCTAAATCAGGCAAATACGGTGGTTGCGGCAAAATATTAGTTGAAAATTTGGCGAAAAAATTACAAGGAATCATGCAGTATGTAACGGTGCTTCATGGTGCAAAAAGCAAAAGTTGTCGGCCCGTAATTCCAGCTTCGTTTTACGAATACGAACTTCACACAAATTACGCGTAACACTCCAATAGTATTCCTGGTTTGCAATTTGACCGGTCGGAAGAAATTCGGAGTGCCCCACACCTCGATATTCGAAGAAAACTGTCAACATAACCTTGATTTTTGTCTTGCTTCGATGTGGTTTTTTCGCCTTCGGCCCACCTTTGCCACTATATTTTCGGCGTGAGATCCTCTATTTTCGGGTCCTAAGTATAGATGCAGGAATATGGCTTAGTTATTATAAGTTTCATGACATCCTGGTATGTAGAAAGCATTGTTTTACGAACGTTATCGCGACGATGTTTTTTGTAAATATTGAGTGATTTTTTAAGTAATCGGGCTTTCGCACTAGGGATATTCCAGTAAGATCTCTTACTGTCCATCGTCTATTTTCAAGCACCAATTCCTTTATTTTGTTGATGTGTTGATCATCATTATCATGTTGATGGCCATCCCGGTCGTGGTACTCGACTTTCTTTGAATAATCCAATGAAACCAATCAAAAACGACAAACATTTATAACCAAAAGACTTTTTCAACATTCTGAAAGTTTGCTCCAGAAATTCGGTTCCTCACACAAAATTAAAAAAAATCACCCAATTCACAAGCGTATACTAAACACTTATGATTATTTTCATGTGATATTTGGCACAGATATCACTCTTGTGATCAGTAGAATGATTACAAACGTCATTATCGTATGAACTAACAAAACTAAAAACAAGAGAAAACGAAAAGAAAGAAGTTATATCCTTGACAGATTCTAACATATTCTAGATAGACGTTTTTTAGAAAGAAAATAAACTGCGGCAGGTACATACAGACAGGCGGACATGGCTAAATCGATGCAGCTCATCATGCTGATTTGTATTTAATTGTATTGGGAATTATTAGAGAACCCTAACCTGTGAAAAATAGCACTGCGGCTGTGAGTTTTTGGCTCCGATCTAAATCGAAAGTAAATCATAGCGTTGGAGAGAGTACAAAATATATAATATATGTACAACCTCTTAACATATAATCTGCCGGCGCTAACAAAACCTAAAAAGTTAAGCTATTAATTTTTCGGTTGAAAGAAATTTCAATATTAAAATTATTGAGGACACAGCGTGTACGCTCAACGAGGAGTTTACTCAACCACTATCCTGCCATAATCTCACTTCCCTTTATGCTCTACCGGCGATTTTGACAAAACCCACCATTTACTTTGCCTGATTATTTTCAACTTCTTCCTTTTTTGTGCATCTTTGCTGCGGACAAGTTTTCCTAGCAAGTAATTGTTGGCTGGATCGCGTGGGGTTCCATTGAACGCCGCCTGGTATTGAGCACAATTATGAAACCATAACTTGGAGATGTTTTGCAGCGCTGTGGACTTTTACTTGATGGCTTTGGTGCGCTTATTTTGCAACTTTCTTTATTGGTCTCCACTTTCATGGCCTTTCGCTTTTCCTGTACGGAAATTGGACATTTTGTCACTGGGGAACACTTTGTCGCTTAGCTTGACGGCCTCGGGAGCAAAATATTATTTTACTTATTGCCGCTGCAAAGTCTATTAGATAAATTTCATTTCAAACGCGGCGCACCAACACACACATATGCAGAGGCAGAGAGAAGAGAGTGGAGCAAGGTGTTCCGGAGCAACGCTGAGTATAAGGGAGTTGCGTCAACTTTAAAATTTCTACATTTTCCTGGGAAAACACGAAGTTTCACATTAATTTTAATATGAGTGGGAAAACAGGTTGGCTAAATAGCAACTTGGCGCAAACAGTAGAAATTTTTCGCTTCGCTAAAATCAACAAAGGCACGCCAGTCAACAACAACAGCAAGCAAGCAGGGTCATGCGGTTAGGATTTGTTGCCGCGCTTTTGTTGTTGTTGAGTTACAAAAGTGAGCAACAACGGTGCGATGCACGTTCGCTTTCACTTTGTTTTCCCTCACAAAAAAAAAGAAAAAAAAACTTTGACTCACTTTCACTTTCGTTATTTTTTCGGCACGCTTCGAGAAATTAATAAACTCAAAAGTATTTCTTAATTACTTTTTGAGCTTGCTCACAGCATGAACCTAAAACAACAAGAAACAACTGAAAGTTATAGACACAAACGAGCGAGCGAAAACAAAAACTTACAAAGAAATGCAAAAACAACAATAAATGTAGCGCCTCAAAAGTAGGGGCAGCCAAGCTTGGGCGTGTGCGGGTAATGCCGAAAGCCACACGTGCTCGTGCGCTCCAATGAGGCTTATTGGCAACAAGTTACCACTTTTTTCCATCAACGCGTGGTCTCGCTTTGGCTTTGGGCTTCCTTTGTGCTGCTTCTGCATCTTTTTTTCATTTGCGCATTTACACTTTTGTTTAATTCATTTTCATGTATGCTTTACGAGAAGTTTGTAACAATCCTTTGTTCGAAGCTGGAGTATTTGTTGCACAAGCGTTTGTTCGTGTGATCTTAAGTAAGTGGTTAGCAACTTACAGCTATGTGTTCGCTTTGTGTTTGTAAGCATATGTATGTGTGTTCTAATGATAAGTTAATTTGAAAGTACTTTTGTAAGTGCTTGTTGCTAAAAGTTGTTATTTCTAATACAATATTAATTTGTGATTGTTTGCAAAACGCGAATAACGGTACGAAAGTTTTTTCGACGAAAGTTGAAAGCTTTCAGGGGAAATCAATTTACTCTTTACAAATACCACACTTTAAGGCTCCAAGGGTAAAAATTACATTGTAGGCTTTAAAATACTTCCTCCCAATTGAAAAAGTGAGGTTGCGTCATGCACCAAGTATCACATCAACTATCTGATAGAGACACATTTTTTATTCCTGCATGATTTCTTCGAAGGTATTCATTTATAATAACTTCTTTTAAAAGTAAAATTTTTAAATAAATAACTAACTTTGCCGCTGAAGAAGAGGATGTATTATACAATGGTAGACTTCTTAAAGAAATAACTATGTACATTAGGAACAGGAGGTAGGTGATCATTTCGGGTTTGAAAAGTTCAATTAATATTTTGTACATCATTATTGTACATCGCAATCCCGAAAAATGTTTTTTCCGGCGTTCAAACTAGGACTTCTTTTATTGCTTATTATCGGCAAATTCTCTTTTGATAACAATGAACAATTTTCTTTCATATCACATTTTCAAATTATATATTTTTGATTTCCTTTTCTCCAATATTTTATTTAAATTATGTGTGCAGCAAAATTTCCATAACTCAAGCTTTTTGAACTCGAAGTCTTGAATTGGCAATAGAAGTAGAATTTCCTTAAAATTTCCCTGCATAATTTGAAGTCTCTCTAACTCAAAGTGTTTTTGTAGATTATGGTGGTTCGATTTGGGGAAGTTCAAATCTATTTGCATATTACATTTAAAAGATATATGATAACATTCAAACATCAGAACATATGAAATAATCAATTGAAACCGAGAACTTTTGCAACCACGAAAGGAACGAACAAAAACACAAATCGTGACAACCGAGCACGGGCGACACACCCCTTCGCTTTACCTCGTCGTCTTCTCGCCTACAAACCCGATTTGATGGAGAAAAAGAGTCCTCGTGTGAAACTAGCACTCAAAGCTATCTTATCATTCTGTACTAATGCCGTCAAAGCGTAGGTGTGGGCAATATCGGAGGGGTGGCTTTTTTCCGGCTCTAAGTCTGCCGTTTTTATACTGACTACACCTCTAGTTAATACAGGTATCTCTAATGCGGATATATGACGATGGCTTATTTAATTATTGTCATCAACCAATGAAAGACTAAGAAAGTGTTGCAAGGGATGTGGCGCTTCATATTCCATCTCCTCTAATAGACTGACAAAAAAAACTACACTTTCAGGCATTTAAAATAAATCTTGCTTATCGCCTTCAAAATAAGATTATACACTAATGCAAGCATGCCAACTCTTTATGCAATTTTATACACATTTTGTAAACCTCGCCTAGTATGGACATCACTACATTCAGCGAATTTTGGGACGCCCTTGCCTAGATTGTCCCACTACTGCCCTGTCATATACCCTCGTTTCGTCAACAGTAATGGCACATTTGATTAATGTCGGTTGTCAAGCATTTCTTTTCCGATCTCTCTTTGACGTCGTTTTTGTAAAGAATTAGGTTCATTTGATACAGGTCTAGCATCCAAAAGCTTCATACCCAAACCACTGACCAAAATAGTTGAGTTTATCGATGAGAGGTGCTTAGATCCCCTGCTATCTCTGTAATATCAACATGATGTTTTCCTAAGCGCTGTTTCCTTAAAGCAGCAGCGGATGGACGACTAGTAAGGCGCACGTTTGCCATGACTTCACAACCTTCACTAAATGCTTTGAGCTACTCAAATACTTTTGTTCGTGATAAATTTGAGTCTCTAAAACAATCTAGATGTTTGTTTTTTATTGTTTGGTTGGTGCCAGTCCGCGTCAAATTTGATCAGATAGCATTATAATCATCCCTAGATAGAATGGAGTATTAGTCAACTCATACTGCAAAATATTCAACAATTTCTAGCTGCCTGCTTTATCTTTTAGAGAAAAAAATTGCATCGAATGATTTTCAGTTAATAAATACACTGATTTTTGGCTATCAAAAACAATGCTAATAATTTGAGATCTGCACCATCATCCTCTATGAACTACTTATCCCGGATTGATTTCGAAAGTTTGCTGATGCGTAATGCGACGCACTCATATTTCCTCATATACTATAAATGCATGTTAATGAACAAGGCTTCTCTCATCCCAGTATTTTGCTTATCCAAAAGAACCATTTGGAATAAGTCAAGCCGGACAAGCAATGCGCAGTCTTTGCAATTATTTTAGAACCACAATATGAACAGTCTGCTCTCAAGTTGTTCGTTGCAACAATGTTGCTGTTGTTGATAGGAAATTACTTCGCAAAGCTTTGGCATACCGACCAAAGTTGCTTTGATGACAAATGACAAAAAGACACACGCAGAACAACGGTTGAATGTGGCATATGGCAATAAAGTGCACACAAACACTTGCACTACTTGCAACGTGTGCAACAGAAGCATACAATGTATTTGAGGACTGAGATACAAACAAGCATGTGGCTGCTTAGCTCGCTCTTTTAGGCAAATTGTATAAATTTTTGCTTGCTGAAAAGAGTTGAAAGACGACAAAACATTTTCAAAGCTAAACTTGCCACACAAGTCATTGCAGTCTTTCGAAGTTTCCAACCCGAGCCAGTGGCAAGTGAATGTGGCAGCAGGCAATGTAAAATGTTGCAAACCGAAATGCTCGTTGGCATTCACATGCCAAACTGAGGTCGTCGTGTGCATTCGGTAACCGGCAGGCGAACAGGTGAGTGCGTCTTGTTAGATAGCCATTCAAATTCTTGCTTCTGGCATCCATGTTGCATGCTTGCTTCCAACGTTTGTTTCGGATGACAAGTGCTGCTGCTGGTTGTTCAAATTGAAAATGCACTTTTATATTTGCTATTATCGGCACATAACTTTGCGGAGCATTTTTCTTAGCATTCCTGCTGAGCAGTTGCATATTGAGATTTCGACAAAATTTGAATTTGTGTGCCGTCAGTTTACTTTAATGTCGTGCTATTTACTTGTGTCACATTACAAAGAATTGCACTTAAAAGCATCGCCATTAACCCAAAGCATTTCACTGAGAAGGACATGTTTTGACAGCCCACTTTGTTAGATGGAGAAATTGGAAAATATATTCAAAATTTATATTTTTGAAATTCAATGCAAACTCAAAACCTAGATCCAGTCAGATTTGTTGCGAAATAAGCAGATTTATCCATATCACACATTATGGTTTTCTCCACATGCAGAAGGTCAACCTAATAACGAAGTAACGTTGAACGATGTAGAATAGTAGTCTCATTTGGAAGACTCTTCTATTGAGGATTGCTAATATTTTTGCAGCATAGAGATGTCTGAGTTTAGTCAAAACTGGAAAGCAGCGCGGGAGGTACTAGATTTAACATACTCTAAAACGATTTATCTAATTGTGGGACATCTAATTACACTTACTCCAATCAAAGGGATCTCTTTTTGGATAGCTTTATACCCAACTAAATCAAAATAAAAAAGTCTGATTCATAACACTGACCATATCTTTCTCAAATTGTGCTATGGTATTGAACCTCAAATGTGGCTCTTGGATCATGAATGTGCTGTATTTGACAGTACCTCGGGAGGAATGGTTAGCATTTTTTGAAAATTTATATTGAAATATATTTGCGTCCATGTGATGTTACTTAAAGGTGCTTTAAAAGTCTTTTGCGTTGACTTTATTAAAGCTTATGCATAAAAAAGATTAAAATAAAAAGCTTTCACTTTATGTTTTTGAGATATTTATCTGCTGATTCTTAAACTTTGGGTTTACAATACAATTTTTATAAAATAGCTTAGCCTCAAAAAAAAAATGAGAATGTCTAGAAAAAATTTTCCGATGCATTCATAAACCTCGAAGATTGCAAACAAATTAACAATTTATCTATAGGTTTCTTCTAAGAATTTTCGTCACAGCTTTTTGAAAGTATTCGTAGGCGGGCAAATAAATGGTTACCTGTATCATGATGGTTTTAAGGAAAGATCATCATCAATCAACATTTTATAAATTGTAAAACACAGTTGACAGACCCGACAATAAAGCTGATATCTTCGATGTTATTATATAATACACAAGATATGCTTTTAATCCTCATTACTTTTCGTTTAGCTTAGTACCCATGAGTTTTAAGTTATCTTTTCGAACATTCTCATTTGGGTCTTGAAATCACATAAGTGTATTTAAATGTCGATACGACGTCGTCCGCTATGCCCCAGCAGCGCTCTTTAAATATCTAAGATGTATTTTCTCTGAATAAAAAATAATCGTGAGAGATAAAGATAAGAAACTATTTGCAAATTGAGTAAAACTAATTTAAACTCCGCCTTGCAATATCAAAAACAATAAAAAATTATTATGCTCATTTACAAGATTTTTCTGTTTCATCGATCAAGAGTGGAATGTCTGAGAGAGGAGTGAGAAAGATAACGACTTAATTATAATCATAGTGCAGCCTATTTCTGCCACAAGCTTAAACTCAGTTAAGCGAACTTCATTAGAATACCTAAACAAGTCAAGCGGAACACTCTCGCCGAAAACTTTATACAAAATATATGTATTGTAAGATGTAGAATGTATGTGTGTGCATACTATATATTCCACTTATTAAGGAAACAACTCACTTCGCACAAAAGCAGACACAGGCACCAACATCAATACACAACGCTCAAATATAATCCCGAACGTAAGGTTCTACAAATAAACACAAATGCGTAAAAGCCATTCCCATTTTAGTAGCAATTTCCAGCGAAAGTTACAAAACAATTGAGTTCTAAATTTTCCGAACTTTTTGTTGTAGGTGTCCCAACAAATCGAACGTCTATTGGAATTGCTGTTTAGAAAAGTAAATTTCACTTTAGAAGACAACATAAAAATGAATGTGCAGCAATAGCGAATGCCAAGCATAACAATGAAAATGCGAGCAACAGCAACAGCAACAACAATACGGACCACAACTTAATAAAAATGTTGGTCTATGAGCAATGGTAAAGCTCAAAGGAGCAGAAAACCGTGTCATAGAAGAGTTAAACGGCGAGAAAGTGCGCATGGTTGGAGTTGATTGGACGGCACGGTCATTTACTCGTCGATGTAACGAGCCGGCGACCAAATGAACAGGCGACTAACCGACTGTCTGGGTGTGCGTAGGTCAGAACATCGCTGGCGCAGAGCGCAGAGGTCCAGCGTTGGTACTACCGACGGCATCATAAAAGTACGCATATTGATTTTTATTTGTTTACCAATGAAACCCCTACAATCAACTGCAACAACAAGAAAAACAACGGCAACAAATGCAAAACGGGAAAAGGGAACTAAGAGAACATATAACAACAATATAAATTGTAATTGAGCGATATAAGCAACAAGGCATCGAAACAAAGTGCGTGCAACGCGACCGTCGAGGAGAGTGCCACGTGAAGTAGCAGAAGAATGAAGATGGAGCTTAGACGTGTGCTAGATGGGTTAATAGAACAATTGTGAAGAACTTTATGAGCTCCTTCGGGACGCAACGATAACAAAAGCATACATACATATGTATGTGTTGGGGAAAAACTTTTCAAAATAGCTCGAGTTTAACAATAGGCGTGAAAAATCCTTAATTTTTGATTGTCATTTGCGCCTAGTACTTCGAACAATAGCTGTCACGAGAGCTGTGTCGCTAAACAAATGATTGTTGAGAAAGAAAACTCGGTGGGAATCAGATTTATCGAAATACTTTCGTGCGAGTGGTGCGGCACGACGATACGAGAAACTTGAGACAAGCGGAGCATAATACAAATAGAGCTTTGGTAATTAAATTGGAGAAGCAATGCTGAGAGAGATGATGAAGTAAAAGAAGAAAGAAAATGAAGTGTAATTACCCAAAATTTGCTTTTTTCAATAAGTCACCACTGGACTAGAGATACTAAATTTTTGAAGCAAAGTGACTTGTGTGTTCTGAAGCGATCTGAAACTCTATCTGACCGAGAGCTATGATGACACCAATATTTTTCACCTCACACTTTTAGCCTTAAATTGCCAAAAATATCCGAAAGCATTACTTACATAAATCAATAAGAATCCACTATATTTAGAGATAATTTTCGACTTGGAAAGGACTAATTCCCAAAACTTATAAAAGAAACACACAAAAAATATTGTTACTTCCACGAAAAGTATATAAGTAAATAGTATTTTTTTGTCATAACTAACAAAGAATAAGAGCCGCAGAGTGGATAACTTTCAGTACATAACGGTATATCTTCTGAGGAAGAAAATTTAGAAATTATAACTGAAAGTGTCGCAAAACATTACGGCTGGTTTGTTCTTTTTTGACAAATAAGAAAGCTAATAAAGGACACGGAAACATATTTAGAAAACTAAATTGTACATAGAACAAATTAGAATGAAATTACCAACAAAGGAGGATAAAAGCTTGTATACAGAATTAACTAAGGCAAAGGTGTGGTTGTGTGTTCTAGAGAGGCAATTCATTTTTACCTATGTTAGATCACAAGTTCCTTTCAATCAATCGCAATTGTTGTGCGCTTCATGAATCAGTTTATATTGAATTTTAAAATTCCCTTTGCCTGAACAGTTTATTCTTTCTTCTTCATGGCCCAACCCAACATGGTGAATTCCAGGAAGTAGCTCAGTACAAGAGCGGAATTTTCAACGAACTGCACGCGCTGAGCATAAATTAAATTGGGTCAGTTTGGGGCTTTTAAGGTATCTCCTAACTTTGTCAAAATGGCAAACAAAAAAGGTCTAGGATCAAAAATAAATTAATTTAATAGGCGGCAAAATAGCAAAACAAATATTTAGAAATAACAAATAGTTCAATCATGCTTTTGTAAAAATATGTGTATTTAAATTGCATTAGTAAATGTATAAGCTAAATATATGTTTGATGCTTCAAAGCTGTTTCCGATATGCAATAAGAGCCTTTTTACTATAAATTCAGAAGAAAATATAAACAAATTCGGTGGCTGCGCGATGGCTCTTGTTTCGTGGTTGGAGTCGTGTTAAAATGTTGCGGCGATAATGTTTTTGTGAAAGATGCATAAAATTTCAATCAACAAATCTGGTCGTTTGCAACGAATTGCTTAACGTCGATGCATTAAAATAGCCATGTAATATTCATTATTGACCGTTTCCGTAGAATGAATTTGTCGTCAGCCACATAACGATAATCAAAGAAAATAACGAGTTTCAATTCATTTCAGTTCTACAGCGCCGTTCGCAAAATTGTTAGACTGTTTTGATGCCATTTGTATAAACACTTGTCTCGTTGGCGCTAGGAATGCGTTTAATAAATTTAGGTTTCTCAGCTTAGCTGTCTAACTAGAATCTCTTTTCCAACCTATACTTGGCTTCGTTGTTGGAAAATCATTCCCAGGGCTTTTGTAGGATTCTAGAACTGACACTCTTCCTACCTTGTACATTATCCATAATATCTTGAGTTGGTTCATAAGAGATGTTGAGATCTTCTGCTGTCTCTACGCAATATATCGGCTTTCAATTACTATTTCTTTTAACAATTTCGGTCTTAAATATATCGTTCTTGAGAGAGGTGGATGAACGACGATAATTTCACCCCCAATCGGAATTTTTAAAGAAACTCAAATGCTTGTGTTTTGATAAAATTCTCAAAACATTTTCCGAAATATTTTCACTGATCGTAGCCGGGTTTCTTTGGAACATACTTTTAACAAATTCATTCTTCAATTTATCGCCAAAAACAACCAAGCTTACAAACACAGAATAATTGACATGTTGAGATCAATTTTCACAGGACCATTTATATCAATCTAGGCAAAAAGTTTCAATAGGCCAGTACGGGTGAAATTTGTTCAAATGTTATGAAAAATTAACCTGGCTCTCTAAGGATTTTCGAAAAATTATTACAACTTTCAAAGGATGCCATGGATCTACTAAGGAACACTAACACAAGCTTAAGTCGTATACTATACATCAGAAACGTGAAGGCATCACATTTAAGATTATTGCTTTTATATTTCTGAAAAACTGTGACATCTAGGGTTCTCAGTATTCTGAGGCAGATTTAAGAGAAGTGTGGGTATAATTTTTTTCTTTTAAGCTATGGTGTGCGCCCCGCATACAATCAAGTTTTAGCCATAAATCGATTTACTATAAAGTAATAAGAGCTGCAATTAATCGGTATTCCTCGACCTTAAAAATCGAATAGTGATGAGAAACTGGTCCAACATACATGTCCGCACGTTAGAAAAAATGATGCTCAAAAGAAGGTGACAAAATATGTTTAAGCCGGTATGACTTAAAATGTTATTTCAGGTATGTATGTAATCTCAAAGTCTCATATATATATGATTTTAACGAAATTATCTAAAAAATTGTTCATGTTTAAATATTTGAGATATTTGATAATTTAGGTTATATTTATGATAGCAGAACAGACTTTATTATTGGCTGAGAAAGTTGTATACTTAACTCACGAAATATTTAAATATTATGCATATTCGTGTTCATACAGCCATTGCCAGTCGCATACACACACACACGCTTACACTTGAAATAACTTGCATATTTACATCAAGTATGGTTGGCTGCCACTTATTGAAGATGCGAGCACACATTTTGACCCAGAAAAAGTGAAAGGAAATAAAATATGAAATTATGAATATTTACATGCAACTGCCGGCGCAGCGCTGAGTGGGTGAGCACAGTAGTATTAGTTGCAACGTAAACGTGGCATGGCTGCTTGCTGTTTATAAAAATAAGCAGACAAAAGTGTGCAATACAAGACAGTCTAGAAGATGGACAAGCGAGCTTATGAAATTTAAATGCGCCACATAATAGATAGTTTCGAGCAGCATAAACACATGTGGCATGCGTACACTTGCCACGTTCACCCTTCCACAAAGGCATGCAGGCAAACGGTTGCTTACACTGACTACTTAGACTTGGCAATGTGGGCCAGCAGGACACAGCGCATTGCAGTTGAAGATAAATACAAATATGTTAGGCACACACACGCACACATACACATGCTTATACTGCCATGCATTCTTGCTGCAATTATGAAATTGAGCACAAAACAACATGTGGAATGTATATTTGCTTTTCGCTCCAAGCAAAACAAATAGAAAGGATGCTGCATTGTATACAAACCACACAAGTAAACGCATGTATGGGTGTGTGTGTGCGCTTGGGGTGAATGTAAGCGAGCCATGAGCTTATTATTATGCCATACTTTTGTTATTTTTCTAATGGCTGCTTTTCTTTCAAACACAACAGTGCGGGAAGCTGACACACAGCAGTGCGCTGTAGCCATGTCGGGCACAAGCATGCACCGTTAGCTGCTGCCAAGCGCAAGTCATAATGCAAGCAATTGAAAGTGCCACAGCTGACCTGGAAGCAACACAAAATATCAATTTGGTTCTAATATTTCACAAATCGTAAATTTTTAATTTAATAACCATTAGAAAACAAAGTGAGAGTGCTTACACGCATACAGCTACGGCGATCAGTATGTGTGTGCATTGTATAATACAAACAAATACATTTTGCTCTCGATTTCATGCGCCACAAATTCGATTTCCTTTTCGCTGGCAGTGCCACATGCTTAGCTGAAATTCGTCGTCCGAAAGCGTGTTGACACACACACACACACACACACACAGGCAAGCAAACAAACACTACAATGATTTATGAGCCAACGGGTGTGTGCGCTTTGCTTCAGCCAGCAAATTCACGACCACGCGAATCATACTGCCACAGGGACTTGTATAGCGGAGCAGAGGGAGGAGAGTAGTGGTGCGTCAGAAGGAGTCAGAATGAGTGAGCGATTGGTAGCGAGATTGTGGTGTCTGCGACTGCGTGAAGTTATACTATATGTCGGCAGCGGCGTTAACTGCCGGAAGCTGCTGTTTACTCATACGCCACGGTGTTCCGGTGGCCCGGTAGCAACTGCTGTCGTGCAAGTTCCGACAGCAAGCGGCGATTGCAGCCAACAATGTAGCACGCTTAGCGAGAAATTCTAGCTATTGCGTGTAAACAAAGACTGAAGGCGGCGAGTGGTGCCTTCGAGAGTGTCCCGCCAATAAATCTCGTTTTGCTTGCGCGAGCAGATGTAACTCGGAAAATGTGTCACCTGCTCGGTACGACAAAACGACAAATGTCTCAATCGATCTCTTTGCGTTCTGTATGGTTGTCGTTGTGGTTATGCTGAGTTTACAGGTGATGCTGATACACAGAACTGATGCACATAGCTGAAGGGAGGAGACGTCTTGGAGGGGGCATCTGAAAATGTTGTGATAGTTGAGAAGCAACCGTAAGCTATTTCTAGCAACTTGGTGAATTTGATTTTTAATATTATGCATTCATACATATAAGTATACATACAAATACCTTTTCTTGTACATACATATATAGAACAAAACTAGAATATTCCAAGTGCTGCTTACAAAGTGTTTGCTTGCAACACTTTTTCTGAATCAAATGCAGCACAACAGCGAAAAACAACAATAACAACAACAAATTTCATGTATACAGCGTGTAGCGTAAATGATTCGGTCATACACAGCCAAACCGTAGACGGAAGGAAGAACAACGGTACATTGTTGCACTTTGCTGAGGTGTAAATTGCATTTTACGAAACGCGAAAAACAATACAAGAATCAGGTGATGAGAATTCCAAGTATTTCTGGTTGCGTGAGCGCTCGCTCACATGCTCCGGATGACAAAAACTTTGGACAAATACGTGATTGCATTGTTGTAATATTTGTTTGGGAATTTCGCGTTGTTTTCTAAGCATACCTGCTCAGACCAGCGGAAATAAAGGTATTGGTGTATTTTGTGGATGCACAAATTTGCAAAGTTTTTTGAAGAAAAAGAAGAGGAAGAGATTTAGCGAGTACTATGTTTAAAGGGTCTTACATTTGATTTCAGAGAATTAGGAACGTTCCACCTCACAAGGTGGTTATAAGGTCTAGCGAAAAGAAATCATTATTTTTATAATAAATTGGAAATTATAATTAAATTCCCTGGGTAAATGCTTCACCTCAGTACACCTTGGGAAGAGAGTTCGCCATCTTTCGCGAATCCGATCGAATGATGTTGGTGGTTATTTTGGGTATGAAACGCGTTCTTGCTCGACTCGTTCGGATAAAGCTGATTTTTTTTCAAAAAGAGTACCGTAAACAGATCTCTTTGAACATGCTTGATCGTGCGAATTGCGATCCCAAATTCATGGAGAGATTATAACTGCCGATGGGACACGAGGCATGCAAACAAGTCAACGGTCATGGGAATGGAACACGTTTTCAGTCAATAGCAGATCGAGGACTGGAAAAGTCGTTGGCGTAAGTGTACTACATCTGGTTGGGATTACTTTGAAAGTGAAAAACTAAATATTGATAAATAATTAAAAATTTTGTGTTTAATTCACAATTTCCGGGTTGTTTCTGTCACAACTTAGATTGGTTCAGCAATCTGTATTCTATGTTGTATAAGTGCGACTAGGTTACGGCCTTAGAACAATACAGTTTTGTTCTAAAATAAACCTCTCAGACAGCTTTATTATTAACGTTAGATACTGTATATAGTACTGGCTGTGAAGAATTTATTCATACGCAATTTTATTTTCATCACATCCTTCCGGATATTTTGCGATTAAAGATCCGCCTGGTTTTGGAAAGCCATTCGTCAAAACTGTCGATCAAATAATTGAAATTGTACATAGAGTGCATGGGTGTCATACGAGTGAACAATTGGATGGGTAGCATCAATTTGCAGCTGATTATTTCGGCCGCACTCATGACTCGAAATCGTTCAGTCAACAATTCGTCCGTATGAAGTAAGCACACGCCAAAAGGGGTCAGCTCTGGGCAATAGGAGAAGTCCAACAGGACAACGCCAGGCCACACGCATTGAGAATGACTCGCCAGAAGCTGCACGAGTTTGTTTGGGATGTTTTAGTGCATCCTTCTTATAGTCTGGAGTGATTACGACCTGTTCCTGTTTATGGATGCTTGAAAATCGTATGCCGCTGTTCCTTGCCGGTAAAAACACGGGTTTCTTTGAGAGCGATAGGTTATCGAATAAGGTGCATATTTCACCTAAATTGGACTGAACCGTGCCGGTCAAATTATCCTTTAATCCAAAAATACGTATACTCATATAAATAATACTTGTGTTTTTATATATAAATATACTGGAATCCACTTCAGGTAAGAAATGGGCTTACCTTTTTATAAACTGCAATTTTCTCGTCTAAGTTTTCTGAAATAGATAAGAAAAATATTTTCAATAAATTATAACATAATAAAAATTTTTTTTAAAATATTTAGAAATGTATTTTTCTCTCTGGGACAACAGGAAACCCATAAAATTTTATTAATAAAGAATTATTGCTCAAGACTTGCCGCGCTTAATTAATATAAAAACTTCGGAATTAAGCTTTCCAAAGTCTGCAAGACAATAAAATGCTTTGACATTTTTTCTGTCACACATTCAGAAATCACAGAGATTTAGACTTTTGCGCCGTCAGTTTAATTGCTCTAATTGCAGAAGCGAGTGACAGTGAGTTAAGCCCTCGCGGTAAACATAACCGAAATTGTTGTGCTTTCGAGCTTAAATTGGCATCAAGGAGGCTTTCGCTGTTTGCCAACTTCGTTGTGCCTTTCCCTTAATCCGTATTTACGCCCAAACAGCCATAACGGAATGATAATTATTAACACTTTTACTTCTTCGCCTGTTTTTCAGCGCAGCTGACACGCCTATAAGTATGCCACGTTGCTGTGTGCTTCTCATTTTATAGATAAACATTAAAACAATTTCTCCCAGCTTTGGGTAAACGAGTGCGGCGGCCATATATTTTCGAAGCGTACTTACCAAGTCACTTAAAATTTAATTATCCGCGAGTTGTGCGCTTAAGACTTAAAGCTGCTGCGGCGCGTAATGACAAATGTACACATATGCATATGAGTGCAGTTATGGCACATGTATGAGTGGTTGTGTGTGTATTGGCTGTTTGAGCAGTTGTGTGTGCATAAGGCTTATCGTTAAACCGACGGTGGCAGTGGCAGCGACAACAATAGCAACAATATTAAAAACAGTATCATTAAAGTCTACAAAAAACACTAAAGATAAGCAGAAATAAATTGGTGTGCATGCTACACACACACGTTGCTGTATGCTGTCATGAGGAAGTATGTGTGGGAACTCCGCAAGGACACCAAGAATCAGTAGCAAAAAAGTTATAAAGTTATGTTTCGTAGTAACAAAGCGGAAAAAGTCTCGTCACACACACACACACACACACGTGCACAGATACAGCGAAAATTATTTACGAGCTGTCAAATTCCAGTGTACATGCGCGAATTTCATATCAACCAAATGGAGTTCATACCACAGACGCACGCAGCACTCCAAGCACTCAAGCAGACAAGCAAAAACACACAATTACACATATGAACACGCGCTTCACGCACACGTATACGCACAACAACTGTAAAAAAGTCGATTCTGTGTACTTATATATACTCGTTAGTATTGCGGGCTCTTCATTTGCTGCCGCGTCGACAGCGTCACGGCACATGACAAATTCAGCAAATATCCCGCAAACAAACAAAAAATAAATATAAATAAATAAATGAGGGTTCGATTAAACGGGGTGTTAAGCCCTGGCAGTTCACCAGCGGGCTGAAATTCAACGAATCCGGCAAAACGAAAAAACGGTGCGAAAAGCGTGCATGAAAAACTTTTTAAAAATCCGGCGAAGTCAATAAAGCAAACCGCCTGACTGCAAGCATAACGAGCGCCTACAGTCGCTGCTGAGAAATATGTAAAATGTATAAAAGGACGCAAAAACGCAGAAAAAACATTCAACCGCAAAAATATTGCACACTTATTCACGCAAGTGTACATACACATACATACATACATATGTACATTCGCTGTCTGTTGCCTGTATTTAGTTATTTTATGAATTTATGTTACATGTGCACGCTTTTATTGCTGTTATGATGTATGTTTCGCATCGAGGACTTAAGTGAGTGTGAACATGGTCTTATTTCACAAAAAAGACGCCGGCAGGAAATGATTGACGCTTGATAAATCCTTTGATTTTATATATTAATTTATATATTTTAAAGGGCTCACATATCGTATATGCTTCACACCAAAGTCTCCTGTACATAGAGTATTTCTCTTGGAAGACAGTTTCATGAACAAACAAAGCCCATAAATGAAAAGCCATAATTATACTGCCCATCTGATTTTAGATCGCCTGATCGCAATTGACCCGGACTGATTAATTTTTAAGATTATTATTCAGTTCAAGTTTAGGAGCTATTTGTTTACGTTACGAAAGATTTGCTTGGCAATTTCCATTATGGAGAAGATTTAACAACGAATTTGCTTGAAATTTTCTATTTCCAATGGTATCAATTTTCACACAATCGATGAAAATGCAGTCTGCTTTTCCACGAGCACAACTATTTGAGTGGGAAGCACTCACGAAGGTCGTGAAGTCACCCAGCTCTATTAATTACCACACCTACATACATACATATGCACGTAGTGTGAAATTTAAAAAATAGCAGATTTATAATTGAAATTCAGAGAGAATCCTTTACAGATAGAATCGGATCGATACAAATTCGTGACAAACTTAATATACCCTGTTCAGAGTATAATTAGCCATAGACCCCATAACAAGCTGAGGGTACTTTTATCCTTGCAAATTGCAAGAATATGTTTTTGTTAGGTTATAAAAGAAATTAGCTCTTTTCCCTTACTTGTTTATTTTTAAGTTTCATCCGCGGAAGCGTAACACAGCAGTGGAGGACCTGTGGTGGTAGCACCGTCGGTGAGCTCTTATAACCAAAAAACAATTTAATCAAAACAATCGGTTTTTTAGAATGCCACACAAAAAGTGCCCCTTAATGACGATAAGATCGAAGAAGTTAATGAACCTGTACTTGATAATCGTGGTGTTGGCATCAGAGTGATATCAGAGGATCGTAACAGCTTTTATTTACCGATTTGACACATTTTGGTTAATGTTTTATGTATGGAGTGCATCAATAATAGGCCTGAACAGATAGACCTGAATATTTTACAAATCGTATCTGCCAGAGGCTTGAAAAGAGAAGAGGCCCGAAGGCAAAGAAACCTTAATTTGCTGAAGGCACTAACGCAGGTTACCATTGACTGCGCAGACTAATCTTTTCAACTTTTGATATATGCTAAATCTTATATCTATTATTAAATTTATACGCAAACAAGATTTCTAATGAAATTATAAAAAGGACGCCCAGATTTTTAAACAACATCTTCAATGAAACTTAAGTGAATTTTTGAATTCCTATTTGCATTATCGGTATGATTTTCGACCAATATATATCAATTTTTTTAAATTCTTAACTCTTCCAAAGTATAAGTGAAATTTAAATAAGATGAATAGAACTTTCAAAGACCTCATTGCTCAGTATCTGCAAAGTATCTTTCGGGGTGTTCCAGACTCTATTTGGAGAAATAAATATCTCCAAAATATGCCCATTGGGGCAACCACAAAAAATGAGTTCACTGAAAAGACTGTGCCACAAATTTAAATCATGGCACTCAAACTCTCCTTTCAGTCGCACACATTTAAGACCTTCACTTCACCGTCTTATTACATTTTGTTTCTCACATTTCCTTTTTGCTACATTTAATTCAATTCCAGCAGCCGCCGAAGGAGCCAAAATATGAGTCAACAGGACATAAAAATCGCACCATACATCAACAGACACACTCACACGAATAAGTAGCACGACACTGATTTACACATACGAAATGCAAGAGGAACACGAGGAACATTTAAATATGAAAAATTCAACTGAAACGACGTAGCAATAATTGTGCGGCAGCAATGGGAGCAGCTCAGCAGCACGACGGATAAAATTTGGGAAAAATATGGGTGCATGTTGCAGACAGAATAATGCCAGCATTTAGTGAAATGGTGTATAAGCTGTGTGGGTAACCGTTATGGTGCAACAAAATGAAAAATGTTGGTGGCAAAGAAGATTGCAGAGGCTGCAAGAGTGACCTGTTGTTAAAGCAATTATAAAACTGTATGGCCGGGGGGCGCTTATGAACCATATTAAATGAAGCTATGCGATTTTTCTTAAATTAAGAATATTTAATTTAAATAAAAACCGAACAAAATTTGTATTTTTATAAATATACATACTATACATAAATTTTTTTATAGAGAAAATAATTTCTAAAGTGTGAGGAGAATTTTTTAAAATAAATATAATTTACTTTAAAAGCATATACCAATATTATTAAAAAAAAAAATTGTGATATGAACTGAAATTGCTTGTCATACTCGTATACATACATATGTGCTTAACGGTACACGCATGCAGCCATAAGAGCACATATTTATTTATTTATTTCACTTTATCATCACGAGGATTCTGTTTGCGGTTTTCATTTCCAAACGGAAGTTTCAACGGATGTGCGTATGTGCTTGCGTGTATTGCGTAAGACGTACTTAATTATAACCCAAGAAAACAACAACCAGAAAACGAGGCTTTCGTACTCACGTCAGGCGAATAATAAAAGAAGACGCGTAAAATTTTAAAAACCATTTCACATGTCGCAAGGAGCGTATCGTTTTCGCCGTATACACTTGTGTGAGTGTGTGCGCATGTGTGCAGTAAATAAGACACATACTTAGTGGAAAGTGAAAAATGAAAGAATTTGTATTTAAGTGCAAACCTCATATGAGAATTAGGGTTGTTCTGAAATTTTGTATTGTGCGATAGGTTAGAAAAAAATCGAAAGTTTACATTTTTCAACCAGTAAGTAACTAAGAGTTCAGCACCATTCTAATTTTTCAGAAGCTTTGCCATTCAGCTATCATTTTCTTAAGCTGAATGTGTGCTGAAAACCAAAATGGATTAAAAGTTATGAATCGAGTTGTGGTATTAGCCTCTAACTTGTATTAGTTTAAGTTTTACTTGGAACCAAACATTAATCTAAAATAGCCAGCAGCTTTGCCATTCAGCGCTGTTTTCAGCTATAAATTTCTTAAGTTGAATATCTGTCGAAAATCAAAAGAGGTGACAAGTAGTTGCCTCCAGTGAATTTCAGGAGCGTTTAATCAATTTCGTCTTACAACTGACAAATTAAATTATAATCAAATATTTACAGAATCTCACTTTGTAAATGATTCTCTCTGTTAAAAAATATATGTATGTTTACTAGAAAGTTAATACAAAAATTCCATTCCACAAACCTTAATGTTTCCAAAGAGAAGATTAAATTTATCAAAAAAGCGGTTCATAAGTTTTAAGAAAAGCTAGAGGAATATTAATTAAACAAGATATATTTCAATAATTTTCCCACGCAAAACAGAGTCACATTAATAAAAAACTTAAATTTAAAAAATTTCATTTCTGTTCCTTAAACTTGTGGACATCCCTAATAGACATATATTTTAACAATGAGCATGCGAAAATCCTTGACTGAAGTACCGGAAATCTTGTCTCTCATTTCAAATTTGTTATGTTGTGATTTTGTTTGTTGAGATTACAATCCAAGGACAGTCAGCAGTTACGACAAGATGGGCATGAAAAATAAAAATTTAATATTTTTAAAATGTTGTAAATAGATAGTTCGGAAAAATTCGGTAAAGTAAAAAATATAAAATTTAAATCAATGTGGAGATACCTCGGTAGCTTTCTTAAATATTTCAACAGTAAAACTTTCCATTTATGCAGAAGGCAGGGTCGTCGCTACAGCAGTTATTTTTATATAGAGAACAAGGTCAGCATTGACAATCAATGCAGAGTCGCTTTTTGGAGCCGTTCGCGTGAGTGATGAATATCGTCTTAGATGAAAATGGTATAAGCTCTACAGCGACGTGGATTTATGTAGTTAAACGCATAAAACGTATGGAGGATGATGCCCCAGCAAAAGGCTTCTTCAATTCGAGACCCATGGGTACAATAGAACAAGAGCGACGAAAAAGAATAATCCTACCTTAAAATCTCACCCTGCAAATATGTTTGCACTTAAGCAGGTAGGTAATTCATGAAAAAAAAAAAATTATAAAAATAATTATAAATATCACTATAGATCTACTTCGTCCAAAGAAACTTCATGATCAACAGTTACGTGGAAAATTTTGGGTTGGATTCGGTACTGTACGTACCGAAGAGCTAGGGATTTGGTTTCGTGTTAAATCTCACAGTTAGATATTTGAGTCCCGAAGCAACATAAGTGAGTTTATATAGCACTATATAGTAGATCTTTTAAGCATAATGCACCTTTCCTCCGAACTCTGAACTGGCAATAGCTCAATATGTGCTTAATTTTTTCCCCAATTTTGAAAACGCGTTAATTATTATTGAAAATCCTTTCTTCTTGCAGTCAATGGTAACCTGGTATTATACTTATTATGTTGTTGTTGGTTATCGAAGCACAGCTTAACAATCTCACAGCTAGTTATGCAAGAGCCAATTTACCGCCGCGGCACTAACCCGAAAAGTCAGCAGCATATAAACGTCGATGGCATTTGCATAAAAATCAAGCGTTGACACACGAAATAAATATATACATATATATGTGTATATATACATATGCGTGTGTATGCGCGTACTTGAGAGCCTTCTCACCAACAGCAGTTATGTCATCGAGAGCTCGAAGCCGCACAATCAACGACAGCATGCATTACATTAAAAATCCTCAATTTAAATCCGCTGTAAGCTCAAACGCTCAGCTGTTTCGCAAACGAAGCAAAAATCGTTGCGCAAGTGTAAGAGCATGCGAGGGTTTCATGAGCCTTGTGAGCCTTCATGCCGATGCGAGCAATTTTCAAAATTGGCGTGCAAAGTGCAAATCATAACATTTCAATTTTGGTATGCCAACGTCACACCGACAGCTGATGGAGCTGGCAGGGGCTGGTGGCTGGTTGACGTTCTGCGTGGCCCCTGCTTGTTTGATTTCATCTCGCTTGCATTTTGAATTCAGTCAAGCACCTGCCAATAAGCTTAAATTGCCTATCGTTTATCTTATCGTCGGTAGAGTCTGCCGAAAGCTCACGCACACACACACACATAAAATGTGTGGAAACAAGCGCCGACAATCTCTTTGCAGCTGACAGATTTTCCAGTGTCACTTGGCTCAAGTTTTTTATGCTTTTTCTGGTTTCTATACCGTTTTTCAGCCGCCTACACACTTTCTTCGCTTCCTGGATGACTTTCGGTTCCTCTTGGCTGCGTCTTGTGGCTCGACGGGTGCCACAGCATAACGTGACTTGTGGTTTGGTGCCACTGGCATCAATTAATTGACGTTTGACGTTGGTAACAATTGTGCTTGTCAGCAATTGGCATCGATGCGAATGCGCAACTGTGTGTGTGTGCAACGTTCGTGTGCTCACATTGAGAAGTGAGGTCGTGGGCGTATGAGTGATTTTTTCCTGGTAAATTTGTATTTGCCTGTATTAATTTTAAAGATGTCTTAAATAAAGATAAATCCATTTTAATGGTAATGAGTGAAATTACTTCACTCTAATTCAGCTTGATATTTATTTATTTTCGTATTTTTTGTTAAATTGTCTATAATAATTATAACAAGGGTATCAAAAGATTAATAAGATTTTATAGTCAAATAAAAATAAAATTTTAAGATTCAGTGTTTTGAATTTTTCTGTGTTGCTGAGCTTGGTTTTTGTACTTAAACTCTGACTGACCAATTCGGCATAAGATTTGTTAGAAAATGGAAAATCATTTCATGTAGTATATGGTAGTTGGGGTAGTATCGACCCAATTTTATCCATTAACTATTATCATGCCGCATACTATTCCTTAAATTTCATGAAGGTATTTCATATACAATCACCAATCATAAAATCTTTATGATAGATGGGGGCTCAGGGCTGTTGTTAAGAAAGGATTTTG
This sequence comes from Bactrocera correcta, assembly GCA_027475135.1. Classification (NCBI taxonomy): domain Eukaryota; kingdom Metazoa; phylum Arthropoda; class Insecta; order Diptera; family Tephritidae; genus Bactrocera; species Bactrocera correcta. Next base: position 154,122,555 of record CM050323.1, read on the forward strand.
TCTTTACTTTCAATGGTATATCTCACACATTGAATGATATTTTCGGTCAAAAGTCAGGTATAGATCATCGGTCGGTTGGATTTAAACAATTTTTGGTCAAAATGTGGGATACTTTAAGGGAATCATTACTGCAAAATTGTATTGTGTTATACTAATTACTTCTTGATTTGTGTACTGGAAAGTGAAAGTATCAAATGGAATTTTAAATTTTGCCCATTTTCATACTGTGACAATATTGAATATTGAAAGAATGTCATGTACTAAGTTTAATCGAAATCGGTCAGTCTGCTCCCGAGATATGATTTTCCAAAAAGTGGGCGGTGCCAAGACCAACGTCCAATTTTCACATCAGCTTTCATAAAGCCCTCCAATACCATGTTGGACGTAAAATTTAATGTCTCTGACGTAATAAGTTATTGATTTATTTGGACTTTAGTCATAATTTAGTGCTTAGTTATGGCACTTTATAGGTTTTCGGTTAACGGAGATTTATGGGTGTGGCACTGGATCAATTATTCCTATCTACGAACTCGTAATTGTTTCATACAAAGGAACCCGCACAACAAGTTTCATGAAATATGCAACCGTTATGTGAACTAAACTCTGTAGTAAGTGCATAGCAGTATTTTGATTGCTCACATAAGGCCTAATTCAAGTCTCTTTTGTAACTTAAGCCCATTAATGTAGCTCTGCTAAAGGGGTTTTCTCAATGTTTTCAGGAAGGTAAACTCAATGGAAAGTTTTTAACTTTCTTAAAGTAAAAAATGGCTAGTCATGTGTTGCCTTATGATCACACTGCCTTTGTAATAATCTTATGCAAGGGGTCTTTTCCGACGTTAGTTCTCCCTGCAAGATTCAGCCCTAATGCCCAAAGTCACCCAGCAATGGCTTATGAGCAATATTTAGAATTGAAGATGGAGATGATTGTCTGGAAGTCCAGATTTGAATCCGATGGAGTACAATTCTTTATCAGGACTAGAGAACATAACATCTCGAATACCTCACAGAAGGGGAGGGGAGGCTTAAATAATCTGTCGTGCTGTGTGGCCTTCGCCACTGACAATAGGGAAATTATGCATTACCGGCCGAATCGTTTGATTAATTTAGTACAAGATTTAATAATGTTTAATTTTTATAAAAAAAGGCCCAAAGGAAACAAAAAGTTAGCCAAGGAAAAAAATTTATTAACCCCGGGAAATTTTTTTTTAAGGTTTTAAAAAAAACAAAATAAGTTAATTAAATAGGTGGTCTCTATAACTGTTTCGCATTTATATAATGTCAAGAGTTGATAGAAAGAAGCAAACAGCTGTTAGAATGAATGAAAATTACAAATTTTGCTTAGACCTCGAGCGGAAAAAATATATTGCCCCAAGCATAAGGAAACGCGTTGATTACATAACCTATATTTCCAAATTCAGCAATAGTATATGTATAATCGCATGTGCGGTCTAGAATCTGCCCACAATCAAGTGTGCACATACATCAAAATTGCTTTGCCATTTTTAAATTATTCATTGCAATCGCTGTCAAAGAGGATAATAAAAAACGAAAACTACGCCATGCGTCACACACACACATTCAAACATCTACAAGCACAAACAAATGTGCGAAAGTATGTGTGTTTAAGAGACATAAAATGAGGTCCCCAGCGAAGGCCAAAACGACATATTAGCAGAAATGTGATAAAGGAAGATAAAATAAAATGCCGGAATGTCAGTTTTAAAAGAATGAAACAAGAAAATAATCAGAGAAATTCGTGTTTTATTATTTCACGTTTGTTGTCCTTTTATATCCTTTGTGTGCGTCCATACAAATACAACACACACAGTTGTGATGGCGTGGGTTTAATGGTGTGTGTGAGTGCGTTGTGGCTTTGTGTGTTACGAAATTACGTTGCGTGCTCGGCATAGAAAAATTTCACGCACACGAAGAGGTATGCTGAGTATGCGACAGTAGTTACAGACGGACTTACGTACAAATGTATGCATATGGGGTTGTGTGTGTGTGCCTTACCTATACATAAACATTTATTTTATATAAATATTCATTTGTTTGCGTGTGTTTGTGTGTCGGCTTGTGACAGGCGTTCTCTTAGCGGCTGTCATGGGCTTCTGCCGGCTGCTATATTCGCTGCCGCAATCAAGTTAAAGCAACGAACCGAGCAAACAAGCAGCTAACCAACAGCACGACTGACAGCAACAAGGACATTTCATTATACTGTGTCTTTCTGTTGACAATTCAAGCGCATGCATGTATGTGTGTGTGTGTTCATATTATTCATATTTTGTCTCGGCATCCGCCGCTGCAGCGGCAAGCCTTTCAAGCGCCGCAGCTCCATTGTACGTCGCTCTATTGCACACATACATACATATCTAGATATACGTATGTATACTCCTGCACATATACTTCATTATTATATATTTATATAGTGGCAGTAGCTCTATTGGATAATAGGGCCGGTATAATAATGGAAAGAAATGTCGAAAGGCTTTTATTGTGCTCCTGCCTACGCCTCGGCAGCCAGCGCAGCACTTATACAGGCGCACAAACCCTTTTCAGCCGGCTCACACACAAATGCATGCATATCCGTGCCATGTCAGCTTTTGTTGTTGCCTGTTTTCAGGCGCGTCTCTAAATGGTTGCATTTTTTCTGCCTTTACCTTTCTGCTCCTCTTTCACGCTTCTGCTCTCTCTCTGTGGCACTGCTGTCGGTTAGTTTGTGTAAAAATTTACAAGGAATTTTGTTTTTTTTTTTTCCGTTGATACGTGTGTGCGTGCGGCGCGGTCGCTTTAGGTAAATTTATGTGCGCTTAAAACCCTACTTAGCCTATGTTTGTCAACTTAAGACCGCCGCTGACGTTGCCTGCCCGCAGAGACTTGTTGTTTGTCACCCGTTCTTGTTATTGGCCTGATAGTACATCCGGGAGCGCTCAACGGCGGTCGCATTGGAAAACAGGTGGAAATTCTAAGTGACATTTATGTGTGTAAGTGTGTGTGTGTATGCGGTGGAGAGTGGCTTGCGGTGCCTCATTTGTGCTGTTATACGCATGGCATACAAATACATTTAAATATTTACCCAAATAAACTGTTAGACATGTTTGGCGGAGAATGTCTTTGGGAAAAAGTTCACCAGAAAAAAAGACACAACGGAAGCGGAAGCGACAAAGGAAAACCACAATTGTGCATTTAGTGAACTCACGCAGTGAACTTGCAACGCACATACGCACACACTCTTATTGCGGCACAAGTTTGCGAGAAGACTCTATGGGAAGACTACACGCAACCTAAGCAAACACATTCAAAATGCTAACAAAGTGAAAAACTTGTTGTTTGACAAGCCAAGACTATGTAAATTGCATGGGTGTGTGGGTGTATGCCTGTGTGTGCCTGCGGTTAAATATATATTAAGTTAATGTGGAGGAAAAAATGCTATTCCATTCACCTTATCTTACTACACTATTTAATACATCGAAAAAACAGATGTGGAGAAGCTGGATGCTATTTATAAAGAATCCCATTCCAGAAATAGAGTTATCTTATCTATAGATCGTAACAGGTCGCTTACTGGAAACTTGTATAATAATGTTTATTGTCCAGTCAAGCTCTACTTTGACTTAGCTATCGTTAAAACAGAGAAACTCTCATTGAAAGATCTTGAAGAAATATATAGAAATCTCAGAGACGGAATCTCCCGATCTTAGTGGCCCAAATATCATCCATTTTTAGTACTATTGAGATACATAGTCTTTTATGGAATACTGAACCAATTTCGGCTCTTTCGGTCGGAATGTTAGTGCGCTAAATATGGTAAGGTTTGCCAGGTTTGATTAGATCGATTGTAATTATTTTTGATTTTTAGTATTGTTCGAATGAGTTTTTTTCAGTAATATTCTTAGTAACCACAAGCTACACTTCTTAATGCTTAAATATGAGCTGAATTCCAAAATGCTTCAAATACTGAAACAAGAGAGGCCCTAGAGTACATCTGTTTTGAGCTCCTTTCTGAAAGAGAACAATATATGTTCTGTTCTTAGATAGACCCCATGAAGAAAATTAGTGCGAAATATCCAACAGAACTAAATGAGAAAATCAAAGCAATCTTTGAGAGAGATTGTTATGTTGCCCAAGTTCACATTCTGTGAACTACCAAACTATTTTAAGACGACTCTAGCGATATCTCCATGCAACTCAAAACAATGTGGGTGATCTGAAATCATTTATGACCTTTTTGATACGATGTTTCACCAGCCTTAGGTACTAACTTCTCTCTAACAAAATTCCTGCTTGTTCAAACGCAGTGCTTGTTCAAACCCAAAAGCCTTACCTTTGCGCTTTCTATCTGAGCCCGCCTACTTCATAAAAGAACACAGCCTTTCAAAGATACCCTTCTCGAAGTTACAAATACTTTGTAGCACACTGTTATGTAAGCAACAAAGAATGTTGGACCCTAAATAACTAAAGCGGTCGCTCCTTTAAAGTATGCACGCATGCCGACTTAACCCAACACACCTCCTTTACTCCTATAATTCTTTCCAGCAAAACCCACGTACTTCTGCATTAACTCAAAGACAATGATGATGAAGACGATGATGATGATGACGGATTCCATAGCAGCCATTTATATGCACATCCAGTTAGTGTCTTCAACAGCCTCCTAGGACCCAATACCCGCACTCCTTTCCATCGTGTTTGTTCTAGTTGTTGCACGAAATATTTGTCTTCTTACGGTTGCCATCACCTTGTTTTGTCGCCACACAATATTACTTATTTGTACATTTACTTGTCGGCCGTAGAGTGCGGGAGCGGCAAACAAAGGCAAGCAAATTATTTTTCGGTAGTCAGCAGGTGAATTCAAGCTATTCAATTTTCATTATTTAATAATAGGAATTGATAAAGAGGACATTTTCATTGTGCTACGTGTCTGTTTGCTGAATGTCCTTTGTCTATATGTATGAATGTATGTATGTATGTATATTTGTATTGTATGCATTCAGTATGGTTCTGCGGTGTAATTGTCTAAGTGTGTGGGTTTGATAAGAAAGCAGCTTGTTGTCTGCCACAAAATGACACGCAAATGCGCTGAGTTGACAACTTGTAGGTTATGTATTTACATGTGTGTGTTTGTTAAACTTCTTTATATACAATAAATGGCTATTTGTTTCTCGGTGGTCATTGTTGGTGTTTCTATTATTAAATTTTGTTTTCATTGTTGTTTCTTAGATTGTCTTGCCGGACTTTTCGAAATATTGTAGGCACATACGGTATGTTCGGGTGTAGACGTGTATAAACTTTATTATCAAGATTAACGAAAATTAATTTCTTTCGAAAATAATTAACATTTGCCGTGAATTTGAAAAAGTGGAGGAAAATAATAGAAAATTGTATTCAATAAATTTATTGTAATTTTAGATATTAATAGTTTATAATGGAATAAGTTCAGGAAGTTGTTTAAAAATATAGACGCTGAACAGTAGAAAAATGAAGTATAGGAGAGGAGAAAGAAAGTGCGAAGTGTTCTGAATTTTGGTTGGCGTAAAGTTTGTACCGGCTGATAACTCACTATAATCTCCGCTGTTCTTTCATCAACTTTACGGAGTTACACCTCTAACCAGCGTCAAAAAGTTACGTAATCTACACCTTTTTTCCAGAAGAAGCTACCAAATAATAATTCTTGACATCTAAGCGAAAATTTCGGCTGAGTAGTGCGGTGGTCTACCGTTACTATAACGGCTCTGTAGCTAATTAACGGTATAGTAGAATTTTTAATATTAAATTTTGCTTAACTTCGGTTGCGTCAAAGCCAGAATACCGTTCGAAAATTAAAAAAAAAATCCATACAAGATCTCAGACAATAATTAGTGCCAAATTTCATGAAATATCTTCCGAAATGAAAACGTTTTCATACTAGATCTAGATTAGCTATATGATGTAGTGGTCCGATCTGAAAAACTTCTATGCACAATTTCATAAAGATATCTCATCAAATAGAAAGTTTTCCATACAAGAACTTGATTATATTTGTTTGAACGGCATTTTTATGGTGAAGCAATGATGAGGAAGAACGTGTATGCAATTTCAAATGAAAGCTCAAAAACTGAAAAAATTCCTTTATAGTTCAATATGTTAAGAGTACAATTTGAGCTACGTTTTGTTTCCATATCCGCATTGTTGCCTGATAAATCTGTATATAATGTATATAATAGTTAAGGTAAATCTCAAAAGGAAAATACTTATCATTTAACCACCAAAAACCACACCAAAATTCTCATTGATAGAAGCCAACTAAAAATTCCGCCTTCAGTACTCCGCATTTTAAATAATTTTCAATTTCATTTGTCAGCAATTATCTATGGTCGCATTAACGGCATTGTGCACAAGTGCGGTCAGGTGAAAGATTAATTTATCATGATATCATACTTCAGTTATCTCTACTATTTCAAACTTAATTATGAAGTGAAGCAGAAGAACTCGGAAAGGCATTGCATAACAACCTCCCTTTGAACACACCCACGCAGCGGCGCCAAATAAACTACAGCGCGCGGAGGAGGTAGGATTGCACATAGCAACTGCTAAGCAGCAATTTTGCTCAATTCTTTTCATCCTTTCCCTATCCACGCTGAGTCTAACGGTTTGCCAGCCGAATACTTCGTCTGCGCGCTCCGCATGCCAATAAATTAATATAAAAATTCCTCACGCTCAGCCAATAAAATAGCATTTAAGTGCTTTGAACGGCTGTCATACGTCTGTTCGACGGGCTGTCTGTTCGTTTCGCCGCCCATTAGAAGTGCTGCAGTTGCATATTTCTGTATGATTGTGTGTTTACATAGCGGCTCATATTTCTATCAACAACTAACTGAAGTAAGAGTATATATATGTATTTAAAATATATAGTGTGTATATGGCCGCTGCAGCCACTCTTTTCTATTGAAGCGCACCCCACTAACCGCTTCGTTGAAATGATGCATGCCTCTTCGCGTTGCCCATTTAATGAAACTCGACGCAGAACTTGCAGTTTCTCTTTTTTTCTTGCATTCCGCGAGTGCATACATACACACATACACATCGGTGTTTTTCTTATAATTTCACGCACATTTGCAGAAATCGTCTTTCCGTTACTCATTTTCCACTTCCTCAACTCGGTTTCTTACACAGTTTTTCTTGTAGCTTCGTGCAGTGCCGAGCATCATAATCATTAAAATTCTATTAAAATCATTCACTTTCCGGCATTAAGCGGAAAGTGCCGGTGTGGATGGGCGCATACAAATTATTGCAGGACAAAGGAAAGGAGTGCGCTCTCGCCGGCAGACATGATCATTATGTATCCGTATAGCGCCTCAAATCAACTGCTTGCTTTTATTTTTGTCAGAGTGTCGCAGTTTTTGTTCCGCTAACTTTTTTCGCAATTGTCCAGTGGCACCTTCGGTCATAAAATTGTCTACGCAAATTGGCCGTAATCCCGCCGTTGCCTTCTCCATCTTCTGTAGCTGCAGGTACTTTAGTTGATGTCGACGAGCCGCGCACTCTTCCATGCCTCATGTCATAGCATCTGTCCAATCCAATCTTTCATGGCCGCCGCATTGTCTGCCGCAGTCGTCTGCGTGTCGTCGCGAGTTCAATTCACGATGCCGCCTGCATAACGTTCGCGTGAACGCCCATAACAATGTTGTGGCGCTTAAATGCTGCCAACTTTAACGTCACTAATTGCCATTGATGGCAAAATCGATGGAAAACGGATTTTCCAATTTATAAGCTTGTCGCTCGGCCGGTCGTCGCGTGCAGCGTTCGTGTTCTTGGTTATGTTAGCTTGTTCTGGTATTTTCACGTGTCTTGCGAATGGGAAAGTGCATTTGTGGTGGTGTGTCTTTGCAGAATTAAAGAGAATTTAAATGACCAAATTCATATGATATGCGTCTACTGGAAAGGAGCAGTCAATACTGCAATCATTAAGTAGCTTAACATTTTGCAAAGGAGAAACCAACACAGGTCAAATTACTTTTGCAGTGTGTTGCACAGAGCGTAGTAGTAGAAGTATTCGATCCGCCAAGCTTTGAAGAGTAAGAAATCAAATATATTATACCGGTTTTTTTCAAATCAAAAAACAAAAACTGTTAGTATTTGCGTTGCAACCTTGTGCTATATGTCATGTTAAAAAAACTAAACCTCTTAGTTTCGAGCCTTACATATTTTATGGGCAAATATGTTTTATTAAATTTCAATTTTGAAACTCAATAAAAAATTGTATAATTTTGAGAGTGCTTCATTTGAGCCATTCACAATAGTAAAATTTTTTAAAGTAATATTTAGTGGCATTGAATATAGCTCTAAGCCACTTTAATGTGGCATCCGCTTTCTCTGTTGACACTAGAACTCTTTTCCGGTTAATTTGTAGATGAGGGGACGACGAGAAAAACTTAGGAAGCATGCCACACGTGTTAGGGTGCCACGGTTTATGTTTTTGTTCTTACTAATTTCGTTATTATGCAATTAGGTATTCTTTTTCTTTCTTCGAAATCGAGCTAAATTCTGAAATAGGCTTAAAAATTTACAGAATCTCGAGAGGAATTGATTTCCAATTGTGTCTTTCTCTGAAAAAGTATGAAGCCATTTCATATCATTGAACTACTCGACATTATGTTAGGTTAAAAATAATTTCTGATCTCTTGATATATTTTGAAATTTAGTGAATTTAGGAATATACATTTTAAGCAACAATTGAGATATCAAAACAAAGCTCAGCACAAATTTAAAAGTCATATGCCTCTCCGTTAAAAGTAGTTGAAATCAGTATAGAGTTCGAATTCGTTCGTTCAACATTGAACAATACATATCTGCCGCGCTTTACTGGATATAGATATATTATTGAATATAGAACTAGATTCGCTAGAAATCTCTTATGTATTTATGATTATTTGCGGCACGCAAAAACTCTAAGAATTTTGCCACCTCCAAAACAGTTATTTGAAATGCCAAGTCCAGAGCGTTGGGGAGCCCTTAAATGCGACTGCATACATCCACTTAGTATTTTCAGTATCACTCAGTTTCTATATGATAATATGCACATATTTGCTAATGAAAGCGTGTTTTACATTTCATTCGATATTCGACACTCGGAGCATACTTAATTGTTTAAAAAGCAACGGTGCACTTTAGAAATGCACTCGATTCAAAAGTGAAGAGCGCGGGCTGACGGCTCGCCACTGACAGTATTTCAAAATGTGCTCATTTGGCGCTTTGCATTTTAAATATTTATCTCATGAAATTTTCAGCTGAAAGTGCGCATTCTCATTTAGCCAAATATTTTGCTTTCATTGCTGTCGCTGCAACGATATTGCATTTCCACTTTGCACATTGCACATTTGCAGATTAGTTGCAATTGCTGACGTCAATTTTGGAGCAAATATTCCTTTGAAATGAGTACCAGTATATATTTGGGTGACGCGAAAACTAACATATCGAATTTGTGGATTTACATGAACCCACATACAGAAAAGGAAATATCTCAGAAAGCAGTTTTTTATATTTTGAAAGGTGTTGGTGGGCATTCGAAGTTTTACGCAACGAACTCTTGTGACTCATAATGTTTCCTAAAAATCTTTTCTAAAGGGTATTGTTTAAATTCAAATATTTGTATGTATTACAAAGTTAAAATCATGTTTGCAGACATTTCTTAACCCACTGAGAGATTAGTTTTGGGCTCACCCTACTTTAGGTATCAGAAAGCATACGACGTATTTCTAACATACTTATATTGGCACACATACTCATACGCTCGCTTATTTCTACCATATTTTAATGAAGTCCAAAATGATACTTTTCAATTCTTATCTGAGGCATTGATTGCTTCAGTACTGGGGTATTACAGTAGTATATTTTCTCACACATACTTGAAAGTAATGGAGTCAGAACGGAAATTTTCCTGTCTATAAAGGGTATTTTCTGCAGTTGCTAAATTTCCTAAGGGGATACTTGTCAAACCAGGTGTTATAATGAAAACAGGTGTTTAAAATTTATGTACTGAGTAGTCAATAAAGTCTTTTCGTATTTCTAGACAAACTTCAACTTTTTTTTTTTATTTATACTAATAAATAAATAAACAAATATGTACTATTTTAGTCGGCCACTTTTTGCCATTTTTCCGCTACAAATATTATTCCATCAGTGTAAACTTAACAAATTTCATTGATGACTGTGGCATTGTCCCATTTTTATACAAAAACTTCAAAAGCGAATTTCTTCATTATTTTCACTCAAAATTTTCGAACCAATAAAAGCACTAAATTTCAGTTTCAATAACATTTCTAATTTTATTAAAGCAAAAATCATATTCTTACACTTCATTCTTTAATGACAGCTCAAGCAATGAGATTTTCTAAATAATAGTTGGTATGAACTGTTAAGAATATTATAGGTTTGAGATCTTCAAAATCTCATTAAAATTAGAAAACTGGAAACTTAATAATTTTTTAGCAATAAATTAATAAAAATATGCATACCACTATTAAACAAGTGATATTATAACCAACTGAAAGATCTTGTGGCTCTGTTTACCTTATGCCATCCAACAAAGCAGATTATATTTATTTCCGGCTTTGGCACCATATCTCAATTCCATGAAACATTTACTAACAAGCATGTGATTCTCATTGTATTCCAAAGAATTAGAACTAATTTTTTCACTTACAAGTACGCAGATAAATTTATTTGGCAGTTGATACGGTTGCAGAGTGAAAGCTGCTACTAATTTCATTAATGAAGTACCAAAGTGAAACAAGAGTCAGCTGTAAATGTTTGTATGAACGAGATATCTCAGATATGATTTAGCCATCTATGTACTTAATAATACTATGACTACATGCTGCGCAAGCATTTGCATGCCAAATATGCCAATAATGTAAAGGGTGATTTTTTAAGAGCTTGATAACTTTTTAAAAAAAAAAAACGCATAAAATTTGCAAAATCTCATCGGTTCTTTATTTGAAACGTTAGATTGGTTCATGACATTTACTTTTTGAAGATAATTTCATTTAAATGTTGACCGCGGCTGCGTCTTAGGTGGTCCATTCGGAAAGTCCAATTTTGGGCAACTTTTTCGAGCATTTCGGCCGGAATAGCCCGAATTTCTTCGGAAATGTTGTCTTCCAAAGCTGGAATAGTTGCTGGCTTATTTCTGTAGACTTTAGACTTGACGTAGCCCCACAAAAAATAGTCTAAAGGCGTTAAATCGCATGATCTTGGTGGCCAACTTACGGGTCCATTTCTTGAGATGAATTGTTGTCCGAAGTTTTCCCTCAAAATGGCCATAGAATCGCGAGCTGTGTGGCATGTAGCGCCATCTTGTTGAAACCACATGTCAACCAAGTTCAGTTCTTCCATTTTTGGCAACAAAAAGTTTGTTAGCATCGAACGATAGCGATCGCCATTCACCGTAACGTTGCGTCCAACAGCATCTTTGAAAAAATACGGTCCAATGATTCCACCAGCGTACAAACCACACCAAACAGTGCATTTTTCGGGATGCATGGGCAGTTCTTGAACGGCTTCTGGTTGCTCTTCACCCCAAATGCGGCAATTTTGCTTATTTACGTAGCCATTCAACCAGAAATGAGCCTCATCGCTCATCGGACACGGACGCGAAACACATTTCGAACCGAACACTGATTTTGGTAATAAAATTCAATGATTTGCAAGCGTTGCTCGTTAGTAAGTCTATTCATGATGAAATGTCAAAGCATACTGAGCATCTTTCTCTTTGACACCATGTCTGACATCCCACGTGATCTGTCAAATACTACTGCATGAAAATCCTAACCTCAAAAAAATCACCCGATAGCTTTGCCTCTTTGTTGATTTAATGCCATTCCTCGCATTGTCTCTCATGCTTACATAATTACGAGAACATATGAATTTCCAGCATAAGTACACACATAAGTGCATACTAGAAATATGATTCGAAGGGCTGATGGCCGGATCGGAGTAAGAATAAAGGTCTACACATACGCAATCACGCTTCCAAACAAAGTCATTGTGTGTATGTGTGCGTCTCTACTCCCATAGGCAGCGTATTGTGAAATGTTTGTGCCGAATCTGATGGCGATCATTTACATTTGTAGAGAGAGTTAGTAAATATTATTCATAAAATATTGATAATGCTTCCGTAATAGAATTCAATTACATACAAAATAATTAATTTTTAAAATTTCCAATTTCAACGAAATATAATTATTGTTACGGAACATAAATTAATACATTTTATTTTTAATTTACTTGCTCCAAATTATATTAATGTATTTGAATACCCATGAGCCAAAAATATTTCACTTGCCAAAAAAGCATTATCTGTATATGTACATATACATATGTACATGTCATTTATTTGCGAAGTAAGCTATAATATTTTTTTTTTCATTAACTATGGCGAATATTGTGCATGTAATAGTGTTTTGAGGGAAGTTCTTATTTTAATCCCAAGTAAACAGAGGTCGAGAGTCATCGCAGCAACGCTCAAGCTTCTTTGATATCGAAGGTGCTTTTGGATGGAATTCAGTTGGTTTAAATATCAATATCTCAAAAAATAAATCGTCGTCCTATTGAAAAAACTAAGATCTCTAACCATTCATTGGCAAAAACTTAGAGTGTCTATGGAGGTCAACTTCCTAGATTTACAAAGAAGTTTAAAGTTGCTCTCGGCAGTTAGGCGGAGTGGAATCATACCATACTCGACCTATTACTTAGGGGCAGCACTATTCAGTGGTAAGTTGACAGTGGCATTTAATAACTGCATACCAAGTTATGCATACCAATGATATGTTTTCCGAGCATCTTTCAAGAAGAATTCTTTACTATAAGTCAGTTTGCAGTTTCCAACACGATAATCGCAAGCAGCGATTCGCTATATTCAGCGATAGTCAGGCAGCACTATAAGATCAAATGGCTATTAGAAAAGAAGATTATAGGAAGTCTAAACCGTTTATTAGTTTGCAAACGTATACACCTGATCTGGATACCGGGACAGAAAGAGGTAGAAGAACACGAGCTGCCCCGCCCTGCTGCGGTCTCAAGGATGATAGGGCCAGAACCGTGCATTGCGGTGAGGTTTCACATCATAAACGAGTTGCTCGGAGAAAGGCACTGGGAGCGAGCAATAAGAATACGCCATGCAAGCCACTATCGAGAGGTTACAACTAAGCAAGGTTGATATATATGATTAACTTCCCTCGAGACAAATTCCTTGTCGCGTTTTATACTGGACACTGCAGACTCAAGAAACACATGTCCAACATGGGCATGGTATGAAATCCTGATTGCATATTGCCCAGCGATTTGCAGAAGTGGTCTCAAGGCCCTTGAATCAATCTATGTGAATCCATCTACATCACCTCCAATGCGCCCAGCAAGTTGATGGAATTTATCAGAGTGCTGAGCCGTTAGGACCCTATATGTCGCTGTGCAAAACCTCAACTAATTTCTATTATATTCTATTCTTTAGCTCAAGTTTGTGGTGCACATTCTTTAGTTGAGCGAATGTACCAAAAGTGGTTTGCACGATTTTTAAGTGATGACTTTGGCTTAGAAAACGAAGATCGTGCTGGACGGCCAAAGAATTTAGAAGATAATGGAGTGAAATCATTACTCTATAAAAATTATTTCCAAACACAAACCAAGTTTTCAGAATCCTTGCGATCCACTCCAACACCCACTTCAAAATGTGTTTTTGTGTACAAAAGCAAAAAAATTGGGTGCCATAAGAACTAAGCCAAGAGACGTTGAAAGACAACGGTCAAGCCGAATATACTTATGCAGGCAATGTAATCCTTAGTATTTTGGGGATAAGAATGGACTGCTGCATTAAAAGCGGAACGCTCCCGACAACAACTCATCAAGTTGGAACGAGCTGGCATAAATTGAAAATATTTCTTGATACATATTTTGTCACTTTTCACTTAGCAAGAATGTCTTCTGAAAAATATATTACATACCTTTTTAGTCAAAAAAGTAATCATTGGATTTTCAAGCACACAATACTCATTAATTTGTGTCTCATGGAAGCTTTCGCAGAAAACTGCATTCAAAGCTGACTGGCTGTTGCTCCCAGCTGCTCCACTGAGTTTACATACGTTCACCACTATATGGAGAAGGGAGGAAAATGAAATGAAAACTTTCAATTATGCGCGTAATATCAAACATGCCACAAGCAAAGTGACTTTACCTCAGCATTTGCGAGCGCCGGGGCGCACTGTGACCAACCTGCCGGATGGCCAACTGCCTAAACAGAGGTGTTGACAGCACGAATGCATGAGTATTCCGGCGCATACAATGTGAACACACAAACAAACAAGCATTAATATGCCAGCAGTGATTCAATCATACAACACCGGATATCAGTTTAAACCACTTGTTGTAGCGTTGAGTGGCAGGTCGAGTGATGCATTCGTAAGTGCGTACCAATAGCCCTGCATATATTGGAGCATTTGCTGATGCACCATATCCGTTACACTCATAAACCAGCGCGCGCTTGCCGCATGCCACATGGAAGTACACACGCGGCGTGTGGAAGTCAAAAAAACAAACTTCATTGGACGTGTAATTCTTGCCGCTTCCCGATTGGGGCAGCGCGCGCTAATGCATCGCGCTCTCTTGCAGTGTCAGAAGGGTGCTATGCCATGATCATGTGCTGACAAGGAAACAACCCGCAATATGTGTGTATGTGTAGTAGCACTTTTGTGGCATTGCCAGCGTGGACTGACAGTAGCAGGTAACAACGGGCAGCACAACAACACAGTGTAATTAACGAGAAATGCCTGAGGCACTTGTAATGGATGGATGGCAAGCAGTGCTGCACGCAAGGCTTAGTTGTCCTACTAAACAACGCGCGCCACACACACACACTGTAAGTGTTAGCAGGGTGTGCGTGTGTGCGCTCTCGATTCAAAGCTGCTCAAATATGAATATATGTGCTTAATTGAATTAAATGCGAAATACTTTAGCTGTGCGGCGCAGCTGTGATATCTCCCGGAAATTCGTTTATGCGCACACACACACACATCCTTGCTTGGGCACATTTAAATGTATGCTTGCACTGAAAACTGCTACGCTTTCAAACAGTATGTGGCACCCTTCTAGGGTTCCTACTGCTCTGATATAAGTACACACCGTTAATATGACATGCATGTGTTATATACGTATGTGTTCGTATAAGCAATCGCTCGCTGTTCTAATTATGCTCGCAATAACCACTGACCACTTTAGATGTTCAATTTTATTTGCTTTTGTTACTATTGCTTCGCTTCTTCATTTAACCCCCGTCAATCTCTCGATCTCACTCTGGACTTAACTCTCGCTTTCGCTTCCTCTATATGTACCGCAAATTATATTCCCTTTCATCGTGATACTAATGACCAAGATAATGTCATAGTGTTAGTTTCAATTACCCGTTGGCGCTCTTTTGACCTTTTAAATTAATTGAGTTATCACATGCGAATATCTAATTGCGCTTATTCAATTTATTTGCAACTGTTTCTTATTTACGCTTATGCACAGTTAGAATGGAAGCCTTAAATGGCTATTTATGTGTGTGAAACAACGACAGCTCAAGTGGATTAAGTGTTGATTGCCATGCGAAATTGCTGAGAGGAAACCAAGAGTTAAGTATACTCGAGTGATATATTATGTGTATGCAAGGAACATAAGTTTAAAGCCGATGAGCTATCACTAAGATCTTGACCTCATTGGATACAGACACTTTTTTCACAAATTCAGGTTGCTAAGGCCGAGAGAAACTACTAAATATTGAAAAGACATCCGTAGCGCCCAGCTTCAAGAAAGGGTGTAAGCACAAAAAAAATATTTAGAAAGAGTCGTTAATTTTAGGAGGTCTCAGGAGGATGAAATTTTTGTTACCTAAAAACTTTTTCGTTTTAAACAGAGCAATTAGTTAATGATTTATACGTGCTTCCTGCAATATATTTAATGACAGTGAAGCTCGAAAATTCACTTCAAAATTAAGCTTTACTTCGAAAGATTGGAAGTTTTGCACAAATAACACAGGAAAACTTCGCCTTTTCAGGAGAAATTAAATATTACCTCGAACAAGTTTCCCTGAGGATCTCTTAGTTTCCCAAAGAGCATTCTGCTCACCGATATACAAGTAATTATAAATACATACTTATCTGCATTTAAGAAATCGTTGAAAATTTAGGATAAACTGTGAAAGAAAATTCCTCAATACACTTGGTCACTCAATAATCTTTCGAAACATAATATTGCTACATTATCAAAATAGATTCAAAGATCCGGAAGAGCGCAAGAGTATGTTATCACTTAGTAGTTAGTGGAAGGTTAGGTTAAAAGTTTGATCCAAAAACGGATCTCAATTGGACAGCTGAGAAGGCCGTACTATTATGATACCATTATTCACTAAGTATTAATCGAAAAGGCTCCCAATAATCGACAAAGCGCATTTTGCCTGCCACAAACTTGTTGAGGCGACTAAGGAGATATTTCAAAATGAGTTCTGCTAAATCTGGACAATTCTACCTTACCTTCCTTCATACAACTTAGCCTCAAGCACGTCTATGGCGGATGCCCAAAGAAATCCAATGATAGCGATAAAATGAATCTTACTGAGAGAAGGTAATTTAGTGAATCTCCTGCGTTCTGTTCTAAGTCATAATGCTTAGGTGCCTACTAAGCTCACGCGAAGTCCAAAGTTCCAGTGTTGAAACTTAAGCGGACAACGAAGACCTTCTGCTCGGTAACAATCGATGTAATGGTGCAAGTATGACTTCTCTTGTAAGCTCATAGGCTTGCAATTTCCAGTGATTCCGATTCTATCAATATCCGATCCGATTTCAGAAAATTGATTATATCCATAGTGAAATCAGATAATTCTTAATTCCACCAGCAAAGGTCAAAATGGTATAGCTTCTCACATTGACATCCTCAATCTGACCTAAAATGCTTTGCCAAATGCTTTAATATCACTATTCACCTGACATAAATTACAAAGTGATAGTTTCTCTTTTAACAGCGAAGATCTTATATGTAAGCAAGGATGGATATTAGCGTAGGGATCTAATGAAGAATAAAGACAACATCGGCCATGGCTACTTAAAATGTATCAGTCTCAGAAAGATATGCACAGCAATGAAGATAAATATATATATATATATATATATGAACTATATGACCATTTTCTGGTAAATTCTTTCGATACCGGATACTAAGTAATTAGAATAACTGAAATGTAAAATTTAGCTATGACGCATAATCAAACTGATATAAATACTTATATCAATTTTTATACTCCTGCAACATGTTGCTAGAGAGCATAATGATTTTGTTAATCTAACGGTTGTATTTATCACCTAAAACTAATCAGATAGATATAAGGTTATATCAGATATCAGGATGACAAGATGAGTTGAAATACGAATTAAGTTAAACTAAGGTGTAAAACTTAATTTGGTACAGGCAATCACAGTGGTAAACAACACCTGCGGGCAACAATTTAAAAAACCAGTGGGTGTGGCCCATCGTTTAATACGTTTAACGCATATAAATTTTAAACTACTAAAGCAACAACAACCAAAATCCAACCGAAAGTGTGAAAATGGATTAAATGGGGGCGAAAACTAGCCCTAGAAGCGATATAACTAACAGGACCTCTGTACCTGAAGGTATTTCTCTGGCTTTCATCCGTGCAAGTTGCAAAATTATAAAATCTGAAAAATATCCGAACATACATACTTAGCTCTTTCTTACTTCTTTCATATCGTTTTATTTACTCTCCTGATATACAGTATGTACATTATATACACATTCATATTTTTGACTTATACTAGTGGTGTGACCGATTCGCCACTCTCCAAGGCTAGTTTTTAATATATTTTCGTTATCCATATACTTACATAAATAAGTATGTACACATGTAAATGGAAACCATATTCTTTTCAACAATTTCAATCAAATTCTTTGGTAAATTTTTAGTCCTACGTCACCAAATGGCCTTCTGCAATATGTCATATTAAATGTTATTTATGTTGGTGTTGGCCTAGGCTTTTCCTTTACATTTTTTACATTAAACGTGATAAATACGGAATTCCCCCTCACACATACACATACACATCCACGTTCATTTTTGTATTTTTTGTCCTTTGTTTGGCAAGCAAATAAATTTTGCTTTCTTCTTGGTGGACGTGCGTTTGTTTATAAAGCGATTTATTGTAATTATGCCGCGGCTAAGCCGGAAGCAAAATTAGTGTTAAAGCACGCACACACACACATCCACGTATACTTATGTGCAAAGGCTCGGTCGAAAAGGCGCACAGAAAACAAAAAAGAACAAATAATGCAAGGATTCCGTTAATAGTGGCATAAGGACTCGGAGAAAATAATGGTATCGAGTTAAGTTGCAATTAAGGCAAATTGCAGCCGACACAAAACAGCAACGGAATAGTAATGAAGGCGCACAGCAGGCTCGCAGTAGATAAGCAGATGTGAATTTATGGCCATGAGAAGTGATAAAGGCGAAATGACTACGAGTACACACGTACATACTTACATACATAGATATACATAAGAATATATAAATACATAATTTTAATTTATTCCGTAGATTGCACACATTTGGCGGTGAAACGAAAGCTCCACGTGCTACTAAATTTATATAATTAGAATATTGTGGTTTTGTTGTCGCCATTGCGCGCTCTTGCCTGCAAAGAAGATTAGATAAATAAGTGCTGCAGATTTAGGTCGGCGCTTTAAGTCAACATTGATCAAACCCGCATTTTGGCGAACCATAATTCCGCAAAATCGTAAGATTGTTTGCCATGTTCAAGCACATGTGCGCAATAAATGTACAAAGGTACCACATATTTGCACACACATACATATCATGCGTAAACAAAGGCAAAAACAAAGAGTAATGCAAATAAATACAAACCGACTTGAGTTCATAGAGCAGCACGCATAATACCCAGTAGGAATAAATTGGAATGAGACTGCGTTCAATACACACCCGAAATAGAACAGCCAGCAATAAAGATATACCTAACTTCGATCCAAAATTGCTCTCCTTACTATCTTTGTGCGCTGCTCTCTTGTCAAAAAATTTACAAAACAACAAAAAACACTATAGAGTTTTCGAATAGCTATAATCACTATCTTTAGTTTTTCTTACCTTGAATGGCTTACTTGACAAATTACTTAAAATTTTTTTTTTTATTGATTTTTAAAACTAAAGACCTAAAAAAAATATTGTTGTTTATAGAAAATGTACAGCTTTCTCCATCAAAAACAGAAACGCAACAGTATTGTTTGCTCATCAGAGTAAAAAATTATAGCGGACTTACCACGAAAGCGCCACCAGTTTTTTTTATTAACTGATCAGAATCATAGAAAGCTCACACAAACAATACTACAAAGCAAAATTTTTTCTCGATAGAAAAATTATACTATAAAGTACCTTCCATTTCTACGTTTTATACTCTAGCAATATCTTGCCACAGAGCAACACTGGGTTTGTTCACCCAACGACTGTAAGTATCACTTAAAACTACTTGACTTAGGTATTGGCTTATATATGTACATACATAACTTGATTGAAATCTTGAAATCGTGATGTTTTGCACCTTACCTTGTCTTTAGTACTGGCAAGTATCAATACTATGAAAGTTCAGTTACACCCGAATATAGCCTTTCCTTACTTGTTTAAGATCGCTTATATCTAAGAACTCAGTTTTGCTAAAAACGAAGTTAAAGTTGGTCACAGAGCTCAGTTCAGAGAAGAGGTAGAGCATTCGTTTAATTTAAAACAAAACGTTTCTTCAATAAATTGATTTCGTTCGCTCTGTGGCATGCGGCGCTAGCTTGTCGGAACTAAGGGCCGTTTACATCAACTTCTTCGAAATCAGGAACGAAAATGTCATTAATTATTTGTTCGGCGTCAGTTTTTGAATGGGCTTCACCCCGAACAATAATTTCTAGTAAGTCTGTTTATTATGAAATGGCAAAGCAAATTGAGTATAAATCAAGTAACAAAAGTCAAAAATACTAACTCCGAAAAGATAGTTTCCTCAGTTAAACCAAAGAACATCTCTTATGTAAAGGTAGAGCTAAGGAAGGGAGAAATTCCACTCAAAATGTTTCACTTGAAAGTCAGAAAGCACTTTTGTACTTCTCATCTACTTAGAAAAAGCAGCTAGTGAAGGTACAGCATCAGTTTTGTCTAGGAAGCATTTGTTTTGTGAAAACACTCTCAGAAGGACTGAAATACTCATGTTAATACATATGTATACGTTCTGCTGTCTGTTTTTGGATGTTAAATATTAAATTTTCTATTAAAAGTAGTCAGCTCGCTAAGGTTCTGAAAGTGGAGAAGTGCTTTCTGAAAAGCAAGTATAAGTATATGTTCCAATCTTGCAATTTACGAGGGTGCTTGTTAGCTCTTATGAGCTCCGAAAAATGGATCTTCGACATTTGTCATTAGTGTCAATACAACTTGCGAACATTTCTTACGCTTGAAGAGTTCCCTACATGGTTGCTATGCACACGCACATTGCTTCAGATATATACACTAGTGTGCAAAAAAAAACCAATTGCGACAACAGCACTACAAACAGTTACACAAAAGCAAGCAAGGAATGTAAAAGTAGCGAGGACAATGACTGACCAAATATTGACATAACTGTCAAACTCGAATTACGGCACAGGGTCAAGGGTCAGAGAATGACAGTTTAAATAGGGGAGCGTTTGAGCACGCTTGCGTGTGCGTGTGTATGTAAGTAGAGCGCGTCCATGCTTGCATATGCTGAAGCAAGAGAAAATAGTGCGGATTGTGAGGGCTTTTGCCGATGGACTGAACAGGACAACGATGCGCAGCGAGGGGGATGATAATACCAAAGCAAGTATCGCAAATCTTATTGTGTTAAATATAAGTACATATATATATGTATGTGTGCGTATGCGCTGGAGTATGCCGGCAATAAATGGCAACAGAGAAGCAAACAGATTGACGGACATTGAGCATATAATGCGAACAACATTCGCTGACGAGCACACACACACACAATAACAAACAATTACACATATATGCTTACACACATTCATCACTTGTATGTATTTCTCTGTGGTTTACTCTTTGCGCGTTCGAACAGCAAGACAGCACGCACAGATCCCTGTATTTGTACAGGAATAAAAGGATAAGCGATTTAAAGCATATTGAATTGTTAGACAAACAAATGCCATCGTCAACACCAACGCCTCTACCACGACCAAATCCGTATCAGCAAACACTAATCACCAACACCACCACCACCACCACCATCCCTCACCGCTCGTCTTACTGTCTGGCATATGGGCGATTTAGAGCTAAATCACCTTAGTGATACTCATCCTCGTGGGCGGTCGCTAGGATCAGCCGGCACGCTCTTGAAAGCGACTACGAGTAATTGGACGCACACCGTTAGTGTTGGTCGAGTAATTGCACGGCTCGGATATGTGATATGCGCCACAAGTACAATGCAACGGTTGGTGGCGCTTGTCAAAGAGCGTCGGATAATGGCTGCAGCAAGTGGAAGGGTCGTGTTCATGAGCTGTTGTTGCTCGAATCGATGTTCGATGCAGTTGAACACATAATAAATGGGCAAAGTGCATGGCACAGTGCGTGCGCAAATGCAAAGTGGCAACGCAATGAATGGACTCAATGCATTCTTTATGAACTCTAGTGCACTGAGAGAAATTGAAGAGAGGAATTCTTATCATAATTGTTTTGGACTTAATTAATATGGATTATTAGAAGTTTACTCAAATGCGGTGAATCTTGAACAAGTTTTTTTTTTGTCTATTTTGTGATCTTAAGCATCAGTCAAGTTTCTTTTGATCATCTAAACTGGCAGGAAAGAGATTCAAAAGAGCCATATACTATATAATAGTATTGGTCGCACTCGGGAAAAGAACTCAGCGATATTGCCGTTGAGATTTTTAGAGTATATTTTGAGACAGTGAGACAAATTTCTCCACATCGGCTGGACTGAACAACTTGAAGCTTTCATACCATCTTCGAAATAACTGTCAGGTAATGATCAAATGAATAATGTTCTTAATGATTCCATTTTTGAACTCACTCTCAAAATTTTCAGAAGTTATTTTTTTTAAGCTTCCATTTTGTTAAAAATCAAAAATTTGTGCAGATTTTGGTGTCCGCGTTGACGACGAACTACGTTCAGGAAGAAAATCAACATCAACTGATGATGAACACGTCAATAAAATAAAGGAATTGATGCTTAAAACCCGACAATTAACAATGAGAGATCTTACTGGCATCGTTAGAGTATCGGAAGGGTCAGTGAAAGCAAAAAGTTTGAGCCTAAAAAAGGTGACAACACGATTGGTTTCAAAATCGCTCAATTTTTTTCGAAACACAGCGTCGCGTTAAAGTCCGTGAAACAATGCTCTCCGACCACAAGGATGTCATAGAACATATATTATTGCCGATGAGCCTTAGATCTGTTCTTATGACCCGGAAACAGACAATCAATCGGCCGAATATCGAGACGAAGATGAGCCGAAGCGGAATAAACCACCTCAAATCAAATTATGTTGACATTTTTCTTCAGTAATCGAGGTGTGTCTTTCTGAACGGCTAACAAAGAATACTATTGACTACCGACAACTCTTGGCTTTGGCCAAATTTTCAACCAATATCGTGCCGCAACCGAGAATTGGCTTTAACAACTTTTTTGAGGATTAGAAAAAACGTTGGCACAACTTTATTGGAGCCAAGGGGCGACATAGATTTTGAAGAATAAATTAATAATTCTAAATTTAAAAACAAGCAGAGATCTAACATGCTAAGTCAAATGCATTAAGATTGTGCAATTAACTTCACTAGATAGCTCCCAAATTTAAAATTCTATAAGCGAATTTCGAGCAGTCGTTTTATTATTTCACATGTTTTTGCAATAGAGACAGAAGTTAGCAAGCAGAAAATCTTTTCCGAAAGCAGATTTTGCACTTTAACTACATTAAATCTTTCCGCGCTCCATTTTTCGCAGTGCATGCATGAATTAAATAAAAGTATATTTGTACATAACACTTATATCACGTGTACATGTGTATGTGTGTGCATTTAATTTTCTACAAACAGGATGCACTTACCTAATCCGCTCATTAATTATGGACCCGTTCGCAAATTGTTGCCGGCTGTTTCAGAATAATTTTATTGTTATTTCTGTTGCTGTTGTTGCTGCCTTTTATAAATAGCCGTACCCATTTGGATGAAGTTTATTATTATCCTTGATGTTGCATTTGTTTTTGTTCGAACCATTATTTATCAGCCACAAGTGCAGTGGCTTGGGCTAGGTGCGAGTTATGAGCCTTACGCACTAATGCCCTGATCCCCAACGCAAACACCCACCTACACAACCACCACCATCGAAAACAACACCAACATCAACAGCAGCGGTACGATGAGGAGTTGCAGGAACATCGATATTTGACGCTGGCTGGTTGTGGCAGTGATGTGGTGATGGTTAAGGCGATTGTTAGAATTATTATTGTTGTTGTTGTTGGTAGCGATAGCGGTGGCGTTGATAATGATGTCGGTTGCCTGGTGATGCACTTCATGTCCGTAACGCACTTAATTGCTGCGGTCTAGTCGCTATATGCGCCCATCAAAGCAGCGCGTGGCATAAAACGCCGATCATGAATGCGCGTGTGTGTGTGCGGTTGCATTTGTGTATATGCGTGTGGTTGTACTGGCATGCATACATGCACCTGACAGCGCCCCTAGCGCATAGTGCAAAATAGTTTTGCGTGTTTTGCGGCAATAACTTCCTGTTATTCCGCAATTTCCACTCTTCCTTCCGTTCCGCTTCGCATTAATAACTCCGCGCGTCGCTTTAAAATTCAGCACAAATTAATGTGTGTTCGCGCCGCGCGCATTCAACGCACACGAATGCTAAAGTTTCAATTTTATGCATTCACTTCCGGCATTTCACTTTATGCAACTTATTGATATTAGTTTTTGCCATTTTTTGTTTTTGCTTTTTGTGACTTTATGGGTGCGTGTGTGTGTGTGCTTTTAGTATTTAAAACTTGTGCATTTCACTAATTGATTTGTCTTTTTGTTCTTGTTACAAAAGTGAATATTAAAATAACATTTTCTAGTGATTATTAGTCCAATCCATGACTTTTTGTTAAACCAAATATTTTGTTCAGAAAGAAGAGAGAAAAAAAAATTTAATTTCGACTGAACTCAATTAAAGCTAAAATGCCATTAGAAGGTGCATTTTTCTAAACATAAAAAGATTTTAAAAGAGCTTTATTCTTGTCATCATCGGTCGGTTTGTACATCTGCTGTGTTGTAGGCTATAGTGGCTCGATCAGAACAATTTATTCAGAATTGCATATTTTCCTTTGATAATAATCCATGTCATATTGGCGAGACAAATCTTCCATAAAAGAATTAGACTTTGATAGTTCAGTTTGTAGGCAGCTGTATGTAATACTGAGATCAGAGCCTTTTCTTTGGAAGTTATAGCATTGCTTTATATAATAACCCATACCAAATTTAGTCCAGGTATCTCGTCAAATAAAAAACCTTTCCATACAAACACTTGATACCGATCGTCCAGTTTGTATGACTGATATATGCTATAGGATTCGATATCGACGGTTCCGACAAATAAGTTTCTTCTTAAGGAGAAAAGGACGTGTATAAAATTTTAGATCGATATCGAAAACTCACGAACGGGCGGATGTACATGACCAAACTGACTCAGCTCATTGCTGATCATTTATACATATATATTTTTTAGGGTCTCCGATGTTTTCTTCTGGCGGTTACAAATTTAGTGGTGAGCTTAATATACCCTGTTCAGAATATAATATTTATTTAAATTTGTGAACAAGTTTTCTTGTGATAATTGAAGCAGATTTGGGAAAGCAATATTATTTGATTCGATGTCTACTCGGCGAACCCACAGATATAGCAATGATAGGCTGAGCTAATGCCTGTTTTTTTTTCCTTTTTTATCTCTCTTTAACTCTCTCTCTCTCTCTCTGGTTGTACAGATGGATGAGTAAAGTAAGATAGAGATCGATGTAATTAATGATGGACAGTTCAAGTGTTTTGAGAATTCATTTTAGTTTTCGTACTAAAATTCTTTATTGAAATGTTCAATTGGATTTGGTTATACCTGAAATATCTCATCAATTAAAAAAATATCGACTTGGATATTTGGCGTTCTCACATAGACAGAACCTGGCGTTGGAACTAAAATATTTGTATATAACGTCTTATGATATCTACACATAAGAGATCTGGAGCGAAATTCATGATTCCAGTCAGAGGGGTCGAATATAGTTTTTGTGAATCAAATTT
Organism: Bactrocera correcta; assembly: GCA_027475135.1. Lineage (NCBI taxonomy): Eukaryota > Metazoa > Arthropoda > Insecta > Diptera > Tephritidae > Bactrocera > Bactrocera correcta. The sequence goes on from CM050323.1 coordinate 154,147,936, forward strand.
TCTGCTCTGACAGACGGTGATCCGATAGTGAAGGTACAACCAATAACTACAGCAAGCTTAGAGGATCTAGGTATAAAAACTTCTTAGATAAGGACGAAATCTAGGTATGGTCTAAGCTATGCTATGGTCTGTGGTAAATGTAGCTAAGTGACTTCTTCAAAAACCAAATCCTATATATTTGCAAGACTAGTTTCCAAAATTAACAACGATTTGGTTATCTGTATTTAGAACGTCTCAGAAACATATTGATTACATTATCTCATTGGGGTCAATGTCGGTACTCAAGGATAGTAAGATTGGAGGAAAGGGTAATGTTTTTTTTTTAAAAAAAACAAAAAAAAAAACTTTTGGAAGCAGCTTTAGAAGTGGTGTCAGCTAAGAAATACGCAATAACAATCTCCACTTTTCAAATTTCAATTAGGGCACTTCAGATTTAATCAATATAATGTTCTTATAACAATAACAATGACACAATCAAATGCTTAAGCAATCAAATACAAAAAAATTAACAACAAAGGAGACGGTCAAAATTCTAGAAATACAAAGGTAAATAAGTACGCAAGCACCAGGAAAGGAAGCACGTTTCTTACAAAACTTCCCTAAAACCGAATGAGTCAACAACAACGATAGCGACACGCCAGCTGTTGGCTGGCCGCAGCAACTGGTGGCGTGTGAGTGGTGACTGGCTTAGTGAGGTGTACGAAGTTAGTAAATTATGGACGAGAGCACGTCTGGTCATTAAGCCAAATAAAGCCAAAATAAGATTTATGACTTGCCTACAATGGCCAACAAATGCAAAGTAAAGTAGTGAAGGAGAAAAGCACCCGCCACACCAGGTAGTGCTGGATTAAATACTACAGTAATTTATAAGAGTTGTTTGGATGAAATTTATTAAGGCAGATAATTTCTACTACTTATTCATTTATTGTTGTTGCTTTTGCATCTTCGCTTTATTTCGAAAGTCTTTTCCTTTAGCAGTCTTGCCACATTTCTCTCACACCAGCCGGTAACTAGATCCAGGCTGTGTTAATGAATTTCACGAGTCTGCTGGCATATTGCAGCTTCGTGAAAAGAACGTCGAAAATCGTTACGTTTGTCAGATGAATAGCAGCTTTAATCAGATCACGTGGCTTTGCGGGCGTGCGTATATATAGAGTGTGCTTGCTGAAGCATTCTTCGCTATGCCAAATTTTTCGAAATGCAAAATGTTAGTTGATGTAATGACGTTATGTTTATACTTATGGATATAATGTCCGTATCAACAACCTAGTTAGATTAAGTTAAGTTAAAAGGTCGACCCTGAAAGCGAACTCAGCTTGACAACTTAGAAGTCCGGTCGGTTCTGTCGCCTAAAACTGTAATACAATAAATCTTAAGACCATTACAAATAGAGAAAGCTTTGAGTCTATCACGAATATATTGAAGCGACTAATGACAGTTTCAGCTATGTCTTTTGGTTCGCTGTCATGCAAAGGGTGGACAATGTATGAAAAAGTACCTGGATGTTTCAACCTCACCCTCCTCCATGCAACTTTAATAACATGCGCCCAAGATCCATTCCAATGTGAGTCTTTCACTTTGCAGGTGCCTGCGATTCTGCTATGAATAGACACCATAACTAGGTTTAATATTTGAAACAATTTCTAGTGAGAACAGACACTAATTGACTAGCTTTGATCACCTGCATTTTGTAGCAGTATGTCTGAAACCTCCTTAATAGCTGCCACTTCTGCCTGAAGAAACAATACAACTGTCCGGTAGCGTAAAGCTAAGGTCGACGGACAGCACCTTAAAGAATATTCTGTCTTCAAATTTGAGGTAAGGACTGAAATTTTGATTGGAGCAACTAAGCTGGGTTTTTATTAATCCTCATTCCCCAGCTGAGCTCAGTGGATCAGGGAGCCAAACTGTCTGAAGGAAAAATCTATATTTTTCCGTTATTTTAAGAACTAAGGCCCTCGCAAGCCCGTATCAACTTCTTAACCCCAACTTAATTTCCAAGTTGCAGTTAGTTAAGCGAAAATTCTTTCATCAACTAAAGAAAATTAATTTCTGAACAAAGAGTCGCCATAGACAACGAAATTAAAGATAACAAAAAGCTGCCTGCCAAGCCAAACAAGTGAGGCAAAGTTCGTACAGCAACTTTCGCATAAAGCAATCATTTGCGTATATGAAGAGGAGCACTTCATAGGTGCTTGAAATTTGTGGCTGTCTGCTGCAAGCGCTGAAAACACAGCGCAGAAACCAAAAGCCGAACACAAGCATGAAGGATTGGATTGTGGAGTTGGGTGTTATGGGCTAGCGCTGGCATTGCAACTTGCAGCACAGCCAACGAAAACTCTGCGGATGCAAATAAAACTGTCTTCCGAGTTGAAGGAAGCTAAACAAGGGCGCTGCACTTCGGAAATGTTTAGAAAATTCAACTTTAAGTACTTCAATACACTTTCTCAATGGCGGAGGCGGTGGATGGCGGCAGTTAGGAGGCAGATCGCTTGGAAGTCGATGTGGTCGAGTGCAATGACCTAAAATGCTTGAATGCCTTTCTATGACTGCTTTGCTTGTAGTCTGTAATGCCGGATATGCCATAGAGATGTTCGTAGAAGCTGCAGCTTTCGGCGAAGAAATCACTGGGAAAGCCAAAAAGTTTTGTGCCGAAAATGAAGTGCAATTTCAAGTGCGAAAGTCTGCGTTATTGATTTTGCGCTCCAAAGTTGTTTTGCTAAAAATATCTTTGCAGCTACTTTTGCCGCTATGGAAATTTGCAAAAAGTAATAGAGATGTTGTGTGAAATTAAAAAAAAAATATTAAATTTTTTGTACAAAAATTGGTTGAAATTTTAGTGACTAATGTTTTGAATGGATAAAGCTTTTAGAATCTGCTGGAGTAAGTGAGATATAAGAAGCTTCAATACTTCACGTCAAGCCAGGTTTAGTTGTGGAGAACCTATTTGGTTGATTTATGAGGGATTGAAGCTAAAATCTTTAGAAATCTTCTTTTGATCCTAAAAGGTTCAATTAAGTTTTGAACCAATATTTAAAAATATATTAAGATAAATGGTAAAAAATGATTATGTTTATAATTTTTTGAATATACATGCATTTATAGGCTTCCACATAGACTTACATTCTTTACAACTTTTTCACTTCATAAATTTATTTGTTTTTCCAAAATTACTTACCAAAATTTTTTAAGAATACTAGAGTTCAATAGCCTATTCCCTTCCTAGATTTATTTCTCTAAAAAAAAATCATCTGGCGATTTCTATTAAGTCAGACTAAACTGAGCTTTTTTCTGCTCTTTAAAGTTATTACGAAAAACTGTTGTCATCTTCTACTTCCATAAGTTGCATTCACTTCCTGTGAAAAGAAAGAGGCAAAGGAGACTTATGTACTTTACTCTTTCTTTTACGAACACGAGAATTCAAACGCGATACAGAATAATTGGCAGCAAGCAAAACTTTTTAAGAACGTACAACCTTTAATTGCGTAAAATCGCCTTGATTGCAGACCATACAAATTCTCGCAACTTTAAGAAGTCTTCAAATACCCACTACACACATACTCACACAAACCCTAATAGTAACAAAAACTAACGGTAGAAGGCGAACAAATAAATCGACTTCACTTATCGGAAGAGGCATTGAAAAAAAAAAATTAACAGAAAAAGCAGAAATATGAAAAAACAACAACAACTCAATGAGGAATAAAATGGCATTCAACAAGCGGCAAACTGTTATTCAAAGCACTCGGAGGCCAACTCGCACCGCCGTTACCGAGACAGCGCCGCAGAAGAAACCTGCAGCAGTCAGGTTCACTGCTTGCTTAGTTGCTGGTGCAGTGGCACGCTTCGTCGGTTCGTTGCCCACTTCGTTGTCTCGCTGTCTGTGCGCTGCTGCCATCGTTTGCTGCCTGCTCACCTGGAAGCTGGAATCAGTCGCTTATTGTAAGTGCCATACGAAAAAGCAACCCCAAAAAGCTCACGCGCAGGAAAGCAACTCTGTTTTCGTGCAATCGCATTGCAGTTGCTGCTGAGAAGCAACAGCGTGGCTGCAGTGGCAGTGGTGCTGGTGGTTGTTGTAGTCACAAAGCGTAACAAATCCTTTGTGTGCCATTGTCGAAAATTGAATTTCAAATTATTTTCACTGAGAAATGCTGGCAGCTAACGGTCGCACCAGCAGACATTTTATGCACGTGAATTCGGCTTTCGGCTGCACTGGGGAATGTGGCAGCTGATTCGGGGGGTAGCTGGCATGCTTTTCTTGCGACCTAACTGGGTTGTTTGATTTTTCCCTTTTTGATTTGGCTTAGCTGGCCTTCGGTGAAGATTGTTTTTGCCTCTTAATCGTTGTCTTATTAATATTTGATTACGATTTTTTATGTCTTCTCTTTATGCAATATCCTTCGCCATTCCCCACCGTACATTTCATAACTTTCTCAGCCGTGTGATTAATAAAATATTAACAGCTATGCTAAGCCGAAAGGATGACTTGCATGCTAGGCTTTCATCGAATACATCTTAAGGTACATACTATTGTATATTATAAAAATATTTATACAGAAAAGCATTAATGGATGAAAGCACAAAAATTAAAGCGAGTTTATATTCGGTTATATTACCTTTTGTTTTCTAGTATATTTAGTGTGTTTGAAAAAATTGCAGTTCCATTTCGAAGATTATGAAACCAAATTTAAGCTAATCGATTTCTATGTAATTGTGCACATTTTGAAAGAAATGTTTTTAATTATCATAAAAATTTTCGCTGCTATAAAATAAGTATACCATATATGTATGCATCCATCTTCGCCTCTCAGTCAATCTATCAGTATGCGAACTAGTCTCTGAGTTTCGGAGATGTCGGTCTAAAATTTTTGCAAATATCTTTTTCTCCTTAAGAGGATGCTTATTTGAGGAAGCTAACAATATCGGACCACCAAAAAGAACTTTTGGGGAAAACTCTTTTATTTGAAAAATTATTTTTGAAAATAATTTCAATGAAAATTGTACATTCTCCGAACAAATTGTTCAGTACGGAACAATAAAAACAAACAAAATTAAATGAAGATCTTTGTATACCCGTCTATGCGGTATATAGTACTATAACCTATTACTGTTATGATATGGAGACATAAAAATGTGATATCCTCTAATGAAATTAATGACTGCTTTAGTACGTTAGAGAACTTCATTGAAATTCGGAGAAGCTCTCATAAGATACTCTGGGGAAACTGAAAAGTTGTCAGTGAAGGTTTTTGATAGGGCGCTTTGAATGGGACCAAAATAGGAGAGTTGTACAAATTTTTTTAAATCTCTCTTATCAAGTCAATGTCGTTTACGAATTTTTGTAGGCTTCTGGCAAGGCAACTTTCTACAATGAGCCCTTCATGAATCTTTACTTTCGACTACTACCACTATAGTGTTTTTCAGACAGGAGTGGCTATATGGTGTCCAAGACTTTTTAGGCGCCTGGTCATAGCGGAATCGCTGGCAACTACAAAGCCGATGCGCTTGACAGAAGTAGTACCCCGCTCACGTCGGCAAGGGACCGAATTGGAATTTGATTGTCATCTTGCGTTCTAGTACTGGACAAATAGGTTTCGTGTGCGCTTGGTAGGAGCTGATCAGCGACCTTGTTCGATTGAATGCAATATCCGTTTAGGCTAGTGTGTAGCACAGTAGATCTACCGAACTACTTGCCCTTGCAAGCTTTGCTACACTGATGTTGAGACATCTCGACAGTCTTACCTTCGGCAAAACAGGAGGCATAACCGAAACTGGCATTATCCCGCTGAACTAATTTGTGCTCCGTCGAGTTATGTGAGCATTTATGATTAATTTTATTGGCTTCCAAATTTTAGTTTCCACAACGGACCGGAGTTCCACGCCGTGAAAATGCGGTATCTGATATCTTTGACCTCTTAACCTCACCTGTTGCAAAATGTGTAAAATAATTTATAGGTTATGTCAGCATACGAAGTAAAATTTGCGCTAAGATGTCCACGTAAGAAAGTGTTGAAGGACCGAAAGAAGAAAATATAAGCAATGGAAGTCAAATTCAATAGCCTTGTGGCACGTGGTGACCGATTTTCCGAAGGCAAAAATAATTAGGTTAGCATCTCAAACACAGCTTTTATACAAAATTTCCCTTCTCACGAAATCAATTTGCCACATGCACGGCTTTAAAGTTATTAGCGTATTTTGCTTGGAAGAGCACCACCAACTCTTACAATATATGCTTCCAAATGGCAATATTGGCTTGACTCTATACCACTTCTACCCTCCCTACCACGCCTGCAATGCCTTACTCGTTCGAAACACTTTAAGATTGCATGATGTACATGCATGTTTTAATTTCATTAAGCGTACGCTGCGACCCCATAAGCGTTTTAACATAGAGACACAAACACACACATACACACATATACGAATGCGCTAGTGTGTTTGTAAAAAGCCACTGCTAACCTGCTTTCTTTGAGTTTGCTCCCCAATGAAAACAATAGCATATGCCCTGGCGCTGGGACATCTTGTAAAGATTTTGTAACTGTTGATAGGTGAAAATTGTTTTTGGCGATATCGGCGAGTGGAGCAATTCAAGGCGTTGCATGCTGCTAACAAGGGTCAGATGCGCTCGGACGCGTTGCTCAGCTATGCACAGCGGCGCTGAGTGTCTCTCCTGCGGAAGCCGTCAGCTGAGTGTGTGTGCATGTGTGTTGTATGTTCATTTGCGTGTTCTTCATCGGTTTTCTTGCCTGCTGCGCCATGCTATTCATGCATAATTTAAAATTAATTTTGGCGTAAAATTGCAATGAGAATCATGCTTTCATGGCAAATTATTTATTATTCGCTTTTTCCTGTGCGCTCAGCTTCTTCGGGTTTCGCCTTTCTTTGCCCTTCCGTTTGCATTTCCAACTACCAGCGCGGTGGTCCAACAGAGAAAAGTAAATAAATATTTGCTTTCACTGCTGATGCGCCCTCCGCTTCGCTACCCAACATACATATATGGTAATTGGAGGGGTGGGTGGGTGTCAGAAAGTTGCTATCGAAGCGGGTATAGACCAGCAGATATTGCACTGCAGTTAAAATAACAATTTGTGCAATATTTCTTCCCCCAACCATCTTGCCCGGTCCCTCACATTGTGGCAGCACTTTTTCATATCGTCGTACGGAACCCGAAAATAAAGACACAAAGTTGAAGAAATACGAAAAAATTGCATACCTAGAAGGCATGGTGGCTGAAATAGTAGCAACAACAACAAGAAGGCAGTAAAAATCAAAAATGTAAAACAACGTGCCATTGCGCCGTTAAGTATGCTTTACAATTCACTCTTCTGCGAAATTTTGATTCCTTTATGCTTCTTCTTTGTTTTTGTTTGTTTTTTTCAATACGAGTATTGCCCAAAACCGTTGGGAGTATCGCATAGCTATCATTGGCATTCGCATTTATTCGCTACACTTGTGCCGTGCGCCAATTCAACATTAAATTGATATTCATATTTTTTCGAAAACTCACACTGGCACACATGGCACAATATTCATCCTCCTGCTTACTCCGCCGCAAAGGCAGTGGCCTGAAAAATATCTGCAACTTTTTCCCTTCGAAAATATTTCAGTTACACAATCGCTCTCCTTTTCTTGAAGCCACTTAATATTCCGTCGAATTTTTTCCTGTTCTTGAATTGTGTTTCTTTTGTGCTTGAATTTTGGAAGAAATATATACTCTTGCCGTCTGTCTGCTGCTGAGATTTCAATGGCATATTCCAATAGCGGGTTGTTGTAGTACATCTCAGTCGCTTCCGCTGCTTGGCTACAGCCTTTGATGACTGTTGCCTGTTACTGCCCAGGAAGCTTCTTGCATTTCTTTACTTACTATATATATAGTAACTGTATATTTATATGTGTGTAGGTGTCTGTGCGCTAGTTAATATACATAAAAGTTTTTATTGGTTGCCGCTACTTCTGGCGCTTTGCTTTATTGCTTTCATTATTTTCTCTTTTGCGCTTTTTGCTTGACCAAAATGCTGATAAAATTTTATCCAGCAGTTTCGCTTGAAACTTCCGATTTATTTTGTTTCGAAAATATTTGCATTTCACACATTTATGCAAATAAGTAAATATTAGGCAGTGGATGGCAGTTTATAATAAAATCGAAAGGAGCAGAGTAATAATTTAAGTAATAAGATTTTGCAAATCAAGCGGGATATTTTAGAAAATTATAATAATTCGTCATTGGTCATTTGAATGGGAGCTATAACGTTCAGAGATTGTAGCGCTACCTTAGAAACCAATTTGTGCCGAATTTTATGATGATATCTTGTAAACCACTTTGCCACACAAGGACATGATCTGGATTGATCATTAGGGACTAAAGGACGTGTACATAATTTCAGATACCTCTAAAGCTAAGGGCCAGTTCCATTATATAGCCTACCGGCAGGCAATCGGGCACACATACATATAGACTAAATAGCCTCTGCTCATAATGCTGATCAATTGATTTAATATTTTTCAGGCTCCTTACTCGAAAGGTTTTACCAAAAATAAAAAATTAAAATATCTTCATTTACAGTCTGCAACATGTTCCGTTTTACTCAATGAAAATCTTATTTTCGTTTCAAAAGTAATTCACATGTACCACTCAGCACCATAATGTTGCTCAATACTCCGATATTGGTACGGTCTGCCAATGGAAGTGAATATGAGGCTGAAACATCATCACCAAAGTTATTTTCTCGAAATTAGTATGTGATTTATTGGTGTGATTATTCAAAATTCGAATATTTCGATTTTTGAAAAAGTCTTCAATATTTTTAAACGAGTTAAGCTTTCCCTCACTTTATTCGGGAAAAAATGGCGCACTCTAGTACAATACACCACACCTGCGAACCCCCCCACACTCAGCACGATGTCAACAGCCACAGGCAACAAAAAGGATGATCACCACACATCGAACAAGTCAAAAAAGGAAATAGATCATCACCCAGAGTACATCCGCGCGCTGCAATTAACCTGAGTCTTGGTTATGCATTTCGGATCTATAAATTTAAACTAATTTCGTGGAGCCGTATTTTGTATATTTTATTTGGATATCAGCAGTGGGTGCCTTAATATCTATGATGTAACAGATCTGACTTAAAAGAAAGAAAGAATTGGATTAACATTACTCACCTAAGCGTTCGAAATCCCTAAATTTTGCAATTTTTGTATACAATGAGTTATTAGAATATTTGAGAAGTATTATTAAAGTTATTACTCCTCCGGTGAGAAGCGAAGTGATAGCATCCAAAAGTGATGGAAGAAGGGTATCAAGGTTGATTGAATCGTTCCATTTTGGCAGACATCTGCTGATCCATAAAAAAATATTGTAAACTAGAAATGTATAAAGGAAGAACTCATAAAAGATGGTAAGATATAACGTTTTTTTTCGACAATTGTCTCTCTGTTATAAAACAAAACTGAAAATATAAATATTTCTGTTTTTATGATTTTAATCTTATCCTTAAAAATAATTGGTATTGTTTGGAATTATGAGCACAAATACATCAAAACCGATCTTATTTCTAGGGCAACGAAATCAGTTTAGACTAGTGTTACTATTAAGATAGCATCGCCGAATTTTTCGACAAAAAATCCTCAATAGTGACAAAGGATGCAATAACTTTTCTAACCTAAGCCTTGGTTATGGATTTCAGATACCACAATCCTGCAGTTTAAATTTATACTAATTTCGTGAGGCCCATTTTTACTTAGTTTATTTTTATATAAGTAGTTCGTGCCTCAATAACTATGGTATAACAGATCTGAGTTGAAAGAAAGGAAGAATATAAGCATTCGAAATCCCCAAATTACACAATTTTCACATTCAATGAGTTATTAGAATACTTGAGAAGACTTCAGTTGCTAAGACTTAAAATATTCTTTATAAATAAAAAAGCTACTTGTTTATTGGAGCAGAAATCGATAATAACATTATTAAAATTTAAAGCAGCATGTCAGATAAAGAGAGGGATGCTGTTGCTGGTGTGCGACTCCGCTACAGATGACAGAAGCCATGTGTCAGTCTATCATTTATAGCAAAGACTCACACACCCACTGCCGTCTATTAAAAGCCCATAATCAAATATGCCTGCCTCCAGACACGAACGTCAGTGGAAAGTGGATAGCTTTCACCTCAAGTAAAAATAAATAAATACATAAACACAAATAAGTAACTATTTGCATGCTCTTAAGCAAATTTGAGCGCTACACAACAAAAACAAGAGACGTAAAAAAGCGAACGTGCGGGCAAAATGAAGCCGAACAAACTCAAAACATGACACAAACATGACATTCGGCTTCCCACAACAAACACACGCACAGTTTTGCTCGTTGGCAGCTTGTCCGTAACAGGGCAGGAACACGCCATGCGTTTAGGTTTGCAGCGGTTGTTGTTGATTTTAAGCGCCGCTGCTGGTTTTGCACCGGCTGCGAAAAGGCGTCTTCGCCATAGTCTCAGGAGGGAGCACGTGACAAAGGCACGCAAATTTAGCTGGGAAAACTGCCGCTTGAAAAGGGCAACCTGACTCATGGCAAACGTCGCTTCTTGTAGGGAGAGATGCGACGCACGACAGCCAATAGCATGCCAATGAAATTTGCCACAGATATGCCAAAACACTACCCACATTTACGAGTATAGCGGATATAAAAATATTTATTACGGAAGTACGTGTGTGTGTGTATGTGCTTGGATTATGTATGTTTAGTTGTCGTTTTCCGACTGAATTTTTTTTTTACAGACTTTATCTTGCGCATTTAAATCTTTGCCCGCACAGCACCTTTGTCATGACGGCTGTCATGTTGTTGCACTAATGTCACAGCGTGGCATTCCACATTCTCTGCCTTCTTCGTGACTCTCAAACGTCATTCCAGGCGCTCGCTGAAGCAATTTTCCTACTCGCATGCAAATAAGCTATTAAAAGTGAATTTTAATAAATTTAAAGGCTTTCACCAGTCGCCACAGTAAAAGCTTCGTGATTTCATCGCACTATTATTACTATTTTTACGCGAAAATTGCTTAGCGACTGCGCCGCCACAAGCGCGAGACATATGTACATGCTCGTTCTTACGCCACATTCTGTGCATCCTTTGGGATATGGATTTGCATGAAATCATTATCCCGGCCGCGTTCAGGTAGCACACATGCATATATGCATTTTGCCATAATTACAAAATGCTTTTAAAAATGTGTGGCATGCCACTGGCATACTCATAGCTTGCAACGTCATTATTGACATGCGCGTGTCGACGCCAGCGTTGTCCCCGTTTGCTTTTATACCCGAGTGCAATGCGTTGGTTGCTGCTTAGTGGAATTCTGCTAATCTAGCGGCTGATTGGGATGCGAAAAAATTATTATCAACAATTACATTAAAAACTATTGTCAATTATTACAAATATAAACGTAATTGGACAATAACGTCCTCTATATTGTTAATCGGAACTTAATAAAGGTTAATTTGACTAATCTGGCAGTGACTACTCCTACCGCTCATATAAGAAGTCAGTCTCAGTAATCTGCGAAGATTTTCTACAGTTTTAAACAAAACTCAAGTTTATTGGTTGGAAAAATTCAGGAACAGAAATTTTATGATTCTGTAACAGAAAATTTTAAGAATGGGATCCAGAACCAAACTTTTTACGTCCAATGTTGGTTTTTTAGTTTCCTTAAAATGGAGGTCTTCTTCAGGCTGGTGTATAAGTATTTATTGAATAGAAAATTATTTGTATTGCCGGGCGGATATACCAAAGAAATTACACCTCGAATAACCCGCGATGGCAATGAGAAGACAAATCCTTCGAGCCATTGAAATTGCTTCTCTAATGGCAAATATGCCATAATTTTTTCCATTCTGTCCTCAGTCTGTTATGAAAAGCATCGAACACGACCGGTGTTCTTCTTCTTTAAATCTTCGCAACATTTGGTTATATAGGGTTCATATAAGGCCGAAGTTAAAGCCTGGATACATAATATATTTTAAAATTGATACCACTGCCTGATTTCGAACGAACTTACCTTCTGTACTTCATGTTTTTTGTTTGGCTGCTTGAAGCGAAACACTCTCTGCTTATGCACGGTACGTATTCGGTAAATTAGTAGTCTTAGCTGTAGGCGGTTTCCACATGCATTTGAAAGCTTGGAGTAGTGATTTTACAACAATAATTATTGCGTTCCCATTTCTTGCGTTCAATTGTTGTTGCATTATGGGCTTCGGCAATCTTACACCACCATTGCTTTATTGAACATTGCATTGACAAGGGATTGTGGTTGGTGTGAGTTTTAATCAATGTGATTCTTTAAGGAGAGAGTAGCAATTTCTCAGGAAGTAATTTAAACTGAAATTACATATTAATGGCTTGAACAAAGTGATTAAAGTCTTTTAACTACATATGTACTGTACCTCTTTCATTTGAGGTTTTTATCCCAAAGGAAGTAAGCTAGTCTAGCTACAAATCAGTTAAAAATTATCAGTGTGGTTTGATATATATTATTCTTTGTGAATCACTCTCCCAAATCTATTTAAATAGATACATTTATATGACGGATATTTAAATGATTTGCACTTCATCAGCCTAATTTGGCTAAGCCACCCTTTTAGCTCTCTGATTAGATTAGCCCCTGATAACAAAGTCTTTTAATGCCATAGATGTCATTAAGAACATCTATGTATGTATGTACTTATTAGTATTCCAGTCTCATTAGAATTAAGCTAAGGTTCGATGAAACAGCGAGTGTCTTATTGAATGGCTCGGAATACAATGACAAGCAAAACCTTAAGAAATCAGAATTTTCAGAAAATTTAGTAAATGAGCTCTCATTAAGTATCACTCAAGTAAGCTTTCCACGTTGCATGTGCGTAATACTCTCAGTTACCAAAACGTCCCTCCTTATCAGTAACAGTTCTCTCCAACCTGCTTACGCTGTGAAGTTTTACTTGGGTCTACAAAGATTATAAAGCAGACACCAAATTAAAATTAAAGTTTCTTTCCATATTAATGCGAAAAGAACTGGCATAGTCGAACTTGTGAGTTGAAAAAACATGGAAACTGTACGAAGGATCCGTCTTTAAATAATACAATAAGTTGAGTATTTCTCGTCAAGAAGATTATGAAATTCTACAAGCTTCGGAAAACTTGTTTAATCACATGCAGAATAAATACCAAATTAATTTGTAGTAACTGTTATCTTTTTAGAGCTTTAAGTAATTAAAAAAAAAAATAAATAAACATATTCTCAACTAAAAACTCAAAAGAAAGCACCTTTTCAAAAGTTTAGTAAGAACGCACCAGGTAAGGCATCCTAACCAACAAAAAATTAAAATCATCAGAAAAGCGAAACCACTTAAAAGCAAATAGATAAACAAGTAAAAGTAATAGAAGAAAGTTTGCCATTGACTTTAGCATTTTTTGTGAACTTTTTCTTACTGCGTTTTTCATTTTCTGAATAGCAAAACTTTTCGAATTCGTTTGTCCGGCTGTCAGGTCTGTTTTATGAAAAGCATTTTTGCTTTTTACGCCTTTTACGCGGTTGCACGTTGCCTGTCATTCAAATGCGCTGCTGAATGTGGTGATGCCTATACATATATATAAAGTATATGTATACTTGTAGGTATATATATTTTCATATAGTAAATATATACACCTGAACAGTTTTCTGCTGGCCAGTTAGATATCTGCAACTGCAATGCAAATTGTAAATTAAGAACTAATTGGCTAGCACAAACACCGAGTGGCAAACGACGGCAAAAAGCGACCATAACGGTTAGTCGTCTTTGCAGAGAAAGAAGTACAATTAAATACAGCAAATGCATAAGTTGGCCGCCATTGCAGTTGCATTTTATCGAGGAAAAGTGGAAAAGTCTAGCTGCGCTTCAATGGTCAAGGCAATCACTGCTTATTTAAATACTTATACTTGAATCTGTCTGGAGAAGATAATAATAATTGCAAACACTGTGAAAATAATTTCGAGTTTTTCATTTGTATATGAAATATTTTTAGAAGATAACATAATTTAAAAGTATACAACCTATTTTCCGAACAGTTCCTTATGAAATAGAAACGCTTTCAGAGAGCTTTCGCTAAAAACTAAATATGACAGCTTTCAGAGAGCTTTCACTTAGAAGTAAATAAGCTTTAGGATACATGATTTGTGATTTTGTGTTCCTTATTAAAATATTTTAAGCTGATAGAGAGAGGAACTTGGCGCAGTTATAAAAAACACACTGTATTATTTGCCACAACTGCTATTTAGGTTGACTGCAGTTGAAATTTACTAAAAATCACTGTCGGTAGTTCCATTTAAGAAAACTTGGCAATAATTTTTCCTGAACATTGCGTAACAAAATATATTTTTAGAAGTAAATTCTATAGAGAAAAAGAGCTCTCATTTGTTTGTCGGAAATTTTATGGTCACATGTCACCTTTTTATAGCAGAATAAGCCATAATAATTTGAATACTGTTATTCTTAATAATCAACGATTAACCCGAAAGCAAAAAAGCTTTTGCTGCCATTATAAAAATAATTTAGAAAGTAGAGGTTCTCACGATAGATCAGTGTCATAGTTAATAAAACATAAAAGGTGTATAATTACTAGGGTGCATAATTTCACAATAAACAGAAAAATATGCCTTCAGACAACAATATATTCTAATGGCTTTGCCGTGTAGCTTTCACTCGTATTATCTGAGCTTTCAAAAGCTTTCCTTTGACTGCGATATAATGCCCATTAATATCAATGACTACAATGACGACTTCTATTACCTAGATAAGCAGACAAGTTTAAAAGGCGAAAGAAATAGAAATTAAAATTAAAAGTGAAATAATGAGGAAAAGTACGAAAGTGCAAGTAACGAGTAGAAATAAAACATTGACGATGTTGACGAGATCAAATGAGGGAATTAGTGCAAACGGCTAATGCAGAGTTTAATGAAAGAGTGAGAAATCAGATGACCAATTTGCATCGTACACTTAAAACGGAAACTCACCAAGAGTTACAAATGAAGAGGATACAGACAATTAAGGTGAATACTATGTATGCAAAACTTTTTTGTTTGTCGAGGTATAATCAAGAAAATATTTTCCTAATGTAACTGTACCATATCTGAAGAAATTTTTAAGATCGGACCAATATAGGATATAGCTACCATACGAGAAGAAGCCACAAAAACAAGTCATTGTATCGAAGTTTCTTTGGCTTCGGTGTACCCGAAGTTGACTTTCTTCGTGTCTTTGATCGTGCTATTTGAATCATCAACATTGACTAAGCAACATCCACTATGTTGTACAACCAGTTGTGTCATGTGTGAGTAGCCTTAGGTGCTCAGTATATAAAAACAAAAGTTTGTTGTACGCACACTGAATCAGTCATGGTTCTGTAAAAAATTACAAAAAACAACGACAACTTAAGTTCTACAAGCTAACGCAAGCAGCAAAAGTGAAATTACGAAACCAACTGAAGCAGCAAACTCCTAAGCGTTGACCCTTCCACTTACAAGGTTGTGCATTTAATATCTCAACTTGCCGCCGACGGAACGTCCAACATTTCTGCCCATCGACCGCCGCGTTTGTAGCGCGCTGTGAGTTTTCTCTTTGCGCTTTCCGGTCTTTCGCTTTCGACTATCAAGCCAACAAGGACAGGCGCCTTACCCCAGCGTCCGCTCGGTGCTCGAGAGTAAGAACTATTTAAAAGTTACCGTCGTTGATAAGATAACAACATCGGTGGCAGCAATTCTAGAAATAAATGCAACAGCTATGTCAACAACAATAACAACAACGACAAGCGCCAATCCAAAGGAATGCAACTCAAAGTGGACATTGGACACAGTCACTTTGCGCCGCGCGTATTAAGTATTAATGCCGTTCACTTTCCAGAACATTACAACAAAACAGAAAAAACGAAAAGAAATGAGAAATGAGTTGAAATCGTTGTAAATGACCTGGGAATGTGAGAAATGTAGTCGAAGACGCTGTTCTTTCTTTTTCTGCAAAGCTTTAATTAATGCAAGTGGCTGTAAAAGTGAAGACATTATTTCCATACAATCGCAAAGAAGCCAAGAGCGCCTGATTAAAGGTCACAAATGATTAAATCAAAGCGAAAGGCAAATGAAAGGTTTGTAATTTAATTAAATGGAACGAAACTTGAAAGAATTTAAGATTATGGCACTTTGTTTTGTTGCGTGAAACGGCAATTTGCTATTAAGTTTTATTTGCAGCGATTTGTGCTCATTACAAGTATTATGGTGCTTCACAAAAAGTGGCTTTTCTGCAAATCCATCTACCGAAGTCAATTTGGTAATCAGTGTTTTTTTTTATCTATTGTTTTAACTGCTTATACTTTTACTTTCCTTTGTCTGGAAACTGCGCCAAAGAGTTCAACTATTGGATAATTAAAGTTTTATGCCTCGAAAATGTCCTGTGTATTATTATATGAAATATATATATATGGAGCACATTAACTACAATAAACAAAGTTTGACATTTTTCTGACAACTTGATCAACGAGGACAGTGTTGAGTATGACATTTAAATAGTATTCCTTGTTAGCTTATTGCTCGGTTGGTAGGAACTCGGAGCGCACCCTACTCGCTAATCATATAATCGAAACTGTCAACATAGCCTTGATTTTTGACCTGCTTTAACGCGGTTTTTTTAGCTTCGGCTTACTTTTGGGGCGATATTCGGCGGATTGATTGTCTGCTTCTGGGTCGCAAGCATGGATCCAATACTCATTATCGGTAATAATATGGTTCATGACATCCTGAAAGTCGGAAAGCAGTGTGTCACAGACGTTTCGACACTGGTTATTCGAAAAAATTTTGTGATTTTGGAAGCAATCATGTTTTCACTTTTCTTAGAACTGATCTTTTAAAATGATTTTCATAGGTAGATCTTCAATTTCTTTACTTTTTGACGTGTTGATTATCAGTTGATATCGATGGCCGTCCTGGGTGTGATTGTGGACCCTCGAAAATTCGATCGATTGTCATCAAAAATCTGACGGCAATCTAATCTTTGCACAGATTATTAAAGAAAAAACAATAACATGTCAATATAAAATATATTTTCTTCAACTCTGAAGTTATAAAACCACCTTCTCAAAACACTTATTATACACTTTTTAATTTACCACGTCTTTTCTAGAACTGAATGATTTTTGGCAAATGTCTAAGCGAATTGATATATATTACATTCTCAATATTTATTTATCAACTTTTAATTAATTTGCTTACCAATGGCTACACAAAATTGCAGTACGTGCAGATTTCTGTAAAGAAAAATCAAAAATTTAATTGAAATCTTGATTTATATAAAAAAACAATGCATTAAGTGTTCTAAAAAGTATGCAGGAACGAGTTTGCCACAAAGCCTTCAACCGAATCAGATGAGAATTAAATCTTTTAAGCTCTGCAATTCAACTTAAGCCGACAAAGCCAGAGATAAGCTATGACTTTTAATCAGCACTTCACGAGTAAATATGCCATAAATCAGCAATTCATTAATGCGTCATAAAGTTGCTTTCAAAATTAGAGCATAGCTCTACAAACATACGAGGTCTACAAATAAGCTCACAAACGTTTTTGTTGCTATAAAGATCGCTTACACATGACTAAGGAGGCATATTTGCTTGTAACCTGAAGAGTAAGATTGCGAGTGCAATGAAAAGAAACGGCATTAAATGCACATCCAAGCAGCTTTGATTAGCCGCTGCCGCTGCCGCCGTCACTGCATGCGGTGAACCACTGCACTTTGCCAGCCAAATAAGCGGCTTAATGAGAGCAAATTACCAAGAAAGCTCATAAGCATGGCAGCAAGGTTTTCGGCTCTTTGAGCAAATCTTTGGATAAGTCTTCCGTTGGAAATTGTGCAAAAAATATTTGGAAGTATACAGTTGGTTTTTGTGTATATGTGCAGCAGATTATGTGTGCGTTTTACGGGATGAGTGGATGTGGTAGAATTAAGGAATCGCTTTTTGATAACTTTTTACTTCTAATGTTGATTGCTGGAGCTGCTAATGAGCAGAAAGTGTATTTAGCTGCTGTGTGATTGTTGCTTTTAGATTAGACACTTTTAAGAATTGTAAAGATTCTTATATATCTTTTATACTATTAACAGTTTACTCTGCTCTTAAACCCTAGTCAGTGTGGGAATAATTCAAATATAAAAAATTATATATATATATATATATATATGAGGGATCGCAAAAGTCTTTTCGTATTTTGTCAATAGATGTTGTATATCTCCAGTGCTACCACTCACGTGGTGACATTTTAAGCTTCATTTACCATAAAAATTAATTTCAAAGTTGAAAAAGAGTTACAGCTGTTCAAAAATGATTGAAAATAATAGAGAAAATCCATATATTTCGAATTTTTGTATAAAAAAGGAAAGAATGCCATGCAAGCCACCAATGAAATTTGTGATGTTTACGGAAACGACGTTAATGTAAAAAAAAGTAAGTTGATTTGAATTAAAAATACGAAAAGACTTTTTCGACTTACCAATATACATATATGAATATTATATAATAGCAAATTTCAACGTTGTTCTCTAAGTAGTAAGTTGAATTCATTTGAAAGGTGGCATCCCTACTCAAAAATATTTTTTGACGAAGCACATAACGAATACTTTCTGGAAGTCTTTCTTAAATACATACGTCATATTTGGCATACGATAAACGTTTTGTTGTATTTTACGATTCGTAAATTAAAAATTTTTTAACGGTGGCAACTCTACTCCAAATTATATTCGCCTACTAAAAGTCTTCTTTAATGGGCCTATATAATTTTCGAAAGGTGGCAATTCTCTTTTATAAAAATCTATTTCAGATAATAACATAAGTTTGATACCACTTTTATAAAAATATTTTCTCTTTTTCGCTAAAAATTAGCGAATTAATAACCCTGGAAACACATAAGGACTATCGACTCGAGGACGCTATAAAGACATTAACACAGAAATCATCCAAGAATTTCTAAAAAATTTCGTGATGAAACTAGCGAGGCGATTTTAGATTTGTGGGAGTTAAGGCTCCAGCTGTGCAACAACACTTAATTTGGAAACTCGGTACAAAAAAACTTTTTACAAAAACTCTTACACAATAAAATGGTGAATTGAACAAATTTCGTCAAAAAAAAAATCTAAAAAAAAGCAATGAATTCCATAAATCATATCTGTACAAGGAAATGGCACACTTTTGCACGTGCAATACATTTCGAACGCGAAAGGAAGGAAAATCACATGCGAAATGATTCATGGAACCTCGTTTTGATTAAATTTCTTTTATTGCAAATAAATAAATTGTGATTTGAAAACACGAAATTATCAATTGGCCATAAATCTTTGGTATAAAACCGAACAACAAAAACAATAAAAACGAAAACCAAAATGTTCTCGGAAATGACCTAATTTCACAAAACAGTATTTTTGGATGAAATTATTGCAAACTTTTTTGCACAATTTATTGCTAACTAAACAATGAAAATCGAACAGCTAAAGTTAAGCCACCGGAATCCGATTTAATAAATCATCCGACAGCTTTGCGCTGCCAGCTTGCGCTCGCTGATGCACAACACTAATAACTAATGAGCGCACAAACACACTCACATGCAGTGCACATGTGTGCATATGCTTGTGCGTGTGTGTGAGTGTGCCTGTCATTAGAAAATGGCGCAATTAAAAAGTATTTAGAGCAGGACGCTCATTTACTGGCTTTCCACACTAAGCACTCATTGTTGCTGATTTGACGATAGAAAGTCGTTTGCCGATGCAAAAATATTTATTATTTTTGCTATTGCAAAATTTTAAATTATGTATGCTCAGTAGAGTGCGCCAACTTGTATGTGTTTTGTGCTGCGGCAGTGCCATTAAAAACACATAATTAATTAAATGAATTTATGTCAGCGATAACTTAAAATGGCTTAAATCGACTTAACATAAAAAGACATATTAATAAAACGCCGATTGCATGCTTCATAGTATGTTATATGTATATTTTACAATTATTTGAAACTTCTTCTACTAATTTTCTTTATTTATTTGAAGGCGAAACCCAACATCGAGTCTCGAATCGGTTGTTCAACAGAATTAAAACCGCTCGCATTAACATAAGTCGACTTCAGCTCTTTTCACAAACTGCACGTGAAATACATTTTTATATGCTATACAGCATTTATATATATGTATATATTTACCATGAAGTACATAAGTGAAAATCACTTACTTAAATTTTAATTAAAATTTATTATTACGCTTATTTACATATCGGTGACCGCTCAATTTTGACGCAATAATAGATTTATGGGCAAACAGAAAGTGCAAATGCCTCCAAAAATGTGTATTATTCTGCTGTGAAATTCATAGCAAATATTTTGAATTATTAAAAAAACACTTAATAATATATTTTCAATTAAACTTTTTTTGCAGCACTGATTGTCGTGTTAAATACATTTAAAACAACTTAAAAATAATTTTTGTTGTTATCATAATTTGCTAAAGTTAATTTTAGCCCAAACAGCAACAAAGCTTTCTATGCTAAGCTTGAGTGTTTCAATTTTGAATTGAAAATTTAGTTGATTTTTAAATAATTTGCTCGCAATTAACGAAACTGTAACTACGCAATGACTTTTAAATCGATGGGCAGCGGTTGTACGTTTTTTCCTATATTCGGATGCATTTATTTTGCTTTGGTTATGAATCTATATTACATTTACTGAAAAATAAAATCAAAGATTTCTGCTAATACTATAAAAATTGGAAATATATGTACTTGAAGAACTTAGGGCTTTTATTCTAAGCGTGATCTTCAAAAATATTAATTCAAATAAAATAAAAAATGTTAACAAAAATATTTAAGAAGCACTAGTATAACCTTTTAAAGTTATTCCAATCTTAACTTTATCAGAACAACCAGATAGCAGGATATCGCGTGAGCCACGCTAGGCATGCTAAGCATTTAGTTATTCAAGCAACTATGCTAATTACATTAAGTACCCGTGGTAAGGTCAAGTGGTGTGTGTATACAGGGTGCGACATCTGTAGTGTCTCTATGAAAAAGTATGTATGCAGTATTGATATTTACGAACCACTCAAGTTCATTATAATAATTTTTAATATGAACCGCTTTTTTCGAATCTGCGCTGAAGCTGTCAGAGTGGCATGCCTAGAACTTTCAAGATTACTATCGCAGGAGTGCCTAACATTTTGGCAGTGACATTGCTCTCCGTCGCATTTTCTTGGATCTTATGTATTTGCTGTTAAATAAGCGTATAATATTGCCGACTAATGTTCTGTATATTTAGAATGCCATCAAATAAGGATGTTTATTAGATTTGAAAAAGAGGCTACATTGACTCACCACAATAATATTAAGATTTGATCAACCTCAAGTTACTTTTATTAGGTTATGTGCACATTATACACCAGTGATCTCTCAATGACCTCTTAGCAGCATTTTTGTCAAATTCTTCGTCATAAGATGCTCGAAAAAGTTTAGGAAAACAGACAAAATTTGTTTTGTGGCAAATAATAAAAGTGAGATTTTATTTACAGAAAAGCCCAAAATATTTCTAAGGATTTAAATTAAATCAAAATATAATATATTAAAGGTGGTTAGTTTTTCAAGTGATTTTTTTTACAATACAAGTTTATACAAATGCATCACTAGAAAAGAAGCAGGCAATATGAGAAAATTAATATGATAAAGGAGAAGTACAAGCAGAGATTTTGATTGCCAGCTTCTAGGCCGTCCCCATACATAGCTTTCAATTTTTTGTAAAAAAAATATGTATAAGGATTTAAAATCTGTTGAAAATACATATTTAAATGAAAAAGGAAAACAGAAAATAGCCATGTCTTCTCCAGATCATTTAATTAAAAATGATCAAAAAAGTTTTTTTTTTTGTACTTCCAGGCTTAGGTCACTGCCGAATTTATTAGTAAATATATATTGTGTATACTGAAATCTAAAAATAAATAAATTCCTTTAAAAAAAATAAATTTTTATAACTTTTTTGGAATTTTGTCAATGGTTTGCATTTAATTTAATTTTGAAATCAAATTTGTTTTTACGTAATGTTTTGTGAAAAATTGTCGATTTGCTTCAGGTAATAAGCGGCAACTAAAAGCAATCATGCATGCCGTTTATTGGTACATGAATTTATGCAACTAAATTTATGTTTTTTCACGCACACATTATTAACTATGTACGTATGTTAGTATGTATATGTTTGAGGGTATATATTTACATAAAATTTCAGCGTTTTAGCCTGTTATATTTTATTATTATGCATTAAATGAACGAATATATATATTTTCACTTGATTCCTATCCCAGTTGGAATTGAAAAATTTTGCGATGAAATTTAGAAGGTATTTTATAGAATACGAAAGTTTTGTAACTTTAGTAAAGTTTTAGAAGTTTATTTATATATTGAAATTCGGCGATTTTAGATAAAAAAAAAGTTGTTTTTAAATATATTATATCCGGATTCATATACCCTGAAGATTGTACATTAGGTTTGCCATGCGAACTAATCCGACAGTTTTAGAAATATTGATCTGAACTTCTGTACAGCTTATTTTCTCTTCTAAGGAACTACGCATTTGCTTTTAATTGCTGATATTGGTCTCCTTTAGCATATAGCTCCCATACAAACGTACTGATCAAAAGCAAGTTCTTGTGTGGACAACTGCTTTATTTGACAAGGTAGCGTCACGAAACTTGGCGTGGATTGTTTTCCAGTGCAACGCCACAGTCTCCGAATATATCGTTCAGATCGACTATAGCATATAACTGCCGTAAAAACTGACGGAACAAAATCGAGATAAACACCTTTTTTATCATTTACCGTATAATATTATTTTCGTTAGAGAAATATTTCTCTATCATTGACAATGTTTTTTGTATTTTCAATACAAAACTCAGCTTCGTGTCTCATCCGGCTTTCAACTGCTAACCGAAACGAATTCGATATATGTAGATGTTTGTAATGGTTATAACCAGTATGCCATAACACACTGCCCGACCAAGCATCGATGGCAATAGCAAATTGAAAATAAAAAAATCGTTTAAATGCTCATATTTATTATGCAAATAAATTATGCACGAAGCTTGTTAAATACACATTCTATGCACACACGCTCACGCTCACACACACACACGCCACACACATGTATATGGAGTATGTGCGAATAAAAAATGTGGCAACGACTCGCTATGCTTGAGGCAGCACACACACACACAGGCAGCTCGTTCGATTGCTTTGGCTTGATTTGGCTTAGTTTGGCCTAGCCGTCGACACTGGCGGCGGCTGCCAATTACGCTTCACTGATTGCACCACCAGCTGCTTTGCCTTTGAGGATGTGTGAGAATGCGCGTGTGTGTGTGCTGATGCATGCATTTACACATACGGGTTGTATGCAAATTATTATGTAAATATTTATGAGACAACTAAAATATGCAGCACATCGAATCCTTCAATTAAAGCATAAAATTCAACTCATAATTTTCATTTTCCAAATGCTGGCTGCGCATTTGAATGCAATGTTAATCAATTCGTTGCGCTTTTTTATCCTTATTCCGTTAGATCACGTCATTTGCATGTTAACTGTATAATTTAATTATTATGAAAGATCACAAATACTAATTTCAAGTAAAGCCACTGAAGCTGCTGCAGTAGGCAGCCGGTTAAAGGAACGCGTGACTTTGATTTGTGATATGCTAACCGTTATGTACATACATATGTATCAGTTTGAATAACAATATATGTACATACTGCACATACTATATGTGCAGTAGAATTGCAGTGTGGGTCAGGAATTAAAATATTTTGTTTTTTATTTTGAAATAAAAATCTGTTATTGTTTTTCTATTTCAGTTAAAAATTAATTTTTAAATCTCTAATTCCATGAAATTAGTTTCATGACAGCAATAAACGCTTTTAATTATTTTTTTATTTTTTTATTCTTAGAACTCATAATCCACATAAATGATGCTCATAATTTATGACGCCACCTTTTATGTAGTAGTTGCTTTTTATGTTCATTTTTTAATGCATAATTCCATAAAAAAAGTTTTATTAATTTTTCTTTGATATCACTCTGGGACATAAGCCGATCTTGTTTTCATTCGGAGAAATATTTGTGTTACAGGGCGTCATGAATCATGGTAGAATATTTCAGCTTTTATTTTTTTTTTAATTATTTGCAAAAGTCAGACGGCAATGAGTACGTAGTCAGAATTAATAGGTAAAAATTAATTTTGTAAAAATATGTACAAAAACATTTGCATTTATTTTTACAAAATTATTTATTAGGAAATTTTAATGAATTTTAAAAGCGAATTTTTCAAAGAATAATGTTGCACTACATTAATCTGCTTTTAATGACTAGATAAAAGATATTCCGTTAAATACACATATTAATATCACTAAGCTTACAATGGTATCGAAACCCATTTTTCAGGAATTTATTATTATTGTTGAATTTATGAATTTTAAAGTAACAAGTTAGAAATTAAAATTACAATAACTGTGTGCAACAAAATTTTAATATGCAAAAATTCTCATTCTCTGAATGATAACATGAATAAACTTTCTTTGAAAGTTTTTCTCTTTCGACTTAATACCTTTTACAAATGGTACTCATACGCCCCGTACGACTAGCCATACCGCTATGTGCTTGCGCACTGATTTTACAACTTCGTTGCTGTTGGTGTGTCAATATTTTAAATACGTGCAGCAAATTTTGATATTATAAAAAAACAAATGCAAAAATAAATATATCAACTTAATTTATCAACTTAATTGTTGTAGCTTAAAGAATTTCAAATATGTGTATATGCATGTATAAGGTCATAGAGGAATCAATTAGTTAGAATTATCCGATTCCTAAATATCTACCGTTTCGTTTGAGTATTTGCTGGTATTTTGAAAGTCACTCTCATAGGAAGCCTTGTCTTATTCACAACAAACTGGCGCTTTTCATTAACTTCTTGTAAGGCGTATTTTTCACCATCAAAGACATTCGCCATATGCATGAAAAGGAAGTAATCACTTAACACCAGGTTCAAACTATAACGTGAATACGGATTGGCGAGTCATAATGGATGTGTGCGCTCTGACGCTGAGCTGATGGAACACAATTCTTTTCCTATTGGCCAAAGCAGGCCACTTTTGGGCGATTGCTAACTTTAGACGAGCCAACGGTTGGCAGAAGAGTTCTGAATTAACAGTTTGGCTATAATGGAGGAGCTAATATAGAAGATTATTTGCCAGTCTTACTAATTAGACAGCAGACAGCTTAGATTAGCGCGTTTTCTCATCTTTATTGAAAAAGAAATGTAAAACATGGGATATTTTACTTTTGCTGGTGTTCATCTATGGCGTATTCACAAAATTCCTTCAAACAAAAAGTCACTTAGTCACTTAGTGACTAGTGGCAAACTAGTACACAACGACATCTTTAATATAAATTTTATGTCCCACTCAGAATACTAAGGCCAACAGTAACTATCGCTATAACCGCACACATGAACCACTCCCCTCACTCCCCTTTGCGAATTTTCGCTTTTGAGTCGCACAATTAGGCTCACTAATGAAGTAAGTAATTAATGTCACGACGCTATGCACACATTTCATGTAACTTTATGTCATAATTTATATTTGCCATATTCATATTTCCAACATTTTTTTATATCAAGCAGTAGTTTTATTTCTCTACTCGTTTTTTTCTATTTCACACACAATGCCGAGCAGCAGCTCATAGTGGAGCTAGTCATATGGAATTACATAGTCAAAAGAGCATACTAACTAACTATGCGTATTCATTAAAAAGTTTTGCAGAATTCCACATTTTTATTTCATATTAACATTGCCAGTGTTAGTTGGCATATGCGAATACTATTCGCCATTTAATCTAGCATTTGTATGAAATTTTTAATTTGTCTGGTTTGCACATAATTAACTTTGTACATTTGCTTACAAAAGTATGTTTGCATAATTTCATGATTATTGCGTGTTACATATGTTTGTTTGTGAATTTTTATGACATTTGTTTAGCGAAGCTTTCAAATAATTAGAGTTTTTGATTTTAATAAGGAGCCTTGTGGATTATTGCCTTCCAGTTAATTAGTCGCTTTGGGCTTTACCCTCAAATTATCTTATTTTTTTTACCCATTTTATTAAAAAGGCTTAGTACGCACAGTATTTTCCGTAAATTTGTGTGTCAAGGCGACAGAAAAATTAAAAATAAGATTTCCTTTAAACCACACAAATATCCTAAAAACGTCTTGGCTGCCAAGAATTATACCACCAGAATCCACAAAAATTCTAATATGGCAATAAAGATATAAACTCGGAATAAACTCTCAAATAATTAATCCTTAGATTTTAACTTTTTTAACAATTATGTCCCTGTGTAAAAGTATAAATTTAGGCGCTTTGATAAATATGCTTGAAAGTCTAAAAAATAAAGATTAAATTTGTAAAAAGAGAGGCTTTAAAAACGGTTAAGATTTGTATTAGTTCTGGAGCTGTTTGTTTTTAGGATTCTAAAACTTGACATCTGGATTTTGTGGGCATGATCCTAAAGTAAGAAGTGTGATTCTCCTAACAAAGAAAGAGGCTGTCTAGTTAAAATTTAATGGTTAGGTTAGGAAATTTTTTACCACAGATCTAATTATACAGTATTTCGTGATGCAATAAAATATAATTCCTGCGATTCGAACTTTCTATTCTATTTCTCCATAGACATTCCTCAACTGGGGTAAGGGAACTTTCTCATTTTTACAGTATGGATGCCGAAAAGGCCTTATTAAGACCCGCTAATAAGGCTTGCTTTACGAAAGAGAACTCACAGGATCGCTTACAATCGATCTAGGACCAGAAGGACCTTTTCACCGCGTACGGACTGATGGTAGCCCAGTGGTGGCCAGTGTCCGCAAGGCCCAGGAGGAGGAGACTGCAGCACCAACGCGTTCTCACTCTACCTGTAGTGGCTTTCTTCTTCTTCTTCTTTACTGGCGTAGACACCGCTTACGCGATTATAGCCGAGTCAACAACAGCGCGCCAGTCGTTTCTTCTCTTCGCTACGTGGCGCCAATTGGATATTCCAAGCGAGGCCAGGTCCTTCTCTACTTGGTCCTTCCAACGGAGTGGAGGTCTTCCTCTTCCTCTGCTTCCCGCGGCGGGTACTGCGTCGAATACTTTCAGAGCTGGAGTGTTTTCATCCATCCGGACAACATGACCTAGCCAGCGTAGCCGCTGTCTTTTAATTCGCTGAACTATGTCAATGTCGTCGTATATCTCGTACAGCTCATCGTTCCATCGAATGCGATATTCGCCGTGGCCAACGCGCAAAGGACCATAAATCTTTCGCAGAACCTTTCTCTCGAAAACTCGCAACGTCGACTCATCCGTTGTTGTCATCGTCCAAGCCTCTGCACCATATATCAGGACGGGAATTATGAGTGACTTATAGAGTTTGGTTTTTGTTTGTCGAGAGAGGACTTTGCTTCTCAATTGCCTACTTAGTCCGAAGTAGCACCTGTTGGCAAGAGTTATCCTGCGTTGGATTTCTAGGCTGACATTGTTGGTGGTGTTTACGCTGGTTCCAAGATAGACGAAATTATCTACAACTTCAAAGTTATGACTGTCAACAGTGACGTGAGTGCCAAGTCGCGAGTGCGACGACTGTTTGTTTGATGACAGGAGATATTTCGTCTTGCCCTCGTTCACTGCCAGACCCATTTCTTTTGCTTCCTTGTCCAGTCTGGAGAAAGCAGAACTAACGGCGCGGGTGTTGAGGCCGATGATATCAATATCATCGGCATACGCCAGCAGTTGTACACTCTTATAAAAGATAGTACCCTCTCTGTTAAGTTCTGCAGCTCGAACTATTTTCTCCAGAAGCAGGTTGAAAAAGTCGCACGATAGGGAATCGCCTTGTCTGAAACCTCGTTTGGTATCGAACGGCTCGGAGAGGTCCTTCCCGATTCTGACGGAGCTTTTTGTGTTGCTCAACGTCAGTTTACATAGCCGTATTAGTTTTGCGGGGATACCAAATTCAGACATCGCGGCATAAAGGCAGCTCCTTTTCGTGCTGTCGAAAGCAGCTTTGAAATCGACGAAGAGGTGGTGTGTGTCGATTCTCCTTTCACGGGTCTTTTCCAAGATTTGGCGCATCGTGAATATCTGGTCGGTTGTTGATTTACCAGGTCTAAAGCCACACTGATAAGGTCCAATCAGTTTGTTGACGGTGGGCTTTAATCTTTCACACAATACGCTCGACAGAACCTTATATGCGATATTGAGGAGGCTAATCCCACGGTAGTTGGCGCAGATTGTGGGGTCTCCTTTTTTGTGGATTGGGCATAGCACACTTAAATTCCAATCGTTGGGCATACTTTCGTCCGACCATATTTTGCAAAGAAGCTGATGCATGCACCTTATCAGCTCTTCGCCGCCGTGTTTGAATAGCTCGGCCGGCAATCCATCGGCCCCTGCCGCTTTGTTGTTTTTCAGGCGGGCAATTGCTATTCGAACTTCTTCATGGTCGGGCAATGGAACGTCTGCTCCATCGTCATCGATTGGGGTATCGGGTTCGCTTTCTCCTGGTGTTGTGCGTTCACTGCCATTCAGCAGGCTGGAGAAGTGTTCCCTCCATAATTTAAGTATGCTCTGGGCATCGGTAACTAGATCACCTTTGGGGGTTCTACAAGAGTATGCTCCGGTCTTGAAACCTTCTGTAAGCCGCCGCATCTTTTCGTAGAATTTTCGAGCATTACCCCTGTCGGCCAGCTTATCAAGCTCTTCGTACTCACGCATTTCGGCCTCTTTCTTTTTCTGTCTACAAATGCGTCTCGCTTCCCTCTTCAACTCTCGGTATCTATCCCATCCCGCACGTGTTGTGGTCGATCGTAACGTTGCGAGGTAGGCAGCCTGTTTTCTCTCCGCTGCGACACGGCACTCCTCGTCGTACCAGCTGTTCTTCTGCACTTTCCGAAAACCAATGGTTTCGGTTGCAGCTGTACGTAAGGAGTTTGAAATGCCGTCCCACAGTTCCCTTATACCGAGTTGTTGACGAGTGCTCTCAGAGAGCAGGAGTGCAAGCCGAGTAGAAAAACGTTCGGCTGTCTGTTGTGATTGCAGCTTCTCGACGTCGAACCTTCCTTGTGTTTGTTGGCGTGCGTTTTTTGCTGCACAGAGGCGGGTGCGTATTTTGGCTGCAACAATATAGTGGTCCGAGTCGATGTTAGGACCTCGGAGCGCACGCACATCTAAAACACTGGAGACGTGTCTTCCGTCTATCACAACATGATCGATCTGGTTGGTGGTTTTTCGATCTGGAGACAGCCAGGTAGCTTGATGTATCTTCTTATGCTGGAATCTAGTGCTACAGATAACCATATTTCGGGCCCCGGCGAAGTCGATCAGCCTCAGCCCATTTGGGGATGTTTCCGCGTGGAGACTGAATTTACCGACCGTAGTGCCAAAGATACCTTCTTTGCCCACCCTGGCATTGAAGTCGCCAAGCACGATTTTGACATCGTGGCGGGGGCATCTCTCATAAGTGCGCTCCAAGCACTCATAAAAGGCATCTTTGGTCACATCGTCCTTCTCTTCCGTCGGGGCGTGGGCGCAAATCAGCGATATGTTGAAGAACCTCGCTTTGATGCGGATTGTGGCTAGACGTTCATTCTCCGGAGTGAATGATAGTACTCGGCGACGGAGTCTCTCTCCCACCACGAATCCAACACCAAACTTGCGCTCCTTTATATGGCCACTGTAGTAAATGTCACAAGGACCTACTCGTCTCTGTCCTTGTCCCGTCCATCGCATTTCTTGGACGGCGGTGATGTCAGCCTTTATCTTTACGAGGACATCTACCAGCTGGGCAGCGGCACCTTCCCAATTAAGGGACCGGACATTCCAGGTGCATGCCCTCAAATCATAGTCCTTATTTCGTTTGCCATGGTCGTCATCAAAAGGGGGGTCACTCATCCGAGGCTTGTTGTTGTCTTTCATTGGGGGTGTTTTTTTACGTGGCGGGTCCCAAACCCAGCGCACAACCCTATGCAGGGGTGTTTCGCCTTCTCACTTTAGCTCGCCTTCAAACGGATGTTCTTAGGCTACCCAGAGGATACTTGGTCAAAGACCGGAAGTCGTGAGCTGCTTGAGTCATATGTAAAAGAATCGTTTCTGGCCACTCCCAAGTGAATGGCGATCAGAGAACTTTCCTCACTTGCGTGAACTTCTACACATGACCCCATCCTCCACTGTAGTGGCTTTAGGGTACGCGTAATTGCCAGCTGAACTGCTTTACAGTTGCCTGAGACTCCGCCGTGGTCTGGTACCCATGTTAGTTTTATTACAAAGTGACTCGCTGCTATTGATAATGATCTCGATCCTTGACTCCGGAAAAATTTATTCATTTCTGGGTATAATTTATCGCGAAAATATAGAGTTCTATCATTTTCAAGAGGGGAAACAAATTATTGAAACTCTTGCCTTAAAAAATTCATCGCAGTAATTTCTGGATTTGTCATAGAGACTATATATATACAATATATATACGAACCCAAGAGACTACAAGATTTTCATCTCATCGTTCATATTCAACATAATTCCTTATTCTCTTTCCAAATGCGAACCGAAAAAAATTCGAGCAAACTTTCTTCAACTTTGTGGATTGCACATTTAAGTCGGTGTGTACTTTTTAGTGGTCTTTGAATCGATTACGCAGTATTGACCGACTTTCACCACGCTTACCTAAATTTATTTCATTTTTAACCTGTGACGCCGACACTTGCAAGTGGTAAACTGTTCAACTTTCGGCAATTTATTATATTGACTTAACGTTTGCGCAGCCACACCGTGGCAGCAAACGCGCCAGTGTGTGTGTGAAAAGAGAAAACAAAAACAAATGCGTTGAGAAAGTTTTTGAGACACGCAGCAAAAAAGCCGGTATGTGCCGAGGAGAGAAGAAAAGAAATTAAAAGTGGCAGCAAAAGCCAAGCCGAAATGTTCGAGTCTGTGCTATTGGCGTTTTCGTGTGAGTGTGTGCGTTGCAAGCTACGCAAACAACTGGCGTCGGCAAAGGATTGGATAACCCAATTTGCGCGCATAGCTTTTGCCACACATTTCCACACTTTGCCATACATTTGGCGCGTCAATCGGCGCCTCCGTCCCGCCTGCCCGAGCATTGTTGCCACGTAGTGCCGCAAGTGCAACACTGTAGCTGTCTGCCATGTTGCATTTAACACACAAAAAGTTGATAAGTCAACTAAGAGCCGAGCGAGAAGATGCCGTTGTCTCACTAAACCGGCGCGCACTCATTTCACACCGCTGCACGCGGCTACAAAGCTGTCTTAATGGCGGATCGAGAAGAAGAGGAAAAAACTGTGGATCCACAAATCGACAAGCGCTAAGTGCATTTTTGCGCTTACATGCCGCCGCTCGATCCGCTCATTGTTGAAAATTGACTGCTGCGCTGCTCTGCCACCGCCGCTGAGCACTTTGACTTTGCCCATAAAAATACTTTTTTGGTCGCCACTTTCAAGTGTATGTCCTAAGTGTGTGTCTGCCTGTGTGTGTGTGTGTGCGAGTGTGTCGGTGGCGTGAAGTATTGCGCGCGTCTGTTTTGCGACAAGTTAGCTTATTATCCCTTCCGTACTTCATTCTTACTTTCACGGCGCAAGTTTGCAATATCAACCCGCCAACTTCATGGGCACACCTTAGCCCCCGGCGGTTTGCGAGCAAGCTGGTAAACAACGAGCGCTAGACTGACTCTCTTCTTGTTCACTTTTGCGCTTCTGCCGGTTTTAATTGCATTTTTTGCCGACTGCCAAGCGCCAGCCAACCCAACCGATTCGCCATCTGCCCAGCTGCCGGACGCCGCCGGCTACATAGCATAGCTTTGCCAGTGTTAATTGATAAATGCCCGTGAAATTGTTGGAATTTGTCTGCTATAAACTTTCATTTGTTGGCATAAAGGACACTAAATCAAGACCTATACTGCAGAATTTTAGCAGTTGCAGTTTGAGTTAGCTTCTGTTTAAAAATACACACATTAAGGTAGTGCACAAAGTCCTCTGAGATTGCTTTATTTTCTAAGATCATATCGTTGAGATAAAGTGTGGAAATGATATCTCAAGCTAGCAGCATTTATGTAACAGAAAGTTAAGATATTCTTCATCCTAGGGCGACTTGTTGAGATGATATAAAATAAAAAACATCAAAACTGCTGAAAAATGTCGTGTCACTGATATTACCAAACATGGGAATTTTTTTTCTGCTTAAAACAGAAGACTTTTCATATATTAAAATAGTACATAGTAACGCACTCAGTTATTGTAAAATTTGAAACATTTTAAGTAAATTTATTCGACCTACCCTAAATCCTACTATTCAAAGCAAATCCTCAGTAACAATTCTACGAAAACTCCATCAAATGCGAAAGTGCTGAGCGCGTTGCAGTGAAAGTTTATCACTCAACATTTTTCTGCAAATGACTAGAAGTAAGCGCGGCATAAAGTCGACTAAAGAGTAAAGCTAGAAGGACTAGATATTTGGAAAAATCATTAAACTCCAAACGAATTAAATCGAGTGTTAAGAAAGTCGTTTGGAAGTGCAGCATAATTGGGTAGTAAGTAGTAAGATGTTACTGCATACTTCTATTCGCTTTATCATAAGCGCGTAATCAAAGCGAAAATTGCCTAATGACGGCAGCACAACGCCGGAAGGGCAATAAAGCGATGAGGTTTTAGAGTGCAAGTAAGATTATTACTTCATTAAGGAAACTATTTTAGCGCGCGAGAAAAGAGGCCATAAAAGAAACAACTGCAATCCGAAGTGAAAACTTGGTGAGCGCTTTGGTTGAAAATGGAGTAATTTAAAAACTAAAAATATAAATAATTTTACAATTAAAAAACTGGGGTACTTCCAGCGTGTCATAAAGCATCGTAAAATCATAAATTTTTATACTAGTTTAAAAAAATTGTTGTTGGATTGCATACTTAAATAAGTTTACGCAAATACAACTCCGAACGCCATGTTTTCGGATCGTTATAACTTATAACTTTATGAGACTATGTGAAACGCCTAAATATGTTTCAAAGCCATGAACTCGCCTATTCTCTGCTATTAGATTAAACTTTCTCTCAAAGGTGCATGCAAACTGCATATCACTCCACTCCTCTCTCTGATAACACCATTTTTCAAGAAATTTAAATTCATAGGACAAGTTCTGTTTTGATAAAGTTTTAAATATCAAGTTCTCCCACATATTCACATACACACAATTGCCACACTTTTCCAAATTGCGCAAAAAATACCAAATTTTTGTCGAAAGCAGTAATTATGACCTCAACTTTAGCTTGGTTAAATTATTCTCAAATTGGTAAACATTTTATGCTTGCTAATCACACTGTCTCCTAAGCGCCACTTTTCCCTTTGCACTGCCACTTTATACATGATTATCCCACTTAAATGAAAACGTTTTAAAATTTCGCAAAGTAGAAATTAATATTGAAATGTCAACGCTTGAGTAAATGCAAAGCGCATATTTAAGCGCGGAAACAAAAACAAATCGTAAATTAGAGGGAAGCACCGGAGCATTAATGAAAAAAGTGAGCCCTGTAGGAAATACATTTATAAAATTATGAAATCATATCAGAAGGAACTGTGGGGTTTTTAACAATTTATATTTGAAAACAAAGCTGTCAAATTCAAGGATGTATTTTAAATTTTTGTATATAATATATTTTTAGCTATTTCGTACTATATTATATTGAAAGTATTCCTTTACAAAATTCTAAAAAATAGGGGAATTATCTACAAACGATTTTTTATTTATAAAATAAATAAAACTTTTTCAATTCAAAAACGATTGAAGAATATAACAGGGTATATAAACGAGTATTACGCCAAAGTGTCGAAGAAACTTATGAAGCATACACTAATTGTAGAGATCGGGAAAAATATAAATACATGTATGTCCGTCTATATATGGCAAACGTTGACTTGGATATATGACAGTTTTAAAGATATTGTTCTGAAACTTTGCACACGTACTTTTCTCCACAAAAAGCTGCTCATCTGCCGGAAACCCCGATATTGTATCCCTATGGCCTTTAGCTGTTATACAAATTTTACGAAAGATTCCATGTTCTTTTGACCCGAGTAATAACATATATGGTATGAAAGTTGGTGCAAACCCCCGAAATTATTAGCGACAATCTTTCGAATTTGTAATCATACGAATTTAGAGAAATTTTCATCACGGAAAACCTTTCCTATGCGATTAAGTATACCTCCAATTTCCTACACGGGTTTTTGCTCCTAAACATTTACAGATACCTTTGAATAGGCGAATATATGATGGAATTGGCGCGGCGGCACGTTGCATAATGCTTTGAGCATTTGATTATATTTGCGCTGCACTTGCGCTACAAGACTTAGCAGCCCTTTCTTACTTGCCGCAAATTCCGTGAAGGGCTCTATAGCTCCGTGAGCACGGCTGTGTTGCAAGGTATTGCACTATACTGTACACAAATGTCCTTTGAAAGCCACGCGTTATAGCTTTGACTCAAAGTCAAAGCTGGGAAAGCCTTTGCCATAAAGACACGGTGATATGGTTTTTATGATTCGCCTTTTGGCAATGAATGCGGAAGCAGCAAAGAGCAAATAGTGCTAAATATGCTGCAAAAAAGGAAAACAAAAATTGGCAATTACATATGAACACGTATACACCTGGTGCCCTTTCATCGAGCGCTTTCCACCGTGCATGCCGCGCTTTGATGTTCTGCCTTTATTTGTTGTACTTTCGCAAAAACAATTATGCTTTGATTAGCCGTTCACTACGTGCATGGCATGCTGTGTTGCGTGTGGGCGTGGTATGTGCGTTTAGTAAGCGTGGGCTATATGTATTTACATATGTAAATATCATGTTTTACAATAATATTTATTCACAGTTGAATAATAATTGATTGTTTGCTTTTTACTGAAATTTATTCGAACGCATAATGAAAACATATGAATAAAGCATTGAACGCAATTTGCTTTATTGTTTGATTTATCTGCTCTATTTTTTCAATTCCCCGGGTGTATGTTTGAAAAAGATGTGTATGTATGTGGGTATCAAAGTACACCAAACACCTAATTAAAAATTTATTTAATTTTCTCAATTAAATATTCGATTAGAAAAATGTAATGAATACGATCGGAATTTAATTTGCATGCGCCGCATAATTGCCAAACTAATCAACTACATACTGGCATGATTACAGTCAGGATATTGCCGGTGAAAAAAATGCATTGGTATTCAAAATGTTATTTTTGGCTAATTAGATTTTTTCAACATTATTTTTTAGTGTCACTTGGAATAATAATAATTTACCAAAAATGCGTAAAAATCTGAAACACGTGTAATCATTAGATTTGCTGATTCAAAATCAAATTATTTATCTTGTTTAACAATTTAAGTTATTAATTACAATTTTCCAGTGTTTTTACCATCTGCACAAGTTTTTAGAGCTCTATCTTCAAAGATGTGATTATTTGACTGAAAGAATATATCAAACAGATTATTACTCACAAGTCGCGGTAATTGTAAAAATATTGTACTCTCAGTGTGGTCCAACTAAGCACCATTTTACTTTTCCTAGTTTCCGAAATCGCAATATTCATAGCGAATAAACTGAGTTCCTACCCTTCTATAAGCATCAGATCCCTTTTGACTAATAGTACTATGTTCTGATCTATCCACTATTTCAATAACCAGGGAGTTATTTTAGGGTGCTTCTCCTTAAATGACGTTTTTAACACAAAAAATTTTCAATGGGATCAAGTCTAGTGTATATTGAAAATGTTTCAGCAATGTCTTGAGAAATACATTATACTTCATCATGAACACAAGTATTTGAGTGGCAGAAAGAGTTTTGGGAAGGTCGTGAAGTCAACGAAGTCTTGTGTCATGCGAAACGCCTATCCACCTTTGTGGCTGAAAATCATCATGCTGGGATATCAGTATCTCAACACCTCTTATGAACCAACTTAACTCAGTTTGGTTATTGTTTTGGATATGAAGTGTGCCAATGCTTGACTCATAGATTTTTTCCGCAAAAACGACGTAGAGTGGAGACTGCAGAAGAGGTTCTGGGACACTACATTCAAGAAACGGATCATTATTGTTTGGCTGAAAAAAGATAAAAAATTTAATTTGATTAAGTGTACTATTAGTAAATTAGCATGCCCGTTTGTATTGGCTCAGGAGCCAATTAAGTGCGAGATAATAAAGACAGGTAGGTTGACTTTTATATTTCGGGTTTGGAAAACAAAAACATATTTTTATCACGGAAAATCGCTTTATAGCTTTCCAAAATATTCTATATTAGGATTCATACCCTTAAGCCAATTGTCGAAGCCCTTTTGTCACTCTGTTTGAGGTATCTCCAAGACATGCGTCCTGAACGCTGTAGCGTCATCGAAATGCGTGTCGACAAACGTTGACATATTCGCTTATCTTTAACGTAGGGAAATAAAAGGAAGCCATCAAATTCATGTTTTAAGTAATCCAAAATGAAGTTGTTTTAGTAGATGTGTGATAAATTGCATTGTCGTAGTGAAAAGTGATCCGTCTTTGGTAGTTGGTTTTGGCTGATTTCTGGAAAGATAACTGGAGAACAAATGGTGAATTCGGCGCATCTTAGTTTATGCACCGCATCAATCTCTAGAACAACAACTGATTTTGGACGACCTTCCCGAAATCTGCCTTAGAGTGATCTGCGACCTCGATTGAATTCACCATACCAGAAATAAACACTGGTACTTGATGGAGCTTTACCGGAAAAAGGAATAAAATTCATCGAAGCATTGTTGTTGTTAATCCACGTCCAAAATTGTAAAAAAACAAACACTGAACCTACGTCTGAATTAAAATACGAAAGAATGTGCTGTTTTGTTTTGTTAGTCCGGGTCAATTTTGATCACATGATACAATAGATGCGGGTAAATCTTGACGATGGCCAATTGTCTCGATACTTTTTCTTAACTGTCCAATTTAGGGTAGTTTAAGGAAGAAACATTTTGGATGTCATATCGGAAAATGTGGAGAAATGGCTGCGAAAAGTCGACAATAGCTACTCCAAAAAATTTCTTCGAGGCTCAAAGCGAGTACATGAAAATCTTCTGATCCATATCAAGGAATGTTGAAATTACAACGAAGAATTATTTTTACCATCTAACTGTCGCGAATATTAGCATGGTAGTTTAAACAAACCTAACCGCCTGTTGAGGAGGTCTACTTATCGGTTCTGCTATATGCTGGTCTTCTGCCTCTCGGCCACGCTTTTAGAAAAGAACTGATCAGACTTAGTATGAGCTGGTTGTTAAAAATGGATAAGCTGACCTTTTCTCCAAATATAACCTATCGAAACTTCAAATTTCTTCATTATACATCAGGTAATGATGAGTCGATTGTCAGCTTCTTGGTTTCACCGTTAAACTATTTATGCAAATTTATACAATTTTGGTACAACTACATATGTAATCTATTCTTTGTTATCATAAACCTAACCCAACTTAACCTAACTACTAGAGATTAAAACGACTGACTTGTGGAAATTTCACTTATATGGAAAATATTTTTTTTATTGTACAAATGAAATGTCGTAAGATCTCTTAATATGTATCCTGAACTTATTCAGAAAATTTTAAAACTGAAAATAACTCCGCAATCATTTCTTGCTTTGCCTTTTATTAAGACTCGATAGCCGCAAAGAAATACATTTAATCTCTTCAAACTTGAAAACAAACTAATAACTTCATGACAATATTTGTTTTAAGAAATTATGCCTTCCAACCATTTGCTTTCTAAAATCCGTAGTGGCTTCTTTCCACAAATGGACTTCGGGATCAACTCTATAAATAAATTCTCTTATTATACTTTTACAAGAAACTATCTTCTATATTACGAACTAGATACCATAGGAAACCAGTTTCTTAAGCGAAAACTCTGCTTTCAATTTTAACAATAAAATTTGAAACAACTAAATTCTTTAATTAAGATCTACACCTTTCAAGTGGCATCACACAGTGCATTCCCTACTCGACCTGCTGCTAACTTGCGCATATTCATATTCTTTCCCAACAAATTTAATATTTAACCTCAATTTTAATTGCAAGAGTTCAACCTAAATGAGACGAACTTTTGACACCAATTATTCAGCAGCAGGTCACTTCTAAGGTTATGAACTACATAACTTTAATTTTCTACATTTAACCAACGACAGGCTGGGCGTCTACGAATTCGCAAGCAAGAGTCGAGTTCAGTCGAGTGGCATGCGGCATGCGGCGGGGGTGGTATAGTGGCAAATGGCATGTGGGGTGGTGTGTGTGCGCCCAACAACTTGGGAATTGCGTCTAACGACAACATACCAGTCACATTTAATTATGTTGAATGCACTTGAAGCGACGCTCAGCTGCGCGCAAATGCAACAACAGCAGCAAAGCGAAACGGCAATGCGGCCTGAAAGGAGTGAACCATCAACGGCACCACCAACAGCATGAGCGCCACTCAGCTTTACTTGTAAGTTGGATATTATGCGGTGGCATGTAGCGCTCGCAAAGCCACAGCCACCGCGACAGCCGTAGTTACAGCGGTCTTCGCCCGGCGCTTGAGCAAACAATGCACAATGAAGCTGTGAACATCAACTGAAACTGAAGGGAAAAATACGATGACGACGTCACCAACGAGGAAATGGGAAAATTACGAAAGATGGAAGCTCGCAAAACTGACCCAAATATTTGTGGCGGCGAAGGCAAGCAAAAATACAAAAAGTCTAAAACAACAACAACAAGCAGGCAGTAGCAATGTGCCAATTTTTATTTATAGCAAAAACAAGGCGTAATTCATCATAAATTGTGTTGGACTGACGACTTCATAGCTGGTAGTGGGCGGCGGATGTTGTAAGTGAAGCGAGTTTGGACGTTGCTTAGCTGGTTGCAAAGTTAGATGAGAATTTCGTAGGAATTCAATTCAGAAGATTTGTGTCTTTTTTCCTAATTCGGTCGTACAACTCCAATTGCCAAAAGATGAAAGTGGAAGTGCTTGCCAGCGCTGCTTGTTTATCCTTCTTTCAGAGAATTCAAATTCAAAATGTATATGTACTAATGTAGGCATGACCATCCCATCTTGAGTAACCGTAATCTCGGTCAATGCAATACGTAGAGAAAAACTTTACTTTCATTGAGATCTTCAATCCACGAATGAATGAAGAGGAGATTAATAAAACAATTATTAGTTAAGCCACAGGGATTGATTTACAAGCTCCTTATGTAGTTCATCGCTACTGAGCTCGCAGGCAGGCGAACCGTCGCTTTATGTCTTCCAGGTCATCGGTTAAAGGTATTCTTCATTAACTTTTAACTTCACGATCAGAATCTATGTATTTGCTTTTCTGTTTTATAACAGAACGTTTTATTGAGCTTAGTAATCCAAAAATTACATTCTTGATTTCTAAAAGTATTCGATGTCAAACCGAAAAATCATATAACTTACTCTTTCTTCTACCTAAAAATTCTAACGCTTTTGATTCGAAATTCAAAAACACACCAGAACAAAGTTAACGAAAGAACGAACTTGACCGAACGCTGCTAAGCTCTACGCTTTACCATGTTTTACGCTTTGAACGGATATGCCATGAGGGCAATAACTTTATAAATATCTTCCTTTAATTCATTCCATTCAGCTTAACTTAAATCCCTTTGAGACTATATCAAACGGAAATATTAACCTCCTATCAGACTCTCTAATAGACAATCGTGGCACAGCTGTTGTACAGCAACCAGTCGGGCCATGTGGCGGCATGTCAAAGCGATAACCACCAGCTTAACGCAACGATAACGAAGCGCAAATGCAAAGTGTCCTGGCTGTTTTGGCAAGTGTTGCAGCTATGATTGCGTTTCACAGTTCATTTGTGCCCATCGCCGCGCACTCAGTGGCAATTTCATTTCTCATCTAGCAAACCGAAGGCACACAAACTGCAATGGCTGCAGACTGACGCGCACGTCGGCTGACAGCCCGCCTGCTTGGCTGGCTGTTGATTGCGCGCCACACAGCCATATGATGCATCATCGATCGCTGATGGCGTAGACTGATGGCCATGATGGTAGTGTGCCGACGCTTATCAATTTTGGCGCTTTGAGTGTTTCCACCAAGATTCTGACTGATTGAGTATGGTGTCGCGGTGTTTGCATTGTATTTCCCCGCTGTTTACATTTCATGTAGGCGCGCACCTTCACACGCACATGCAAACGATTGCAGGGCTCCCTACATTACCCTCTACTGCGTGTGTATTGCGTGTGTGTGCGAAAAATGGCAAACTGCAATCATGCAAGTTGGTTGTTCTTGGTCGTTGCTCCTTGGTCCTTTGGCCCGCTGATGGCGAAACGCGCCAGCAAATAAGGCAAAGACGACAGTGTTGTGTAATTGAAACACGCGACCCAGCGTCAACGGCGTGAAGGTGACAACAACGTGCGCGCTACAGCAACAGTGGTGTCTTTGCAGCGTAACGCCTTCGAGGCGTGCGCACAATGCGAAATGCCTTTCAATTTTTGTAA
This sequence comes from Bactrocera correcta, assembly GCA_027475135.1. Classification (NCBI taxonomy): domain Eukaryota; kingdom Metazoa; phylum Arthropoda; class Insecta; order Diptera; family Tephritidae; genus Bactrocera; species Bactrocera correcta. The sequence continues at coordinate 154,188,577 of CM050323.1, forward strand.
ATTTCCACTTTGACACAGACATTTATGATGATGGCCACCAGCAGCACAGCAACAACTCGCCACTTTCCTTTATCACCACATGCCTCTGATGCATCTGTATCGCAGCAATTTCACTTAAAGTAACGGCGCGCGAAATACTACAACGCGAACTGCATTAAAAGAGAGACGAGACAAAGCTTCAAAGTAGAGATTCGATATTTGCGCTTCCGAAGATTGCGGACAGACAATTGCAGCAAGTGGAGGGAGCATTGAAAGACAGTAACTGCTCACACAAAGTAGACTGCTTCCATGTGTATATTTATGTGTGCATGTGGTTGCATGCGCTAACTTGTAAGCCGCTTATATGGGAGACATTCCTAACTGTTCTTACTGCACATCTATCTCTTGTTGCATAAAGTCATAAAAGCGGTTGCGCAAATTCGATTTAACTCGCTTTTCTTCCATTTTCCAATTATGTTTGTACAGCCAGAGTATGCGTATGTGTGCGCGAAAACAATGAAGCTTGAGTGCTTCACTCACATTATTTCTATTTATTTTTTTATTTACCACTTGAATTAAGGGCTTTTGTATAACTAAATTAGTAAATAGTTTAAGAAACAAGAAAAAACGCCACGATACTATAATGCCCTTTTCAAATAAAAAAAAATTCTTATAAGAATTTGAAACCTATCGTTCAGTTTGTATGGCAACTAATATGCTATTGGGATCCGATGCCAGCAATTCCAACAAATGAGTAGCTTATTGGTGAGAAAAGATCGTGTGCATCTGAAAAACCGCGAGACTTCTTCATGTATATTGAGACAGATTGGAAGACACAGATAAATTGACTCAGCTGGTAATGCATTCATTGCATTTTTGGCTTTAAATTCGGTCATATTCTTGACTCGATGTGATAGCGCATTATCATTGTGTAAAATCTTTGAATTGTTCCTCCACAATTATGGTCATTCTGGACGTACATATGTTCTCACCTAAAAGGCTCAATTCGATCCCTCGACTGTCTTTGAAGGCTTTGTATCACTCGTAGGCTTGCGTGTTTGAATCAACCCTTTTTTTTAACAATTGCAATGATTCCAATAAAAATAATAAATTTTTTTATCCATTGTAAAAATCGCAACGTACTGCTGAGGTGTACCGACTCAAGGAGCTGCTGTAAATAAATTGATTGACAGATCGTGCTCATATTTGGCATAGAAATTAAGCACAGTCCTAACAACTTAGTAAAATGCGATTTTTGATAAATAAGGTAAATCAATTACAATTTCCGGGCACTTTTTTATCACAATGTGTGTATATTTTATAGAATCTCAGAGATTTCATGGCAAACTTGATATGCTATGTTCAGGGTAAAAAAAATTAAATATATCAAAACAAGTAACAAAGTTTGGGTGGAACCTAAGGTTAGATTTTAATCCAAAGCTAAAATTTTCTGAAAAAAACTTAATATTCGAAATGACAATACATTTAGTTTATGGAGCTTAAGGAAAGCTACGAATCGATTTCATTTAACAGAACATCGTCTTCAGTTCATCAAGTGATATATGGGAACCTGCTTTAGAGGCTTCAAAATATCGATTTTTTTGGGAGGGGAAAAAAATAATTGATTAAAGCAAATTTCTAGGATTTATAGTTATACATATATTTACATCATTATTTATATTTTTTTCACAATTTTTTTGGATACGAAATCTTTGATATACTGCCTTTGGAAAGCACTTGTCTGATGCATTTCGCATGTGGATTTGTCCGACGGCGGGCAGGATGCAGGTCGTAATATTTATCGGAAATAAAAAATTCAGAAAGATTCATGAATTTCATAAAAAAATGTAAAATTTTAAAATTTTTTTAAAAATTGAAAAAAGGGGTTTTTGGCCAAAAAAAAATTACTTTATGTTGTTTAAAAATATGTTTAAACTTGACTTTTCTTTTTTAGTTTAAACAGAAGATAATTTAATGCCAAAGATAATAAACTTTGCCCCTATTCCATACGAAGGTTTTGTTTTCTATGCTGCCCGCCAATTACGATCAAGTTTTCGCTTTCTGCCCAAGCGCTAATACATCTGCTAACGCTCGGTCGCTCTTTCTTTTCCAGCTCCGAAAATATTTCGAATTTTCATCAATAACTTTGAGGACATATTCTCAGATAATTTTTTAAAAAGATTTAAGCAAAAAACGAAATCGATTTTTTGAAGCTTCTAAAGCAGACTGCCCCTTAAATGTTCTTATAAAAATTGTACAGAATATTCAGAATTTTTAAATAATTGTATAAATAATAACAAAAGCCTGGCTTGATCATATTTAAGTGATGTTCGCTATAAATCAACCTCAATACAAAAGGGTTAGATGACTACTCACTGCTGTACTCAATCTACACTTTTCAAGTTATGACTTTGAATTAAAGTGAACGTACCTAAAAAGCAGACAATGAGGAGTCCAATAATAAAAACTTAAATAAATGACGACTGTGTCAGTGGCAGGAAGGCACTGTTGTACTAATGGAAAAACGCCTACAAACCAACACATACGAGTATTCGCAGCAGTAGGCGCTTAAAAAGAACAACTGAGAAACCGTAAATTTTCCGCCACACGCAGCCCTCTCTCTACCATTTAACGGACATTGCCTTGACGCTTGCATTTCGACCAGTTTGCTTTCATCGTGAAAGTTGTCACACTCGCATTTTATGGTAACGTTCGAAAAAGTTAGCGTCAACATAACAAATGGCAACGCATCAATCTTAATCCGCGCAATTATTAAAAACCGCCTCGTCGCGAATAACAGTCAACAGTTAGTTCGGCGCTATGAGTCCGTCATCCCATCAAAGAGCCAGCAGAGTATCTACAGCGATGCGTTGTTGCTGGAATATTAATGCGCAACTTTTGACTTGACTCATTTAAATTAAAAACGAGCCCAAATGAAACGCGTCCCCTTTTCTTCCCTTCCCGCTTTTGTTAATATTCAACGGCACTAATTCGCCACGCTTTGCATGGGATAGCCCAAGCGCAAGCAGGGCAGCCAAGGACGCTCATTTGTATAGGCAGCAGAAAATAACATAAAATTAAAAAGTACCGTTAAAATAAAACGCCCACAAAAGAAAACTCTAAGTCAATGGATGGTGATGAAATCGTTGTTTTAAAGGCGTAGGGGGGGGCCTTTATTTTTAGTAAATTTTACTCTAAGGAAAAAAAAAGTTTCATTATTTTCCAAATTTTTTTTAAAGAATCTTTATGTGGTTTTAATTTTGAAATCTTTTTCTTATAATAAGTACCAAAGTTCTTAAAATTATTTTCTCCCATATATTTGTATACAAATATTTTTACACATTAGAGTGGCACTTAATTTTATAAGTATAATTCTTACAACTGATTTCCTCAGTGTTAATTTTTAACTTGATTCTACTGTTGACAAATGGATCACATATAAGCTTCGATGCTGTGAAATCTTACTTAAGTGCTGTTTATGACTGAAGTGCCAAAAACTAATATTGGGCGTATTTTCCAGATGTGGCTCCCAGGCAGAAATTACGGTGCAGGGCAAAAATTTCAGAACAATGAGGAGGCTAACGCCGCCACCGAGACTTGCAGATCTCCAGAAGCACACAATTTCAAACAGATTCAAAGGCAGCACAAACACTGCATGAAGTTAAATAAAGCGAAACCACGTTGAAACAAAATTTCCACTTTTAAACACATTTTTTTTGCAGAATAAATACATATTGAAACACCCTCGTATTTATGCATCTAAAGTAAAAACACACTATTAAGCTAAATATCGCTGGCCCAAAAACAAAAAGATCTAACTAATGACTGTCATAGCTGTTTCCTCATAATTTGTGCCATCATTCGTCATAAGCGTGATAATGTTTTTGTTTTGCTCAACTTGCGGCATATTTTATGTGCGTACTTCATATTGAAATTAAAGTGATGATATCAATTAATTCGCGACTTTATGGCGGAAATAAATCTGTGTTGAAAATTCACTGCGATGATTTCTGCAATTAAACGTATTTATAGAAATGTGTACATGGATACACAGCAGCACAATGACGATTGAGCTTTACGTTCAATACATTTTGATTATGAGCCGCACTGCGGTAAACAGAGCACTAAAGATTAGCTTGATTAAATGAGCCGAAATGTTCACTTTGGGAACGAGAAAAATAAATTTTCGCTTCTCATTTGCCTGACCTGGTTGTGGTTGGTCATTATTAGCTTCGTGTATCTGCCCGGGAGAAAGAATTGCAAATCAGGACGATTTATGAGAAAGCAAATTGATGGAATGAACCTTGGCTTTAATATAACAGATATAAGTTTTTGATAAACGTTTGACTAGATGAAACAAAATTTTATAATTTTTCTATTTTAATTAAAAAAAAAACCTTGTTATATTAAAGAAATTAATTAGATTTTATAAAAGTTCTTGTTATGGTGGGTATTATAATAATTGCGTTGTAGTGTTGTAGCTATCCTATTTTGAAACATGATTTATTTTGTCACTGGGACTTATTTGGTTCCTTGACCTTTCATTTATTAGAGACTAGAATGATGCATATTATTCAAATAGATTAGTTGTTATTTTTCACACTAAATTTTGTCTCTTCTCTTCTTCACAAAAACCTTCCACTAGAGAGAAAAAGTAAGAAGACCTAAATACAAAGATATGTCACAAAAACTCTCGTGAAAAAGATTTAACTCTATTTCGATAATTTTTGGAAGAAGTTTAGCGCTATATTTTTTATACGCTTGCAGCACGTTGCTACGAAAAAGATAAAGGGAAAATATATATACGTGATAAGGATGACGAGACGAGTTGAAGTCCGGGTGACTGCCTCTCTGTCCGTCCGTATAAGCTATGACTTAGATATCTGATGAAATTTTATGCACATGCTTTTTGGCATAAAAATAATGCAAAGCTCGTAAATAGGCGTAATCTGACAACTGCTATACCACAAAGTACCGTTAAAGGAAAACCTATAACGTGCCATAACTAAGCATTAAAAAATATATACTTGTAGAACTGTAATATAGCGCAGACTATCGCAGTAGCATGGGCCACCAGTGGGCCAAATGTTTTTGAAAAAGTGGGCGACACCCCCTGGCAAAATGTTGTACCTAGAGACCTGCTCAACCGATTTCAACCAAATTCGGTTCATGAAATTTCTTCATTTCTTTACGACAGTGTGAAAATTAGCGAAATCGGACTACAACCACGTCTACTTCCCATATAACTAAATTTCTAATTTCTTTTGATTCTTTCACTTTCCGTACACAAATCAAAAAGCAATTAATATAACGAGAAGGAACTTGGCACTAATAATTTATTTGAAGTATGCCAGTTTATGATCAAAAATTACCAAAGTCCCCAAATACAGTAAGTGTAGACTCCAGTATCTATATTCGACTTTTGACCGAAAATATCGGTCAATGTATCGGTTATCCAATTTAAAGAAGAGAAAATTGCTTGCATCAAGTCAATACTTCACTGAGACCCTTTATACCTAATTAAACCGCATAAATTAGCTAATATGTTAATAGAATTGAGGAGAGCGTTTCACAGCAATGATAAAATTAATTCAATCAGCCTGTCTCTTTCTTTGACCCCAATATACCGCACCAATTGGTAAAAATGTGTGAAATTTGAATGAATATCAAACTTTAGAAAAATTTATTGACAATAAAAAACACAAAAATTGACAAAATTTCGGTTTTTGATCGAGAAACTGGCAGGCCATTTTACTATAGTATCAACAAAATATGCAGAAAACATTTGATAGTGATCGGATCATTTGTTTCCGAGAGAAAAATTTAAAATACGTGGTTTTGAGAAAAACTCAATGGAACTAAATGGTGATTGAACTGAGTTAAAGCTACACTGTAGAAAACTGCAAATACATACAAAAACTCATAAATAATTGAAATGAGAAAGAAATCATGTCTTTTGTAGTATCTCACTAGATATTTCTCTTAAAGTCATTACAAAATAGTTAAAATTCTATCGTATACTGTACTTAATCAATCGTTTGTAGTCTGACTTACTAAATTAAAGTACAATTCTTACTTTGCAAAGGTTAGAATTTTTTCACGTTCACAGAGACAAGAAAACTATTATATTCATTTCTCCAAGGTAGTTGTATGCAAAATGTATGTTTCTGATTTATTGAATTTAACTAAACTTCCTCAATGCTAAATAATTTGAGCACAACTTAATATTAAATTTATAAGCCTCATTCTCCAGCTATTGGTTTAATAGCAAACCAAAAGCCAAGTACTTACTATAATTCATTGTTCACTACAAAGCTATGCACATAATTCTCATTTTGTTGAGCTTGATCATTTTAATACAATTTTTATTGCCTTTTTATTGCCACGGGTATTAAATGTTGGTAATAAACTAATTTCCTCTTGAGGGATGAGAACAAGTTTGCGTGGAAATGCTGGATTTCCTTCGTGGCAATATGCAAAAGAGGCATAATTTTGTACATAGCATTGTTTAGTATATATTCTGTATAGTAGATTTCTTGTAACATTTTATATAAATGTGGATTTTTTGGAATTATGAAATTTAAAGGTAAATTATATACAACTATTCGGAATACAGTTTACCTGCAAAAGAAATTTTTGATATTTTACTTCTATCAAAAGTTTAATTTCTTTATAAAGCTTTAAAGACGGATTTTTAATTTGCTTCACACGAATTCCCTCGTGTCCAAAGCCAAAGGTATATTTCGCGCGAAATTTAAAGAAGAATTTGCAAAGAGAATTTGTGAACGAAAGTCGCCAGCAGAGCTCAGTAGCACCATGTGGCATGCAACATGAAAAATAAGAGGTGTGTGGTCGGGCTGCAAATAATTTCACACTTTAGCGAGAAGAATAAGAATTTTCTGTGAGTTTTTATGGTTGGCGCCGAAAACGACAGCGCAAAAAAGTAAACAATTCATTAAAGATGGAGTGAAGCGAGTGTCAGTGACATTCTCTCTCAATCATTGTTTGTATATATAGTTGTGGGTGGGTATTTTGTTTTTGTTGCCTCCAACTTTTGCTTATTACACGATTTATGTCCACTTTTCTGCCATTAAAAGCTGCGGTGGAGAACAATGAAGAGACGGTGTATATGGAAGTTGCTGTATTGAAGTGAGTGTGGTAGAAACACGTCCATTTGTATAGGTATTTCAGTGCTTTTATATATACATATGTATGTATACATTTTATTTTTAAATCCATGCACCACAAAAGCTACTTTTTTTGGAACATATTCATAATTTATAAAAAAAAAATTGAGTGTTTGGTAAAAAATTATTACCCAGTCATGAGACTTTTTTAAAATTAACAAATTTTGATTATTTTCAATTTTATTGCAAATCCCGATATTATATAAACCATTTTGGTAAATATTAATTATTTATTTTTAAGAAATTATTACATACACAAACCCCCAAAAACCCCAAATTAATTACCACGACTACTCTGTCACAATCATATATTACTTTCGAGAAGTTTATCAATCCCGAAATTTAATAATAATTCAATTATAAAGATTTTCTGCAGATATTATTTATTGAAATATAATTTTTGCGAAAATATTGAGCTTTTTCACATAATACTTCACACACAATCGATACCGAAACTAATCCCGAAATTTCGGGACCACTATTACAATCCCTCAGTTCTTTATTTTTTTACCCCGATAACTCTATTAGCTGCGCAAACTAAAATATTACAAGAAAAACTTTCACAAATATTCACAACCCGAAAGTGTCTTTTTTCTTAATGACAGTGCGCACGGGTGTATAAGCAATAACCACATTTTGCACGCGCGACCAACAAGCAAAACAATAATAAAAAATGCTATTTCACAAAGGAAAAAAAAAACTTGACAAATGCGTGGAACTGCCCACAGACCCTCTACCCAGGGCAACAATAACAAATTACCCAGTATGTATGTATGTAAATGCTTAAGCTTTCACACGCAGCCAACACACACACAGATATGCAGAGAGCACAGCCGAAACGGCAAAATATTGAGGGTGTGTGTGCAAAAATGCCATCAACTTTGCGCTTCTGCCGTAAAATTTCTCATTAAGTTACTTTGACATGGCAAAGGCGAAAAAAATAAAAAAAATATGTGGACTATTAATTAGGTCCGGTTAAAATGACACTTACGCATGACACGCATAATATTTTTATCCACTTGCTGTTGCTGTTTTTCTTCATGCATCAGCTTTCACTGAAAATATAGGTAGTTATGTATACAACCATGTGGATTTAACACATTGCCAACTCACCCATACACTGGAACATATTACCGTCATACTCAGCATATTTCAAAATTGATTGAGCACTCCGAGTGCCAGAAGTTTGTTTTCGGCTTTCCGCTTTTTTTTGCATTCCTGTGCGTCCTTCACACTGGGGAGCAAGCGTATAAATAAATGTTTTTATTCTCATTCTGTTAATACACCGGTCAGCAACGAGTGTAAAGACACATATAATTTTAGCCGCGAACTTTGTCTGCTGCTCGCCTAAGCTGTTTGAGTGTGTAAGTTTGTAAATTATCAAGCTTACTTATAATAATTTCACATTTAGTAATTCTCTTCACACTTTATTTGTGGGAAGAAGAAAAGTTGCCCGACGCGACGTCGAAGTGAGCCGCTTTCTCTGTCAATCCAAGATACACTCCATTGCGTGTTGGCATACTTTGAGGTCATTATTTGTTTAAGTTTCAAATTTTCACGCTATCAAAAATGCCGAGCCTTGGTTTTTGGCAGAAATTATTAAAATTCTTCTTTCTGCTATTCAGTATTCATGCGCAGTGCAAATGAGGTGGCACTTGGAACCGCAAAAGTTCAAATGGCGACAATATTACTTAGATCGACGGCTCAGTCTCGTCGTTAAGGTGTGAATGTCAGTGAAAGTTAAATAAAGGCAAAGTTTGTGCTAAAAGCAGAGACCTTCGAAGTTTTAGTATGCATAAAGATGTTCGGTTGCTCATTACAAATTTAATTTGGATTTGTAAAGTTACTAAAGTAATAAACTCCTTGGTTGGTTATTGGGTTTGTGCTGGGACTTGGAAATATGATTGCATTAAATACAGTTATGTGTAAGTACATGACCAGAGCTTGGTTTGAAAAGAGAACATATACGGGTATTTATAAACTGGATAACTTGGTGTAATATGTTGCCTATCCGTTCTTTAGATCAAGGTGCTCACCATTTCGGTATATGCCCGAAGTAACTTCGGAATATCTGAATAATGCTTTGTGAACCACTATTCCACATTTAGTGGTAGTGGTCGCTGGGTATCACTTCAGATATTTCGATGAAACCTTAGCGTCAAGCAAGGAAGGACTCTTGATCCATTTAAAAGGGACTATTAATTCTGATAATTTTGATCCAAATCGAATTACCTTCGGTCTTAAATCCATTCAGTTGTTCTGTCCGCTGAACCATAATAATAAAGAAATACTCAAGTACAATGATGTACATATGTAAATTCTTTACCAAAAAGGGATAAGCGAGTAGCATCTCCGGTATTAAGATTGGACTAAATACCGATGTTTCATTAAACAATTTTTTATAGAGATAAGTCGAAAGCTCAGCTGAGTGAAACCAATAACCACTAATCATAACCGATTTTCCAGCGAGTCATTGAATAAAGAGGTAGCTATTCTTGCTCATTTTTAATTTAAAGGAAGACACTCTGTTTCGTAAAGCGTATAGTATCCAGTAGTAAGTAAGCTTATAATAACCAAGGGAATTTCATTACAATAAGTTCTTAGAGGACCCAAAATTTATATCCTTAAAAGGAACTATGCCATCATATTCAACGAAAGATGAACTGGCCTCGTCAGACTTATTAATATCAAGTGAACTTTCGAACAAGTAAAGAAAAACGATCTCATAGGAAACCATAAAGATGACATATGGATCAATTTACACACAATTATTATAGTCAAGAAAAAAATACCCTACTTGGATCAATGTGTAGTTTTATCGATTAAGTGTTTGTTAAGTGTGATTAATTGTAGAACTCCAGGAGCAATTTCATAAAAAATAATTCAATTCTCAGCCTACTAAGTCTAAGAGAATTTTTTTCAAATTTACGCCAATATAGTAGCTCAAGATAGTCTGCAAAGTCTATAAAAGTGGTGGTGCGTTTTTACTGACGTAAGTGTATTGTTTTAATATAAAATCGTGTATGCGGAAAATGTTCCACGGATCATTTCGAAAAGCTTTGACTAAGAAACTATGGGTCTAAAAAAGTTTCGAGTCAGCAGTTTTTAAGGCAAAATATTTGGCTTATGCCCATTCATCGTCGCCTATTTCTTATGTCGGTCGGGATTTTATCCGATAAAAAAAAGTTTGCTGTAAGTTTAAAAGCAATCCAGAATGAATGATAAATGAATTTTGAAGGAGGCATGAACAAGCAAAAATATTCTCGGACGGACATTTTGTATACATTGGTCGGAGAATGAGATCGAAATTGTTTTTTATGTATGCATGCTACAAAAAAAACTTTCAGTCTGTTTAAAATTCCATAGTTTTACCTTCACATATCAGCTGCCACTTGATGTTTTCTCTTTAAATCCATATTGCGACTATTCAAAAAAGACTTTAAAAATAAATAATTTATGCATAAACAAAATCAGCACTTTAACAAATTAAACATTTGCATGAAAATGTAATTTATTAGTAGAAATTTAAGAATCACTGCTAAGCCGCTTGCTTAAAGCCCTTGCAATAAACACTGCAATTCAGTTATTTGATTTAATTTGAAATTTACTACACTAAGGAGCTTATGAATTTTATAGAAATAATAGAATCAATTTAGCAGCTCACTTGCAACATGGCGCCCACACAAAAGTAGAACACCATGTCACCGATACATTTGCAATGCACTTTCACCGCTGTTTGCATGCGTTTGCATGTTTTCACGAATAACAAAATCGTCAGGATAATCGCAGGATTATGCAAAATTACAAAACATAATGACACAAAGAGACTAAGCGCTACTTAAAGTGATTTCAATAAAATTCAATGTTGCTACTTGGCAGCAGTTGGCCGACAGCTGACTGCCAGCCAAAGGGATCAGCGCTGATGTGGCGCTCACTGGACGATACACCCACAACCATATGTATACTTATGCACAAATACACAAACATACAAGTATATACCCGTAAGAGCACAAAGGCTCCTGTTACATTTGCAGCATTAAGCTAGACTCTGGCTGATGGACAGCAGATGAATTATTTCCTCTCCTTCTCGGCATTGGAGCAGCAGGTGCACTACACCAATACACACACGAGCAGCAAAGCATAACGGTACAAATATATAAATCATTTCATTTGTATATACATATGTATATACCAGCAAATGGTGGCTTCATTTCATGCTGAAGCTCCAAAATTATGTTGCTCTACAGCACAGGCTCCTTGAAAGCATGCACACGCTGCTTCTTGCGCAAACGTTTAAGTTTGGCTGTGGCATGTACGAGTGTGTATTTGTGTGTGTGTGTGTTTAATTGCGGCATGTTGTTTGAGCTTCATAACGAATTGCTTACAATAATTTATTGTAAAAACAAGCAAAGATTTTCATAAAGTAGTAATAAAAGGATTAAAATGTACTTAAGCACTTGTGATGTTGCAAGCGTAATTTTTCGTTAGCATCGCTTGCTGCTCGACTTGTGCGCTCACTTGTACAGCAGATTATGTTGAAATGCTATTCTAAGCTTCTGAGGTGGCTCGTAAACAATATGTTTTCAGTAAATTGAGAAAATATTTTAATAATTTTGAGAGATAAAATGATTGTCGGAAACGTTTTACTTAATTGACTTTTGGAGTTTTCGCATCTTTTGTGTGAATTTTGAATATATTTAAATTTTTTAGTGAATTTTGAATTACAACTGTAATTTAATTGCGTTTGGATTTAAGAGCATATAAATTGTGCTGTTATTTCTAAGACAAATAACAAGAGAAGTAAGTGGTGCTGTGTTGCTTGAGAGTTTCTCATGCTTTTATTTTAGGTTTGATCATTTGAGGCGGAGGTAGATGATTAAAACTTTCAAATTCAGACCTTAAGTGTTCATTATGGTTAATATCTGAACCAAAATTTTTCTAACTAGCTGGTATATTAACTTAAACCAAATTTCAAAAAATTGAAGCTACCTAAATTGGAAGAATGCTAACTCTTTCTTAATCACTTTTTTTGTAGTTGCTGAAATTATAAGCTAACACTTTTAAGTTGTATCCTTAAGACGAGCTTCTTCGTCTAAGTTGTACCTTACTCTGTTAAAGTTAAAAATCAAACCAAATCGAGCCTTCAAAGAGTGGGGTTAAAGCTTACTGAATTTGAAAACCATAAAGCCTCACATTCTTATGCTCAAAATTTGTGATTATCGAAACTTTGTGGTCGGTAGCATAATTTTGGATTAGAGTTAAGTTTTAATAGGATATAACAGGTGGCGCAAAAATTAACTTCCGATGTTTTTTGGAAAATGAAAAACTTTTCTAAAAAATGAAAAACTTTGATTCTGCTTGTGGATTATTTTTGCTTGGTCTTTTAATTTTCGAGAATATGATATCATATAAATTGTCGTCGCCACGGTTGATTGCCATTTGAGCACTTTTTAATGCATTTTTCATCACTTTGGCCAGAACTTCCGGCGATAGGTCCTCTCATTCTTGACGCGTATTGTCTTTAGGAGCTGCAGTCTGAGGCTTGTTGACATAAGCCCGCGACTTCTAAAAGCCCCACAAACAGAAGTCTGGAGCGGTTAAATCAGGCGATTTTGCCTGCCAGTGAAAATCGTCAAAACGGGAGTTTAGGCGCCCGGGAAATGCAGCCTACAGCACATCAGTTGTGGCACGCAGTGTAGCGTACCATTGTTTATTTACGTGTACCTCGCATGTGTTTGTTTCACAAATACCACAAAAATCAAAACAGAACACATTAGAGGTCAATTGCAAAATTTATAGCATCTTCTGATCATCTTCTGACTTTTGTGCCTCCCTGTATTAAGTTTGCCACGAAGTTACCCAGACCAAAACGCGGGAATCTCTATAAGGTATTTTATAAATGATCAGCGCGATAACCTGAGTCGATCCAACCTTGTCCGTATCTATGAGTGCAAACTAAGTCCTCAGTTTTTTGGGATATCGATCGAAAAATGTTTAAACGAATTTTTCTCGTCAAGAAGTTGTACAATTGTCCAACGAAATTACGTACCTTGAGGATAATTTTGGTTAAAGTCCAAATAAAATACCGAATCATTATGTCTTAGATTAAAGTTGTAGTTCCAAAGTACCTTTATCGCATATCTACACTTTGTAAATTCACCCTAGTTAGGAGTGGTTCTTTTATAAACTTTAAAAGCAATGCTAAGCCGGCCTCAAGTCGACTCACTTTGAAGGGATTCATATTTTAAAATTTTTATTGCCAAAAATCCTGTTCGAATAAAGATTTTTCCCAAAACATCTATTTAATGTCCGTTGAGATCGGTCGGTAGTTAAACAGTCAACAGTCATTTGCCAGCTTCTCTCTTTTCGCAACGAAAGCAAGCCAACAAAGTGATTCAATTAAAGTTTTAGTTGAACTCAACTCAGTTTAAATTGAAATTATCAGCTGTGAAGCCATTACCACCACTTTTAGTGAGCGACAGACACTCCATTCAACATGAATATACCATATACTTAGCTAAGTAACGATTTTGTTATGCCAAAAATTGTCAAAAAACAACAACGGGGATCAGCTGTCCAGCAACTAAACAGATTAGAACAAACTACAACAAAAATTAAACAACCATTAAGCGCGGCTGTAATTGTGGCAGCAACAGTTGCTGCAACACCCACCAAATCACACACATAATAGCCAGCGGCAACCAGTTATAGCTAACGGTTATTAGCCAGCACAGCAGGTACAGTTGAGTAGCGAAAATAATAAGCAATTCACTTTTTCGGCTTGCGGTGATTGCGAGCGCAGGTGTAGGTGTGGCGCGTGCTGACCAGATTGGCCGTCGGTAGGCCGCTGGCTCGCTGGTCGCTGGCTTTTGTTTGTCACAACGACTACAAGCAGCCGCTGTGTGGTGGCGATATGGCCAAACAGCGCTTGTGGCGTACCTCAACCACAGTAATGCGTTTCGAAATTTCGTTAGTACACAAATACATGCGCAGCCACTAAATTTTATTCGCTTCGTTGGTCTGGCTAATAAATGGTTAATTAAAAAGAACAGCACGCGCACACAAATACCAATGCGTTGTGCATGTGTTCGTGCATAATTTGTGTAAACGTGTGTGTTTACTGTAGGCCGGTAGCCTTGTTGTGGTGCGAGTTAACTAATTTCATTAAAGCTGGCCTTCTGCTAAATTATTGTTGAAGCCAATACTGTCTGCGTTGCAGAAGTTCTTTAAGATTGTTTGTTGCTGCTGTTGTTGTGCCGTAAATCAAGTGTCCTGTAGTGGCTTAAACCATTTACAACATTTCAGCTTTTGACATATGCATAAATTAATACCGCTTCACCTTTTAACATTAAAAAAAAAAAACATATTTTTTCGCATTTAAATTTTTTTTTGCCGTTTACTCATTCAAGCATTTACCGCTTAATTCGTTTTTATTTAATTTGTATTTAAGTGTCTCAGGGAATTTTGCACAAACAAGGGCGCACTAAATACACATGTAAATACATACATAAAACAAATTTAAATAAAGCTATTGCACAACAACAATACCACCAACAAGTGCTCCAATGCTGTAAATGCGTAAAAAATTGATTATTGGTAATTATAAAGTAATTTGAAACTCTTAATATAAAGTGGATTTTATTTCACCGTTATACGCATTCGATGCGCGTGTAATTTAAGCAATGTGTAATTTGTAAACAAAAGCAAAAATTAATGACATAAAAATAAAATAAAAATGAAAATGCGAAAATTACACTCAAAGGTGAACATAATGTTTGTGTATAATATTGCGTACGAAAATAAACATGACATTATGGCAAAACAAAAGCACGAACAAAAACAAGTAAACAAATATATGTATTTTTTTCTCCCTCGCTGATTTTCGCAGCGATCAAACATGAAAAACGCTATTACAATTTTTAGCACATTGTCGCTTTATTTAACGATTATTTATGCGCTTATAGAAAAAAATATAATCAATTTAATACAGGGTGCAACAATCCTTATTTTGCTGCAATAGTGCTCAATGAAGTTGACATTTAAGACACAAAGCTATCAAAAATTGAACTTTTGAGCCAAATATGTAGTATATCCGATGGAAATAGTTATAAATGAGTTTTAGATAGAAAACATTCATACTGCGACTAGAACTACATTGAGGCTCCGGACGTTACGCCAAAATATTTTGGTTTTTTTCTCTCGACTTCTTTGTATAGTTTTATTCGAGAAACGAAGTGTATAAGAGCAATTCTGGAATTATGAGCTTCAGACATTTCCTTGAATATGAACTTGCTGGAAAATGTTATGAAAATTGCAGACAAAATAACTCATTTGGCTGTTACCAAAGAAAACGGTACGATTACTCAAAGTTAATCTATTTCTAAATACCGATATAAGAATTTGAACACCTTGTATAAATTTTAAGTAGTATATGTGGAGGACGCTAGAGCCATGTTCTTTGAGAGACATTCACCTAGGAGTGGTCAGAAACGACTTTTCCCGCCAAGTAAAATGCACTCCCAATGAAAAGTAGTAAACAGTCTTCAGTGTTTCAGACGTGCGTACTCACCGAGGTTCTAAGATCGACTCGGACCACTATCTTGTTGTAGCGAATGTACCCGTTTCTGTGAAGCAAAAAACGCACTTCAACAAATACAAGGAATCCCAATTTTCTGCTCGAGTTACACTCCTGCTCTCTGAGCACTCACTAGCAACTCGGAACAAAAGAACTGTGGGACGGCATTTTAAGCTCCTTTCGTACAGCTGCAAATTACACCAGGGAAGCAAAAGGACGATGAGGACTGTCTCAGAGAAGAGAAAACGAACTGCCTACCTCGTTTATCAAGCTGGCCGGCAAGATCGAAAAACGAAGCGTCTAACAGAAGGTTTCAAAACCAAGGTAATCTAGTGACTAATGTCCAGAGCATGCTGAAATAATGGGAGAAACACTTTTCCATACTTCTGAATGCCTGCCTGACCAAGAAAAAATCCGAATAGCAATTACCCGTATGAAAAAACAACCATGCGGCGAGGGCCGACGAATTGACGGCCGAGCTATTAAACGGCAACGGAGAATTGATAAGAAGTATATATTAAGTCACTCATTATCTCCGCCCTTCTATGTATATGGTGCAGAGACATGGACGATGGTAACATCTGATGAGCCGACGTTGCGATTTTCGGGAGAAAAATTCTGCGGAAGTTTCAAAGGCCTTTGCACTTTGGCCATGGCGAATACAGAAATGGTTGGAACGATGACTGTACGAGATAGTTCAGCGGATTAAGAAACAGCGGCTCCGCTAGCTAGGTCGTGCCGTCCGATTGGATGAAAACAGATCTGAGAGTATTCGATGCAGTACCCGCTAGAGAAAGTAGAGGAAGAAAAAGACATCCACTCCATCGAAAAGACCAAGTGAAGAAGGACCTGCCTACACTTGGAATCTCCAATTTATTTTTAAACACGTTTTTCTCTAAACAAGAGCTTCCGAATTTACTGTAATGATAACTCAAAAACAAATCATCAGATCGCCATGCAATTTTTTTTCTACCTGTTTTTACAGTTTTCTATATTATAAGCCAATTCGAAGAGTAAATATATTCACAAAACAAAAAAAAAATTATTTGGTTTTTTGGAAAGCTGCCAATTTGTCAAAAATCTAAAATGAGATTAGTCCTTCGATCATTCGTCTAGCAATCATTTCAATAGTAAATACTAAATTTTAAGCGCAATATTTATTTTCATTCGTCTAGCAATTATTTCAGTAGTAAATACTTTTACATTAGCAGATTTGGATTTGTGGAAATTTTAGGCGCAATATTTATTTATTTTTTTTCATCAACACAAAAAATTTGTTTTTAAAAAACATGAGTTCTATGAACATGCAACATGTAATGACTATTACAAATGAAATGATGAAATGACTCTTACAAAAAACAGTTAACAAAAACCGCATGGCGATACTAAAAAATATTCAATCGCAGCTTTCCTTCCGAATTATTTCATGTCGACTTTGCAACAACAACAGCCTGGGAAAATTAACATTCATTTTATTCACAAATAATTTAAATAAGTTGAGAACGAACCAGCGTGGAAGTACGACCTTTGAAGCCACAGCTGTATTGATTACAAAAGCGAATGCTAGTTTTCTATACTGGAAAAAGCGGAAAATTAAGGTAAGAACTTAAAAAATCTTTCAGAGCAAAAATGTGTTAATACGTAATTGTTATAGTTGTGAAAAGCCAAGTCATTAATGCACTCAACTTATATACAAATATTCCAAAAATTAAGCACCAATCACTGCAAGCTGTGTTTTCTGATTTACCAAGCAATGATAGCAGATTTCCTGCCAAATAAAATAAACTTTTAATAATATTAGAAAATTACAACAATGTTTTACCAAATCGCCTTTCATATTTTCCTGCAAAACCACAATTTATAACCGAATCACTTGTGGAAATAATTGGAAAAGTACTAGGAAATTGTTCGCCTTCAATCAGACATGCACACACACACACGCATTCAAATGTATATGCTTACAAGTAATAACCGCAAAATTTGCCAAACAATTCGCTGCAAAATTATTTTATTGAATTTACTACAAACTCACACACACCATATCAACGCGGTATCCATATGAAAACCAAAATTGCTCTGTATAATCAAAAATCTAGAACTCCTTCAAAAAGGAAGTAAATATGTTTGTGTGTGTGCGTGCAAAAGCAGTGTTTTGGCGAGACAAAGCAATGGCCCAAAATAATACATTGACATTTCCGGCTCCACAAACCGCTTCTAGCTTTCTAGTTTTCTAGCTTTTGGTCCGCCCAACCCACTAATCGAAAGGCACCTTCTCAACTGGCTCACTCCTTTACTTGGTCTTGGCTTTTGCAAGTGAACAGCAGAAATTCTGCAGACATGCCAATAACTAAAGTGGCAGTAAAAATAAATTGTACGTGTACAACGAACGCTTCCTGGCAATTTCCATGTAAAAATATTGGCAACGACACTGCTTGCCAGTCGAGCGGGAGACTTCGCCTTCTTATTACCATTAAACAGTTTGGCTGTTCCCGTCACACACACACACACATTAATATCGCCACATGTTGTTAGGGTAATTTGGCATATGTTGTTGCCATTGTTGCTCTTTTTGTACTACTTCATAACGTTCGCAGGTCGCAGTGTGGCATTTGCCATCCAGCGCCGTCTGTGTGTATGAGTGTGTGTGTTGTGTGCTTGTGGCTGTAAAAAGTGAAATGTCAGCAAAAGTACTAAAAATGCTCTGTTCGGCAATCAAATAAATTCAAACGTGACCAAAAATATTTGCAGAAGTTCAGCATTATTGCAAATGCATACACCTGAAAAATTATTATTGTTTGATAAGCATTATAATATATTTTTTTATATTATATAACATTATAATATATTTTTTTATATTTATATACAAATTGATATTTATATTTATATTTATATTTATATTTATATTTATATTTATATAATTTTATTATTAGTTTCTTTAATAAAAGTATTTCATATTTTCGTAAAATGTTTATACCCTAAACAGGTTACATTCAGTTTTTTATGAAGCATATAATACCCAAGGTCTCTTACATTAGGTAAATGATGAATCTGACAAGTTGAGTCGATTTAGCAAAATCCATTTATTTGAGCATCTATCCATCAGGATATACACGACTTATATATGAGATATCGATCTGAAATTTTAATTTTATCTCAAGAAGATGGTAATTTGACGAAAATGTCGATATCAAATAAATCTAGCACATAGTTGTCGTACAAACAGACCGTTCCAAATCAAGTTCAAGTTTCAAAAACTTTTGACAAGATATCGTAAGGGAATTTTGCAAAAGCTATTACCTAAAATTTTATGCAGCAACTTCGTATCAAAAGGATTACGCAAGACGAAGGGTTTTTTTGCATTTTTTATAGGAAACTAATCTTCATACACTCCAGCAGATGTTCGAAGACGGCTTAGAACTTTTAGGTTAAACCGTTTCTGCATTAAATATACATAAACATAGGCATACATATGTAAATTACACACACCCAAAAATTATTTACATCCAAAAAATTTCCAAATAATGTTGAATCAATATCACCAAGAAACTTTTTTTCAGTGTAATGAGGTCGCGGTCACATTAACTTTCTTTTGGCTTCTATTAGAGCCACTGCACCACTTATGTGAGGAAGATATTCTGTGCCCAGCCTATAGACAAGTTAAAAACAATGAAATTATGTGAGCATATATAAAGGGTGCACCATAAGACTTCTTTCATATTTAATGGGTACTATTTTAAAGGTATAGACTTTCCAAAAGTGATGGCTGTAAAACTAGCTGGCGCAGTAGACATAACAGTAACATTGTTTTGAAAGATGCAGTCGTGAAGACCCTAAATTCGAAAATAATGTATAATAACTAATGATTTTCAAACCAATAATGTTCAAACTACAGTAAGTGGAAATCATTTATCGGTGATTTACAAATAAATGTTCAGTGTTTCTGAAAGATAACCCATATATGATTGGTATAATATTCAAGTTATTTTGTTTTGAAAATTTTAGTTGAAAAAGAAACCTTACCGGACATTGATAGCTTAGATTTTATTTTGAAAATATTTTTGGATACAACATTCTTATGAATATTAAAATGATATGTATTGGAAGAAAGACATTTTAGGAAAATCACCATATGAACTACCTTGTCTATTATATGTATGCATAAGCCGACCGACACCTACAAACCCCAATAAAGGATAATAAATATTTTTATTTTTTTCCATATATGTACATATGTATGCGCAGAATACTCTTTTATTAAACTATTGTTGGCTACCCCTCATAGGCCGGCCGTGTAGTTACTGCAGTGCGGAAATTTGTGAGCCGCATTTGTCTGCTGTCAAAATAAATTCAGGTGGATTTGTCGCCTTTGCCAAATGGACAGACACCATAACAGAGTTGAATGCAAGTAATAAGCAAAGCGAAGGTGAATGTGGAAGAAGGCGTGTAGACGACTTGACGACAGTGCCCACTATGTTGTTAGTAGGAGATAACCCATGACCGCTTTGTAGCACTGAGTTCTTTTCTGACGTAATTAAAAAAGATTTGATTTTTTCCCGGTTATTTTCCAAGAAACAGTTCTTGACTAATTCTATATTTTCTGTATTGCTCTAAACAGTTCTTCTTACCAGCCTAGTTAAAAAAATTAATGGCTGATAGATAGAAAATAGATGACTGAATGACTTGAATATAGCCTGCTTTCAGATAGCTATATATAGACTATTTAAAAAGTTTTATCGAAGGACCCTTAACTACTATGGAACTTCGAGTTTACTCGTAAAATACTGAACACTCCAACTCAAGGTGAGGCGCAATAAATGCTGGTTTCAAATCCCACAAACAATGTTATATAATTAAATATAATTAATTAGAAAAAAAAATGTCAAAAAAAACGTTATCATTCTCCAGATCAGATAAATATTTAAAACTAAGCCATTTATCATCACTTAAATATCGCACGCCACTTATAAGATAATAAAAATAACGGCTAGCATTTTCATAACTTTTCACGCCAACTCATTCTCACTCATTATACATTTTTTATTGCACACATTCACTCAAATTGATATCCTTTTTAGCAATTTTCACCTTTTTATTCACAATTTTTATTATGGCATTAAAATTCCACAATTTGTTTGCCTCATTCGTTTACCTTTTCCGCACCTCGGCTGCAATCGTAAATCATTCGCTTAGTCTCAGTACAGATTTTCATAACCGTTACACTTTAGAAAAGCAAAATGCGGTTTGCCGATCTGCGAGTGAGTAATCAAAAATCTACGAAATAGCTCATTCACCGGCGTGAAATTGGTCATCAAAGATACGTCAGCGCACCCACGCACTGCGTTAAAAGTTAAGGGTTAGCGCCGAGCACGCAATATGTGAGTGTTGTGCACACACGCGCTCCGTGCGCGAGTGAGCGAGTTAAATGGGAAAAATTTGCTTATCACGCGCCTATTAACTTAATTTCCTGTATCCGCAGCTGAATGATATTTCATAAAGTTTATTAATGCTAATATAAATCAAAGTGAATTTCTTTGGAAAACGCAGAAGAATGACAGCTATGAAATGTAATAAGGAAACCACCAAACAACAAAAAAACAATATTTGTAAATAAAGAAAAATGCGCGGCAGTTAGCGAAAGGAAATTAAATCGGCAGCAACCAAGAAAAGTATTAATGTAGGTATAACTTAGGCGCTGATTAGGATACACATATATGTGAGAAGGCCAAAAAGTAGCAAAAAATGGAAACCTAGTTAGCAGTGGTTATATAACCAAACCCTTTTATTGTTACATAGAAACACTGAGACAACCTTATACAAGCCGAAATAGATAGTAATTTAAATTAATGATATCAATTAATTTCAATTTTAAGTTAAGGTTTTACGAAGCTTATACGTTGGTGATATTACAATCTTTTGTGGCGAGTAACGACACACTCTCGAGTGAGTTTGGTGCATGATTACCTTAAATCAGGCAGATAAGCAGAGGAGTGTTTTTATGAAAGACTTGCAGATTTTATGGCTCTCCATCTCGCTCCAAAAAGAAGAAACCAAGCTTGCTTGACCACCGGGATCGGTTTGCTTTAAGCAAAGGACAACATAAAGAGTGCTGACACAGAAGTTGAAGAATAGTGAATTAATAATAGTAATAATAATAAAAGCAATAATACTCTTTGTTTGTTGTTTGTGACATTCTGCGATCAATTTTTCAAAGCAATTCTTCCGAAATTATCATCTTACTTTCGAAGTTGCATACGAAACACCTTTAACAAATAAAGTTGTGATTCAAGAAGCCTCGCGAAATTTATTAATTGTAGTTTCATGTGTCACTTTCTCATTCGCTCTATATTATATTAGATCTACAACAACAAAAACTCATTTATTATTCTTTCCAAGTTGTGTGGCTCTTTTTTCTCTTCGATCGCTCTTTAAGACTTTTCAAACGTCAACTTAACTCATTTTCAATTTAAACAGTAAACATGCTCACTAAAGAAACGAAACTGACGCGCTTCATGCCTTTGATGAAGGCTACACTTAAATTTGTTTTTTTCTTAAAGGCTTCCAAGAAAATATAAACCAAATTCCTTAAAACATATTTCTCAGGAGCTATTGATTTGAGTCCGAGTTGTCGAACTTTTACGAATACCAAAACAGTACACATAAAAAACTGTCACAGACTTTTCGAGACCCTCTTATGTACATAAGATTATCTGTTGTATTGGAATTTCATGGTATATTCAGCTAAAAGCATGCAAAGGTAAGCTTTAAAAAGCAGTTTGAATGTAAAGTCAAGTTTGTTGGGAGTCCCTAAGCAATACAATTGCATGTCAAAGCATAATTCCTTGAAATGAAATGAAACATAAACAATTTAACTTTTAATTGACAAGTTAAGTTCATGCAAATGTGAGGGAAAAATAATAATGATGAGTGTGCCTATAGATACAGCCGTACAGCCGCAAAGAAAAATTGAAACACAGACGTACAATAAACAAGATGGTAAACGAAATCGCGTCATTATAAGAACGCCATAAATGAATAAATTCCATAAGACCAACAGACAATTTACGACAGTAACATATATGTAAAAGAGAACGCGATCGGGTTCGGTTGTAAAAATGTACTCAGCTCTGGTTGCCCAGAGCTCCTTTATTTATAGAATTTCCTATCCTAATTCATGTATGCACCACATGTATAGTGCATACACATATCTTAATACTACTCTACTGTACATACGGAACTATGTACACATACCTTAAGCATAAATGTTCCCAACGGCATACATAAGTTTTTCTTATCTTTTAATAGTTTAGGATCATTTCCGTTCCTTTACATTACATGCATTAAATATTACAGCCGCTAATCAATATATGTATGTACCTGTTCAAATATATTGAACAGGCTTATCTTCGCCAGTGTTGAGGCAGTACTAGCCAATACATAAACAAACGCATAGAGATACATACATACATTTATATGAGGCACGTATGCATTTATATGCAATACGTATGCACTCAACAATTAACAAACAAAGATATTTACTTAAGATAACATATTGGCCTAAGATATGTATTTAGGCAATTGAATACAAATGTGCATGTGCACTTGAAAACAACCCCATACCATGTAGCATAGAAATGGGTATTTGTACATACATATTTATATTTATGACTGTGTTTTTATGTGTTAGCGATAATGCATATAAATATTTGAAATATGATATCCGTTTCTATACAGATTTACAAAAACATTTCATTTACATTTGTAGCCGTTAAGAACTGTTCAGAATTCTGAACATACTGCCCACGTTGAAGTGTTTACATTTCAAAAAACCAATTCAAGTGTTTATACATTTTGGGCATTTTAATTAGATTTTTCTTTATGAGATTAGCTGATCGGACTCGTGATAATTTTTCTAATATAAGCTATTTTTTATTGTATACATTTTAAATTTTCAATATAATTTTCATTTGCTAATATTAATAACTAATTTCTAAATATATATCCTCCTATGGGATATACGTTCCTTGCTGCATTACAGATGCGTCGAAGGATTATTGTTAATATTATACCACCAGCAATTAACAGGATTAGGTTGGTAGTATTCATGCCGTAATGCACCATATGATGCCGCTCTAAGTCCAGTGGAAATCCCCAAATGGTTGTTGGTCGCGGAATGTCAGGTATTTTGAATGCCTGCATGGATCCTTTTAACTTAAAATGTTTTAGGGGAGGGAGATGTGTTGTTAGATTAGTTCCTGGTATTTCAAACTTAATTCCGGAACTTTTGAGATGGTATGCCCAAAGGTTTACGCTGTCCGTCCTCAAAACGCAATTGGTGTCTAATGTTATGATTCCTTGTCCATCTAGGATGGTAGTTTGGTTACTACCATTACAGCTAGTTTTGGCCTCTATCTTTGATGGCATTGAAAATATCCATGTGTTAAGTGATGAGAGTTGTAGCCAAAATTCTTGTGTGGGCATAATATTGACTTCGCAGTTAAGTGGTATGCCTGTTTTATTTTTTAGTAATGACACCTCACAAGTCTGCATATGTCCTACGTTAAAGATAGGATGCACTTGTGGACATATTGTCATTCTCGCCATACGTTGACATCTGTACAACATTTCATCAGTCATGCTATAGAAAACCGTTTTATTTTCATTGAAAATAATGTGACGATTTGTTTCCTTAATGCTGACGAAATACCCGTCATGTATTGTGGGGTATGGGTATATTGTGTACATATGGAGTTCTGTTTTGGTAACTAAAGGTATTTTTATGTTAAACAATATAAAATCTTTAGTAACTTTGGCAGTTGTGGTGGCTATATGTCCGAGTTCAAAGGGATCAGTATCAGGAAGCCGCAAGCTCTGGTCAAGATTATTTGAAATTAATTTTATTTGGGCTTCAAACTTTTTTATCGGCAACAGCCTCTCCATGAAGTTACCTCTAGAGTTCCACAGTACGCTTATAATGTCTCTTTGAAGCATTTCAAAGGTCTCCATTGCTGTGCTGAGTTTGGTGGCTGTTCCAATAAATAACTCACTTTTCAATTGATCATCGAGAATGGAACTCATTGAATAAATTGAGTCGTTCATTATTTTAAAGTTATCCCAGTAAGCTTGATTTTGGCGTTTTAAAACATCTAAGGTAACGTCTTCCACTGAAGATTGATTTCGCAGCAATCCCAGCAAGTAGTTTTCGTTTACCTTAGCCTTCTCTATTTTTTCCGTAAGAACTTCTGCATGCTCTTCATCCATCAATCCAAACAAGGAGTGGTATAATGACCCTATAAAGGGTAACACTGACCTTGTCTTTCGTTGCATCCTCCTCCCCGTGAACGCAATGATGTCGTGAAGCTGTTCAATCTCTAAATATTTGTTGTGCAGCTGCTGAATTATTGAGTTCACTAAATTCTCTTCAAGTATGTTAATGTTTTAGTGAATTTGAAATGTGCTGCCTTTCAACCGAATATTGAACTATATATTGACAATCCTATCCCATGCTGTCCAAGTCAACCCAACAGGCACTCTTTTTTTTTTGTTTTTTTTTCAAAAAATACTGCTTAACTTATTTTAAAATTTTTTATATCTAAACATTTACAACATGGGAAAGCTATAAGTAAGCTTAATAAAGAAGACATAAAATTTTTATTTTTCTTCTTTTTTAGCTCGAGTCGACCGCATCTCTTATTATTGATTATTTATGTATTTTTAATTCGGTAGGAAAAGGGTAAAAAATGTACATCGCTATTTACGATGAGCCATTGCTTATCCTTACGGTTCCTTTTGCAATCTTTATTTAGGATGACGTTTTCAATTCGTCCTCTCTTCCACTGCAATGGCGGAATTTTCTGTTTTTTAAAAAATATAAATGTACCACTTTTCATATTTTCAAAAGAAACTTGGCGGTTATTTCTTTTTTGTGGTTTATTATTTTTAAATTTTTTATGTAGAGAGATTAATCTTCTTTTTGTTTGTGAAGAAGAATCTCCTAAGTTTAAATTTTTCTTTTCGAATGGAAAAGCTGCAGCAAATTTACCATCTGCATAAAATTTTAAATTTTTACGAAAGCATTTCTGCGTTCCCTTTTTGGTTTTATTAACAGATCTTTCAAGGGATGCTATTTTTCTAAACTTTTTTCGTTGATTATCTAGCTGTTTATCTATATGTGTTACAACACCACAGTGAGCTAATTTTGAGCTTGTGTTAGTTGATCCATATATCAACCACCCAAACACACTGTTCTGGAGTTTGTAATTCATATTTTCAATAGTTATTCTTTCTTCTTTTATCAAATCAAAAAATATGTCCGCACCTAATAGTAAGTCAATCTTACCCGGAACATTAAATGAAGGGTCGGCCAGTTTTATATTTTCTGGAATTGTTTTAACTTTTATGTGTTTCGTGGGCACATTGGACACAATCTTTTTCACTACGGCGGTGTTTAAATTTGCTTCAAAATGATCTGTTAATGATTTTAAATGAAGATTAACTCGTTCATTTGTATTTGTTTTGTTTTGACCAACTCCTTCAATAGTCATCGATTCTTTCCCGGAAGAAAGTTTTAATTTATTTTTCAGTTCTTTGGTTATAAGGTGAACTTGAGACCCATTATCTAATAAAGCACGTGCCTTTATAATTTTTCCATCACGACCTGTTATACCAACAATAGCTGTGGTTAGTAGGATATGTTTAGAATTATTTTTTAATCTCCCAAATTTAATATTTTTAATTACTGTGCTTTTTGCATTAAAGGATTTGTCTTTATGAAGCCATAAATGATGGTTTCCTTTACAAGTGAGGCAACTTTCGCCTTTACATTCTTTTATATTGTGCCCTGTTTTAAGACATTTGGTGCATAATTTGTGTTTCATTACTGCATCCCATTTGTCCTGAGTAGAAAGGGCTTTAAATTTATGACAATAAAATATGTTGTGTGAATTATTACATCCCATTATGCATTTAAATTCTCCATTTTGAAATTTTGGTGATGTTTTTGAAGCTTGTGCTGCTTCTAGTGCATTCCCTTCATGATTCAGAAACGACTGTAGTGAATTTAAGATAGGAATTTCCTTAGGGTTTTTAAGGGAATTTTCATACCTAAGTCTTAAATTGTTGTCTAATTTTTGCACAAGCGTGTAATTTAATAAAGCTTGTAACAAATTATCTGCAGACAAACTGAGGCTTTCCAATGCTTGTGTACTTTCAGAAATTTTTTCTTGAAAATTTCGTACACTAAAAGCAGTCTCAATCACTACTGGTGCATCCAAAATTTGTTTGAAATAAGTATTTGCGAGCAACCTTTTATTCGTAAATTTTTCGTTAAGAAGGTTCCAAGCAACTGAAAAATTTGTTGAGTTTGAAGGCAGATTTGCAATACAACTTGCAGCCGATCCTCTTAATTTAGTTTTTAAAATACACATTTTATACGTATCTGAAACATTTTGAGAGACTACTAGTTGTTCAAACAATTCTTTAAAAGTTTGCCACTGAGCGTAATCTCCTGAAAAAATCGGAATGTCAACTTGAGGCAACGTGAAATTGGTAGCATTTTTTTTGCTAATAGATTTTAATTTAAGTTTGTAAAATCTATTTCTTAAGTCATAGAATTTACTTGTTAACTCATCATTTTCGTGCTGGCTAATAAATTCAAGCACAGTATCACGAGTTTTTTCTATGAGTCGCTCTATACTATCTAGAGAGCATATTTCGTTTAATTCGCAGTCTTCAATATTTTTTTCTAATTCTGTTAATAAAAATTGAAGCCTGCGAACTAAACCAGGATTTGGAAGGCATTCCATTTTCCTGGGAGCACTATTTTCTTTAATTATAGCGATCAATTCGCTTAACTTGGCGTGCGCTGTCAGATAAAGCGTGCCGACCGACCCTTCTACGTCAGTTTTAAAATAATTGTCTTTTTTATTTTTAGGATCTTTGGACAATTCTAAATGGTTTCGTTGAAACTCTGACCATTTTTTGTCCAAACTATCCAGGAGTTTTTCCAAATTTCCCAAATCTTCATTTATATCCATACTCATGGACTTGAAATGAAGTTTTTGCAGTTCTTCTGCTAATTGGATTTGGTTCTCCATTTTAAATAAAATAAGTAAGTTTAATTAATAAAAATATGACTTAAAGAAAACGAAAAAAATTTTCTTACCTTGGTATTGAATAGAAGTATTATAGAATTATTTTTAAGTGTTTTTTTTGTTTTTAATTTGGCACTCACTATATTTTTTTTTTAAACAATTTCACTTTAAAACGTTTAGAACTTTTTTTTGCTTTTAAATTTCACTCGCGTGTTCGTAGGGGTCACCAAAATGTAAAAGAGAACGCGATCGGGTTCGGTTGTAAAAATGTACTCAGCTCTGGTTGCCCAGAGCTCCTTTATTTATAGAATTTCCTATCCTAATTCATGTATGCACCACATGTATAGTGCATACACATATCTTAATACTACTCTACTGTACATACGGAACTATGTACACATACCTTAAGCATAAATGTTCCCAACGGCATACATAAGTTTTTCTTATCTTTTAATAGTTTAGGATCATTTCCGTTCCTTTACATTACATGCATTAAATATTACAGCCGCTAATCAATATATGTATGTACCTGTTCAAATATATTGAACAGGCTTATCTTCGCCAGTGTTGAGGCAGTACTAGCCAATACATAAACAAACGCATAGAGATACATACATACATTTATATGAGGCACGTATGCATTTATATGCAATACGTATGCACTCAACAATTAACAAACAAAGATATTTACTTAAGATAACATATTGGCCTAAGATATGTATTTAGGCAATTGAATACAAATGTGCATGTGCACTTGAAAACAACCCCATACCATGTAGCATAGAAATGGGTATTTGTACATACATATTTATATTTATGACTGTGTTTTTATGTGTTAGCGATAATGCATATAAATATTTGAAATATGATATCCGTTTCTATACAGATTTACAAAAACATTTCATTTACATTTGTAGCCGTTAAGAACTGTTCAGAATTCTGAACAATATATGTATATATATATAAATATATATAATCATAAACATATGTCTATAGAGGCAAAATCATAGTTATATGCCCTCCACGAACATGAGTGTTTCAAAGTGAGTAAGGAGTTGTATTGTGCCACTTTATAAGTTATACCGTTAGGAAATATGATATTATATAAAGAGAAAATTCAAGATTTTAAGGAAAGTATAGCGTGTCTTCTATTATGGTAGGCAGCGGTAGCTTTTTAAGGAGGTAGTTTTTTATTCTTAGAAAGAAGCCTCTCATCACATTCACATGAAAGATATTAAATGAGAGATGACAAATCATATATTGGGTTGTCAAAAAAGTCTTGCGATATTTTTATTGAATCAATTCGTGGGGCACCCATACATCGAACTTCTTAGTGACTCCATGCTTCTTCAAATGGTTTATAACCATATAGTTTATAGTGTTAGTGATAGTGACAGTGAGAGTGATAGTAATGGTAATAGTGAGCGAAGTGATTTTCCTACAGAGTACCAAGAAAGAATAGTAAGTAAAAAGCTAAGAGTGTAAGAATCAGCAAACTCTATATCCAAATTGATAAGTTCATACTTATATGCATATCCTTATGCTTCTTCAAACATACATACATACCCATTCATTAGGAGAGAGCATGACTGCATACCACGAATACCCCCATTTCTGTATAAAGAGGCAGTCCCTCGCAAATGAAATTGTCAATGGTATAGCAGCGCTCAAAGTAAATAAACAAACAAAGAAAACGGTGACGCTGATTTTGACAGCAGACATATTGAGCTTGGAAGGTGCAAAGTGAAGACAGAGTAATGGCATGCTACATGCCACACTCTCACACACATCTGTACAAGTAAGCCGAAATGAGACACGCACCTGCCCGTGTACATTTTCTACCAAAAGCAAGTCAGACCATACACATACCTATGTATTTGTTGCCGTGCTTATTTTGCCATATTCTGATTCCTTCTTTCAGTTCTTTCCACACTACTGCCGTTGTGCTACATTCAATTTGAATATTTCTGCATACCTCCTTACAAATATATGTACATTAATGTGCAGTATATGAGCATTCCCCTAACCAATTTACTTTTAAATGCCTTGTATACTCGTACATTAACATGTATTGTTCTTTAACACAGCATAAAACAGTAATATTTCATTAGAACTGTTGCGAACAGCATGAGGTAGCATGTGGCAGCATGGGGTATGTGGCAGCATTGCATGCGCCGACACGTCACACCACGCGACGCTGACATTGAAACCTGTCAGCTGCTACAGTAAACATAAATATTTTCATGTTAGTTACTAAATTTTGGCTAATATGCATTAGGATTTATTTGATTTGGTCACGAGTGTTGAAAAGCGATGTAGAACTTACAAATTACTTCCGTTTTTTGTGAATTTTTTTTTTTGTTTTTTTTTTTTTTTGTTATTTTGAGGTTAAGTTGCCGAACTTCGGGGCACGATTGACGGGAAGCACGCTGGTTGCCAATTCAATTTTGTGTAATGTCTTGTCAATATGACTTTTAATACAACTTAATTTATTTGGGTAAAGAAATGATTTCAACTAATAGTGAGTATTTTCTGTCTCTTACAAAGCATACACTTAAAACGGTATGAGGATGAAGAAGACAAATCAAGAAGATAAATCAAGAACTGAATCAATTATTGTATTTTTCAGTTGTGTCAGCGAACAGAGAAGCAGTGAATGGGATGTCAAATTGTTGAAAAAGAGGTATATTTTTTTGAATCTGTGGCTGAAATATTTGAAGGCCAATAATCATACATCAGATTTAGAAATGTTCCTAGAGTTAGTAGAAGTCATATGGGTGTTCCTAAATCATGAAATCTTCACAGCAAATCAAGGTCAAATATTTTTAACAAGCAAACTATTTAAAACTGGCGAGTACATAACATACGCATATAAAGCACCGAATACCAGTTAATAATAGATTTTGATCACAAAGATCTTTCGGATCTTTATAATATCCTTTCAAATAGACACCTGAGCCAAAAGCATATTCAATGAGAAAAAACTATTCACCCGACGCTGTTTATCGAAAAATTTAGTGATTTTGGAACCAAAATAATATTTTTGTACCTTTATTTTGGTAATATGAAAAAGTTCATTTTATTAAAAAACATCAAAATACTTTATTTCTTCAGTGAAGAAGTGCAAAAGAATTTAGGAAATAAAAAGAAATAACGTTAACTTCAGTAATCCATGTCAAATTTCGTGAAGATACCACGTCAAATGCGAAAGTTTTCCATACAAGTCCTTCCGATCGTTCAGTTTGTATGGCTGTATGTTATAGTGGTCCGATATCGGCAGGTCCGACAAATGAGCAGCTTCTTGAAGAGAAAATGTCTTTTGTAAAATTTCAAAACGATATCTTAAAAACTGAGGGACAAGTTCAGACGGACAGACAGACATAAGGACATGGCTAAATCGACTCGGATTTTTTTATATATACTTTATAAGGTCTCCGACGCTTCCTTGTGGGTGTTACAAACTTCATGGCAAACTTTATATACCTTGTTCAGGGTAAAATAATAAATATTTAAAAGTACTAAAACTGAATTTTTATGTTAAGTACATTTTTTCACGTATCATTTCCTAATAAAGAAATCAACATTTGCACGCATAATGCGAAATTCAAACAATTAAGTGGTTATAAAAACCAACCGTGTGCATCCTACAGATTTTATGCACTTCATGCATGTTGTACAATTCATTAAGTTTTAAGTGCGTTTTTATGTATTCAGCATTCATGCTTCGGTCTGATCGCTTTGTTCCAGTGTAGTTTGGGTATTCTAGTGCACACGTGTGCAGTGCTTACTCTGCATAGTTATTGTACGCAGTGGCGTATACGCAATGCACGACAATCAACAGCGCCGCTAAGAGCCCGGGTTGACTGCAACTATGTTGACTACAGTTTTGTTTCTCATTCGCATTATGTTTCTCCTTTTTTACAGTTATTTGCGATGTTTTGTTTTTATTTCAATAGGCGGTGCACAATCAATTAATGAAATTGCATTGTACCCACCAACAGGCAGCCACAATAACAACAATTGCCTTTAATATTATAATAAGAATGGCAAATACAAGGATGAGACGGGCTGGCGGCGGCGGTGATGATGGCAAAACAATGACTGCACGAAAAACAATGGCAACCACAATGCCAACCAGTGTAATGCGGCAGCGACAAGTGCAATTATAGCGTAACATTGTCATAACAACAGACAAAGAAATTCAATTGTCTACATATTTGCCTATGCGTGTGTATACTAATGCAAGTCCATATATACATATATATGCAGAAACGGCAGGTGGGAGCATTTGTTGGAATTTATTATTAAATTTTGTGTTTTGATGCACTTTGGGGAAGACAAGCATAATGTCAGTTATTGCTTTAGTTGGCAAGAAGAATGTATAAAGCAGCACAAAAGGTGAGTTGAAATTGAATTATTTGAGGAAATACACACAGCATCTTTATAAAATAATATTTTTATTATTTTCCACACACAAAAGTTCACCACGATTTATTGAAGTTTTATTCGAAATTTTTCTTAAATTGGCGTTCAGAATTTACTAAAATGTTAAATCTGCATATACATAGTTTTGCATGTAGATATACATACACACTCTTCTACTTTATTCGAAATTTATCTACGCCATTACAGAAAAAAATTCTGCATTTTTGCACAAAAGCGCCTTAATTGAATTTCGTTGTTTTTGTTTACACAGTTTAATTGTTTTCATAACCCTATTAAGTAATTACAAACGCTCACAATACAATTGAATTTTCCGTTAGCAGCACCTTCAATGTAGCGGCTCTTTTACATGCCTGTTTCTTATGTGTGTGCGTATGTGCTTTTTAATATGTTGGATAGTGTTAATTAATACTGAATATTTTTACACATCAATAATAGGTCACAGATAATTAATTGTAGGCGATAGCTTATTTAAATTTCAATTTATTAAATTTTTTTAATAACCAAAAATTCAAGGCTGCATATATTATGTGTACATAAGGCCCCTGAAATTTGGTCGTTAATACAAACATTTTATGCATCCTCAACACCCTAAATGTAGCCAACATTTATTTATATGCTTTTAGCTTATTCTCACACATTTAGCAAAATAGGTTTGGAGTTTTGCCGTGATATTTCTTCATTAATGAAAATTTAGTCAGAAATAGAAGCTTGATAATCACAGTTGTGTTTAAAAACTTTGCAGAAAAAAGATTGTTAGTGAATTTTATAACAAAGAATATTGATATTTGCTGATTAAGAACATTGATTCAGTAAAAACTTCGGAATAATAAAACTAAGATTTTACAGATCTTTATAATACACTTCTAAGAAATATATATTATTGCCTTCAAGATAGGCTCCTTTAGAGTCAATTTAAGTATATTAGGTACTATTCAAATTTCCACATGTTTCTTATAAGTCTTGATTGATATCTTTTCGTTTTTGGTTAAATTTTGTAACAATATTCTCCAGATTGTTTTCACCTGATATTTATAAATCCACTTCTGGTCACCACTAATGAGGCTTTTGGTGAATGTAGGGTCAAAGCCACGTTGTGAATCAGCTCGTTTGCGACCTCCACTCGCCGTAATTTTTGCAAAAGAAGGTACCTAAAGAAAGAGCTGCTAAATTAATCAGCTACTGAGCATACAGCACCATTGCCCATGTTTAGACCCAGCATTCATTATTGGATAATAATCGACCGAATATGCTACGTCTAGCACTCAGTGAGAAAAATACAGCAGCTGTAGCTTTTACTCTCAGCTACATTTTCAAGGCGAGGTCTTAAATTGCCAGAGTACAGCTTGTGCAAGAACTAAAGCCGTTCAACCTTCCCAAGCGTCTAGATAAAACAACAGTTTGGTGTGGTTTGTGGGTCAGTGGAATCATCAAACATGATATCGCGTCATAATAACCGACTATTTGATTACTTAAATTGAAGCCTGTGATCGCATCAATCAATGGATTTGTTGAGAGAACACTTTGGTGAGCAAAGAATTTCACATTTTTGGTTGGTCGATTTACAACAAAGATCTTCTGATATCACGCGTGAATGCCAAAGAATTGTTGTTCGAGTCAAATTTGATCAAATAGTAATTATAAATATTATTGAATTCAGCGATCATATAGGATACGGCAAACCGGAAGAAATGCCTGAAAATATATTTTGTATTGATTTAATATTTCCTTTTTTATTGATATATCCGAATCATCCGAACGAAAGTTATGTTCAAAGCTTACCTATACGTTATTCCTTGTTTTTATTGAAAAAAATCTACTTCTAACTTGACCAGGCAAACAAAGAAATTATTTTGCAACCGACTACTTAATAAATTCAATGGCAACGTCGAGATTTTTATTGATCTTAAATTTTCTTTCGAACATATTTTCCATATTTCTCCATTCAAACCACAATTGAACTTTCAGCAGACTCTACTCAAATTGTTTCTAAATGCTAAGCAATTTACGGCGTTAATATTGTAAGATTCCATGAGAGTGTTTTCGACAGGCTAACTAACCGAAAAAGGATACAATAAATTGAAACAAAAGCAAATTCGGCATACTCACGACATACATGCACTTGCGTGATGTGTGCGTATTGTTGAGGTGCTATATATATATGTATATATTATAACACAGGCTTTCGTACTTATATGTCTATAGTTAAGTGGCGATGCTAACGGGCATACTCAATAGGAATGCATGAAGCACTTACTCGAATATTGTACATCCACAAATGTGTGTGTTAGTGTAGCAGCAGTAAAGAAATATAATTTGTGAAGCTTATATTTTTGTCTGAGTGCAAAAATATTAGTCTATAGTCTAGACAATCGAAGAAACGCCTGGGTACGTTACTCGTTAGACTCAATATTGCTTTTGTGGTGAACGCAATCTAAAGAGCTAATATGGTAATTGAATTTACCGAATCTAAAAGCAAAGGTATATATGTGTTTAAGTAAACATTTGGTAGTAATAGTACACTATAAATATAGCTATATACTTTCGACAAATACACGCAATGAACATACGTACGTGAGTTCCGAGTACATACTTAGGTATATACTAATGTACTAATGCGAAGAGCTTAAATTCCCAAATATTTATTAATGCAAGAGCAGCGAGAATAAAATAGTGTCTAAAATATAACTTAATTACAATGTTAAAATTGCTACTTCAGTTATCGGCTTAGTGAAATGTATTGCAAATTAAACCATTTATCCTAAGTTGCAAAATAATTTTTACTTCAAATACAATTCCACTTACCTCTTTTATTTCTTCCAAAACTCTGCGAAGAGAATAATAAATAGAACGTTATTAGCTTTAATCATATGAAATAAATAAAATTTCTGACAAATTAATATGAATAGGAAATGGAAGGGTTCAAGATGCGAACATTAAGTTAATTATTTGTTTGTTTATAAAGAGTAAAAATGTGTACTGTCTCAAAAAAGTACGCAGTTCGCAATACTCAGAAAGAAACGTCGCACACCCTATAAAAACTGATAAGACTGATAAAAATCATGTTATTTTTTTAAAAATTATTTATTTTGAATTTTTGAAGCCTTTTCGACTTTTATAAAATTAATATATATATTTATAAATATTTTTTATAAATACCCATCCTTCAAACTGAAAAAAAATCATTTAGCTCTGATTGCCAGGACTTAAATCTATTTTTGCCGTTTTCCAGGAAGACCCATACTTATACATAACAAATTTCTTTTAGGGGCTATATCTGTGGGAAAACAATGCAGTAATTCAGACGAAAAATAAAATCCTTTAGACTTTAAAGTTACATTTGGAATATTCCTAATAAAAGCTTTCAGAAAATCTTTCCTAAATTATTGCTTCGACGATACTAAAAAGTCAAAAGCCAAAGCCTATATCAATATCATTTATAGCCTAACTAATCAACCTAATTTTTTGGAAATTACTCAACATGCTTCAAATTTAATGCAACTAACAAGAAGATTACATGAATTCACGAATACCGTTACTTTTTGAACTAAATTGCATTCCAAAAGTGACTAATAAAATATTACCCATAGCCAACTAAAATCGAATAATCTTATTACACTCATGAACCATGACTTAAAGCCATATATTAGTAGCACCCACACACAAACAGCAGCTTATAGTTATTTTATCCTAACCCTTGATATACCAGTAAGTCTCTATGATGGAGACTATATATGTATGTATGTACATACCTCAATATTTAATATCAAATTTATAATGTGTTAAGGCTTCATTGGTTTCTCGGTGGCTATGTTTGCATGTAGTTACCATCACATATATAAATTTTCATGCCTCAACATTCAAGTAAGATAGCCCAGCTTATAAAAAATAAACATGTTTTAGAAAAATCTTGGAAGGAAGAATTTTAAATATTCTTGCTGTGGTCGGTGCACTATGATTGCTAAATTCTGTCGTCGTCATCAAAGCAAATCCATACTCATATAATCTCGTTGCCAGGTATTACCTTAGCTGTCGGCAGCTCAACCCTAAACGGGTATGAAAAGTATACCTTTTCTACACAAATAATCCAATTCATAAAGCGGTCAACACTGGACACAACTACAGCTCCATATTAACTGTATGCATACAATATGATATACTATATTCGCATAAGAACCCGTTAGGAAATGGAAGAAGATTAGAATGATTAGCAGCAGGAACAAAAATATATTTATCAAGTACATTGCTTGCGAAATTAAATATTTTTGCGTTACGTGACTCAGTTTACTCTGGTTCTGAGAAGCCATGAATATTTTCATTTCATTGACTTTATCCCAACTACTTTCTAAAAATTATACATGTAACTCTCTACGTTATGTGTCCATATATAGTTAAGACAGCGTAAAACACTTTTTGCAATTTTGTATGTAGAGGAAATACTTCTCGAAACGAAAAATGATTGCTTAAAAAGAACAGCAATTATTTCAATTAGTGAAATAAAAAGTTTTATAGAGCACATTAAGAGCAAGTTAGAACAGTCACATCACATCGTTAAGAGGAAGAAGAACATCAATATCTAATCATCTGGTTAAGGGGTCCCGATGGTCTAGAAGCCTCAAATTAAGGCTGATTTCTGGATTTTTTTTTTAAGGTTTAAAAAAAGAGCAGTTAATTTAAATTTTAACAGTTTAATTACACTCTTATGAAAAGTACAAAAATATTTGTTTGTTAAACAAAAAAAAAAATTTAACAATGTTAAAAATAGCGTCCAAAAAAGCTATCTGCCGTTGTTGATTTTGACTCTTCTAAACATGTGAAACATAAAACCCAAATAAATTATTAATCAGTAGGAGTGCACCTATCGCTGGGACTACAACCAAAAAAAAAATTGAAAATTAAAAAAATTTCGCACTTTTGAATTTCAGATTCTGAAAACAGCTATTTTTGGACCAGTTTTAGATCGAAAAAAGTCGAAGCTCTTGAAATTAAAATTTGATCGTAGTCCCAACAATAGATATTTATCTTGTAAACACCATATTAAAATTTCAAGTGATTCGGATGGATAGTTTCTTTTTTTCATCAACGGCACGCTGAAAAAAATTGTCTTGAGATAAATGAGTTTAAAGTTTAGAGTGTCTGTATTTTAGATACATACCTGCGCTACCTACTAAAACGGCTGTAGAAGCTTAAATAATGTGAATATTCTTCCCAAAATTTTACAGTATATTCTTAAAGGACTATACTTTCGAACTATGAAAAAACCGATTTTTTGAAAATGCTAGACCACCGGGACCCCTTAGGCCAATTGATCCACGCTGACTGAAGTACAACCAAAGTAACACAGAGTAGGTCTATTTGCAAAATAGCTGTTGGACTATAAAAATATGCTCATAAAACTTAATTTGATTGAATTTAAAATAATAGATAAGAATTGAAAATTTTGACACATGGCTGCCAACTGTGAACTGTAAGATTCGAAAATACCTAAAAATATTTCTGGGTTATCCCACTGGTTATCGCATTGCCTGTAGTTTTAATCAAATGGTTCTATTTATATAAATTTTATTATTTTCAAAACTCCTCGCACTCAAATTTTCTTAAGAATTTTAAGTAAGAAATTTCCTACAAGTATATCAATGTATGCTTGCCTCTCCTCATACTCATACACATATATGTATAAGTATACATATAAGCCGTTAGTGAGGTCGTGTTGGCATGCATAATTTTGTTTGCACTTAACAAAGGATTTTCCTAGGAAAACATACTATTATTAGTCTACACACACAGGTATGCTTTGTGAGGTTCTGCGCAGCATGCATCACTGTTGTTCAAATAAGCTCATGCATTGCTACATTCGCATACATACACACGTACATGAGTGTGTATTTAGTGGGTGTGTGCTCAACATGACAGTTTCATTTCGTATTTTGTGCTTCTTCTTCCTTTCTTTTTTTCTGGCTTGCATATGCATTTTTTCGTTTAAAGTAAAGCATATTTGTATTGTTGCACATACATAGAAACATACATTTTTACATGAGTTGGTGTATGTGTGCACCGCAGTGCGAAATTCTTACACTTGCCCTGCTGTGCACTTTGTGAAATAAAGCCTTGGTCAAGCTCGAATAAATGAAAGGTTGTCAATATTCTTTTGTCACATTCTTCATATTCTCCATGCGACAATACTCAACATTCAAAAGTTTATAATATACTTAAATTTTACGGTATTTCTCCTGCTATGAATTGTCTTTGAAGCATTCTTCTGAAAAAAATAAATATTCTCTGTTTAAGCAGAGGAAATTGAATTAATATTTCTAAGGATTGCTAGACATAGTTAATAAGTGAAAAGGAAATTTTTAGAAATTCCTTATAAATACGTGGACAATTTTCATTCGAGTCATTATTTCAATTTAATACAATTCTTAATAACTTTTCGCTATTTTTGGCAAAACCGAAATGATTAATTTTTACAATATGCCAGAGATTTTAGGGCTACGAGTTTTGCAAGTGTCATTCGGTCAACCTTTCCTACGAACTTTCACTAGTAGGTAGACTAAAAACACAAATTTTGTAAATCAAAGCATTCATCCCTAATAATGGAAGTTTTTTTTTTGCAGCCTTAACAAAGTATTCATATCGTTCCAAACATTCTCATAAGGAATGCATTTCTATGAGATCGGATGGCAAGTGCTCAGCGTGCGTATAGTATAGGCAGGCCAGTAGATACTGCTTTGTCACTTAGCTTGCATGGCTGAAGAGTAAGGATCCTGGGAAATCTACTTCTTCAGAAAGATTCGAGTTTTCAATTTCGTCCTTCTAGACTTTGGATATCAAATCTTTAACCATCAAGGTGAACAATATAGAATCTAACTAAGCCGGCGAAGCAAATATTTGATACAAGAGGGTAAAGTTTCATACTTAAAACTTTTTGCTTCGCCGAAGTGTTTTTAAAAGTTTTTTTAAAACTGTATCAGGATGATCTTTCTGATCATACCTTAAACACTTTTTGACCTAACATAATCGTTGTTTATAGCTTGCTTAGGACCAATGTTCTATTTTTTTGGGCTGAACTTACAATCCCTGATTCCTAGCCTTCAACTCCCGTAGAGATATTGGTCTAATGGCTACAGTTGACTCGAACCGTTTCCCCGGAGCTGTCGTTTGTGTCCGCTGAATA
This sequence comes from Bactrocera correcta, assembly GCA_027475135.1. NCBI lineage: Eukaryota > Metazoa > Arthropoda > Insecta > Diptera > Tephritidae > Bactrocera > Bactrocera correcta. The sequence goes on from CM050323.1 coordinate 154,228,024, forward strand.
GCCAGAAATCACACGGAGCTACACCAGGCGAATACGGTGGTTGCGGCACGATATTGGTTGGCAAATAAATACGAAGACCAAAAGGTTTAAGCCTATTTTTATGAATAGTTTCACGCAAATGCTGCCGATTGATGACTAATAATTTCATGACATTCTGGGAGTTGGAAGGCAGTACAGACGTTAACGCGACGCTGTGTATCATAAAAATCGAGCGATTCGGAACCAATCGTTCTTTTCTCTTAGGTCCAAATGATCTTTAAAAAACTGTATTCACTGATAATTCAGATATTCCAACGTTCCCAGTATCTATATATCTGACTTTTAATCCGCGATACCCAAGCAAGAATTATTTTGATGATCGTCCTGAACGTGGTTCATCGTCGATGCGTTCTTGAGATTCTTTGAATAATTTGTATCAATCAAAAAGACTTACACGCTTCAAACAGCTATCACCGAAGGCCTTTATGTACTTTAGAAACACAAGCTTTTATTAGCCATTAAAAATAATATATTTATTACTGACTCATGCCAACCTAAAAAAAAGAATATTTCGACGAATGGGGTTTCTCGCGAAATTCAAATTAAGAAGTCTTACTATTTTTATCACAGTATACTTTTTATCGTGTCGAACTCCTTTCAGCACTGCACTTCTTCGAGTTTGGGGATTTTAATTTTTTGCATTGAATTTTGAGAGGTGTTGAACCCTTCACTTTTTTCGTTTTAGGGGTTTTTATAAAATCTAGTTTTTCTCAACATTTAGTTTAGTCCAAACAAGTCTAATACATCAATCCGAGGTCCTCTCCTTTTGCGCAAAATAATTGATAGTTCAAGAGACCCAATGTTAGCTCAGTTTATATTCCACCATAAAAACCGGTTATTTTCAACAATGGTTACCGAAGTCCCTCTCCATTGGCTTCAACGATTATGGAAAAACGTTTGAATAATTCAAAGAGTTAAAATCTGCTTTTGCTCTAAATTTAAAAAAAATCTTCTGACACATGATTGACACATAAGAGAGGCGGCTTTTGCCACACGCCTTTGATGATCAAAGAAAGTTGACTGCAATCTTCAGCAAACTCAATATTTAATAGATTTTCGCCTCAAACAACAGCATTTTGCCAAAGTGCTGACAACACACACACATAGCCATGTCTGGGCATGCACATTCTTATATATGCAATAGATATATATAGGTGTATGGATATGCATAAATATGTGTACCTGTGCGCCTTTTATATTAAGACCTTCATTTGAATTTCATTGAAAGTCAAGTGAAAAGCCAAGTAAACAACAAGTCACTCATGTCACTGAAGCGCAAAGAAACACACACACATACACACATAAAAACACTCCCACAGAATTTGCAAAAAATAGTACTTTTTACAGGCTCACGCCAATGAAATGCACAATGTACCTCAAAACCTTTGTCATGCAAATTGCGACTTGAGAAAGAGCAGCCGCAGCAGCAGCAACAGTGAGAACAACAACAACAACAATTGCGGAGTGGGGCAAGCAAAATTGCAACCTTCATAACAAAAGTGAGAGCAAACAAGCCACGACAGACAGACAGACAGACTAACGAATGAACGGACAGGCGAACGAGCAGGCAGGCAGACAGCTAGCTAGCAGCTGCGCTGTGAAGAACAATAACAACGCGAAATGCCAACTGCCAACTCGTCAGAAATACGGCAAACAAATGCCAAGCGCGCTGGCAAACCGCAACGGCTCTGTGTGTTTGTGGGAGTGTGCATGTAGTGGAATAACTGAATATCTCTCTGTCAGTTTGTCCGGGTGTCAGGTGGAATATCAGTGAGCTAGTCAAGCAGGGTTAAAAGTGCTCAAATGCTGAAGTGGCATGCTCGTGCGCACTTGCCCACGCCGCTCCTAATGCTTCGGTTGGTGTTCGTGCCCCTCGCCAGCCGGCAGCAGGACATCAAGCTTACACGTAAGTAATGTAAATTTTCCAGTGCGCTTGCAAGGACCGCTTTGCCCGGTGCCAACGTCCTCTCGCTGCTGCACTCAAAGCCCATTCGGTGCCCGGACCCCATTTCCCACTCGCTTAGCTGCGAGTGGCTTAGCCCGCTTTCAAAACGCCATTTTCTGCTAAATTTTGTTATAAATTGTTGCGTTCTGCTGTATCGAAAACTTGGAACCGTGCTAAATATGGTGTGGTGTTATGTGCGCTTGCCACCTTCGGAGGGTGCTCATCTGTACAATTTCATACTTAATGTAATTTAATCCAAATAAATTAAGTTTAATTAGGTTTCTTTTGTAATTTTATGCAAATTGTAGTTTACCACTACTCTTCAATGTTGTTTCTCACATTTGAAAAGAACTGCAAGTGTTGGCTTATTTACATAAGTGAGCGAGAGAATTATGCATGTAAATAATGCAAGAGCAAAATAAATACGTTAAGCACTCTAAAACATAACGGTGTTACTTTTTCTCGGTTCGGCAAGCTGTTAAATTTACCCTGTCGCGATAATTGTATTCGTAACTTTGTTAAAGAAATAGGAGTCCAGTAAGTGTTATTATTTGTAATTTGGAAAATATGACACAAGGCCCCCTGAACCTGGATATCAGTTAAAAATTTTAATTACGGTGGAAAAATGCTTAACTTCTCAGAATAGGGACTCCATTCTTTATCTTCGAGCTTATGGCCTTTTCGCGCAGGAGTTAATAAATCAATGAGCTGGCTTTTGCTCGATTAAAGGGAAAATTTAATTGATTTACCACAAAAAATAAAATTTTGTTTTACTACATTAATTCTTAATTGAAATCTAGTTTAAACTTCAATGTAATTTTGCGGGTTGTTGTCCAGGCTGCAAATTTGGTTGTGTTCATTGATAAAATAGCTCAGTTTTTACCAGCAGAAAAATCAAAAAATGAAGAATACAAGTAGGTATAACAACTGGTTCTTAACGGAGCCTATCGCCAAAAACTGTTTTCTCAATTATAAGTTTAAAGTAATAAATTAATTTGGCTGTGCGATAAGGCTTTTGAAGGTTCATCAAGCGATGATAATTCTTAATAAATACATTCACTCCGACAACACAGCGATAATACTACCTTAAAGTAAGTCAAGCATGGCGAAATCGATAAAAAATGCATAGTCAATTATCAAAGAATAAATTTTTTCCGACTACATCAGAATTAGACAAGTAAGTCTCCGTTGTTCTCTTCCATTCTAGCACTAGATCTCTGAACTTCGCATGAGCTTAACAGACACTGATCAACAACTTACTCCGGTATGGCTAAAGATCTTTGTGGACTAGAGCAGAACGCCAAAGATACACTGAATTACCTGTTCTCAGTAAGGTTCATCTTGCTGTAATCATGGGAGTTTTTAATGGACATTGCTCATTAAGAGTGCATGCGGTAAGGTTGAAAATATTATCGAATGCTTACTGTTAAAGTTGAAGGAAGGTGATGTGGAAACATCCAGACACTTTCTTCTTAAGTATTAAGCTCTTGCAAAGGCCAGGAATGGGCATCTGCCTTCGCAACAAAATTGTGGCAGACTCAAAGCACCTTGACGATTTTGACAAAAGTTTTGATCAATACTTAAAAGTACTAACGGCTTGGCGCTCTCCATAGAGTCCCGTCATTTTTGGATCGAACTTTTAACCTAATATAACCTTACCTAAAACTAATGGACTGTTAGCGAAATATTCTCTTCCTAAATTGACGAGAGTTACAGACAATTGATCAAAACAATTGGTTTCAATAAAAACAGCCGTTAAGTGATGCATCTTTATATTAATCTAGCCTCATTTAGTACAAAAACATCTTATTATTCTACAGATACAAGGGCTGCAGCTTAATCATTTAAAGCATTTACGTCTTAATGAAGTCTAATTAAAATATAATCGTAACTGATTTCGACACTCACATTCACACATGTGTGCAGGTGTGCGAGAGCGATTTGTGTTGTGATTGGATGTGGCCAAGTCTGGCAATTGACAGTGCTGGCCGTTGGTAAACAAGGTCTGCGACGGTGTCGCCTATTGTCGGCTGTTGTTGACTTGTCAACCACGAGTTGCGAGCCGTACTGTCTCAGGACACACACACACATACTCATACAGAGTTGGACTGATAAGCACCTAAATGCAATTGTTGAAATGTCTTTTGTGGCGTCTAATGCGAACGTTGTCCTTATTGTTACACACACACACGCGCACAATTGGTATTGTTGCTTTTGTTTGCGATTGCCAATCACACTTACTGCTGCTGGTGCCGGTGCTGCCACAGCTGCCATTTGCTGGCGTTGAACCAACACAATCACGACTAATTGTCGCCTAATTGTAACTGTAACACAATGCGGCAACTGACAGCTGATCGACCATTGTGGTCAGTGTCGCTGCAAAATGGCGCAGGTGAGCGTTAATTATTTATATTTGTTGTTGTTCTCGTTTATGTCAAAATTTGCAGTTTGATCATTTCAATTTCAATTAAAAGAAGATAAATATTTTCGTGTAATTTAAATAAAAATAATTGCTTAATTTTTTTCGTCGAGTCGAAACATTTTTGAGGTTTCATTGCAATGTAACAAATACAACGGTAATACTAGCTGTATGTTTGTAATTTGTTGCTACTCATATTTCGCTGACTACTTCAACTCACATTGAGTGTGTGCGCTTTGGTTGCTGCCACAAACCAAAAAAGAACAAAATAAAAATGGATTCGCGAAATGGACACACAATGGTGTGTTTTTCCGCGTGAAATGGACACTACTGCACTGCGAATGCAATTGGAAAATCATAAGTTTTCCGACACCAGAAAAAATTCATTCTCAATTCTTACATTCATATACATACATATATCTGTATACCTCTTACATGTAAACCGCTAAACCCACCCACGCAAAAGATGTTAGTTCATTTTATAAAAGTTGCGAATGTGAAAAACTCATAATTATGTGTATATATACTTTTTCAAATATTTGTTTATTAGCTTACTATACACCAACCCCAATTTTGGTGTGCAATTTAATAGGGGGTTTGACGTGTGATATATGATTTTTACCAAAAAAATATTTATAGCAATTATTATGAATATTTACGAAATTCATATTTTTGTAACTGACTAATGAGGATTTGTCCGAAAACTAAAGCAAGTTGAAGAAAAAAATTGAACTTCTGAAATGAACACAATATCTTTATATAGAAATGAATGGCCAAAATTGAGTTATAGGGGTTATTCCCAGCAGCGTCTATACAGAAGATAGCTTCGTATGTTCAGGCAGGCAAACGTTGCTGTATCAGAAGATGTTAATGAGCTTCCACTCAAGTTCATAGATTTTACCGTATATAGTAACGCAAAAATGAATATATTATTAGCCCTCTTCATTTCCAATTCATGAAATACTAATTTAGCCAAATGTATATACAGCCGTTGACAGCTAATTAGAAACGCGACTTATTTTGAAGAAAATCAAATTATTTTCGAATAAATCAAAAATTTTCACTGTTTTTTACACTCATTTTATTAAAACTTACGTTAAACTTGAACTCTAATATTAAAATTTTAATTAAAAATTTTTTTTTTGAAGACTTTAACAAAAATGTGTGGTATCATTTGAGTTCAACAACTAATGAAACAAACATTTTTTATCAGCTAAAAATACTGCAATTAAAAATTATTGCTTACTGTCACTTAGCATTTTGTTTCTTAACCCTTTTGCTTTAACATCCACCGCGAATTGACGTTATAAGACTCTGACAGCGCACCACTAGTGTTGCTTGCCATGCCGTCCTAATTTCATCAAAAAGGACATCCATATTTGTGATATTTTTGATACCTACAGCTTTTTTAACATCAACCCAGATGTGTTCTCTTCAGGCCACTCCAAAACATTCATGGAATTTTCAACAAAAAACGTTTGTATTGACTTTGTCGTTTGCTTGGATTGTTATTTTGTTGGAATTTCCATATCACAGGCAAATTGTCCTTAGTCCATGACAAAAAATGGGGCAAGAATTTTTTTAGGAGCGGATCTACGCCATTCCAAGAAAAAAATTCCCACACTATGCTTCACTACGAGTGGAGAATAGCAAAAATTAAATTCTTGATAGCTTGGTCGGCAAACATACCTTCGACCATCAGGATCTATGCGATTTTATTTTGGTTACATCGCTCCAAACTTCCTTTTATTTATTGTCCAAGAAAAGCTGGAAAAGTTTACGCGTTGTTTACTATGAATTTTAGTCAGAAGTGGTTTTCTGCGTGCTGCCCTGCCGTGAAATTCAAATTCGACTAAACACCGGGCAATTCTTTCTTGAATATCTGGACATTATATTCTTGTTGTAGAATGTCAGTGAAGCTCTTTTTTTGTGGCTCTACTGAGGAGATGGTAGTAATTCTGCGGTATATTTTTTTTTTGAAGTTTTTCGGGTTTTTCCTTTGTGTACAGCCCTGATCCGCAATTTCTTTGTACGTCTTTCCAGACTGACGACGGTCAAAAATGTAAATACGTAGGGCGGGTGTACAGCTGCAGCTTTTACTCATTAAAAAACTTGAATAATACATTTTAGTATATTTTAAACCACAATTTTGAAACATATTCTACCAGAAATATATAATATAATTAATAAAATTTAATACCTTGAAGGAACTTTAGTTATTTAAAAAACTGTTTCTAATTAGCTGTCGCACTTAATTCACCTTGTACATATATTGTACGGCATTTACTATTTGGGAAAAAAATATAATAATTTTAACTTCACAACTACAAAATGGAGTGAATTTAGTAGTAAATAAAAGAACAATGCAAGACTTTTAGGAATATAAATAACTGTTCTGACGGTGTATTGAATATTTTTATCATCAGCCACCTAAAAAAGGGAGCGTTTCTAATTAGCTGACAACAGCTGTACATATCGCTTATAAATATCCTTAATGTGTATAGTTCATATAAGGCTACACTGATAATTATCTATAGTTCACGATGGGCATGGCTGGGATTTCAACTACATGAATTTAGTACGTGATACAATACTCACATTCTTAAGTAACTGCTACAAAAATGGGCGAAATTTTACGTCTAATTTCAATATAACACAATTATAAATTCCTGCTCACTGTTTCCTTTCCAGTGTACAAATCAAAAAGCAATTAATATAACGGAGTAAGACTGAGCACGAGTAATGCCTTCTGTGTGTGCCACCTTATAACTAAAAGTTTTCCAAATCCAAAAAAACTTTTTCGATTTCTAGTGCCGAATATTTGAACACCACTACCTACGAGTATAATTTATTTTTGACCGAAAATATCGGCCAATGTGTCAGATATATAATTGAAATTCAGAGTTAACCCTTTTCTGAGAATGGTATGTATGTGTGTCAAATAGGGGTAAAATCGGGTACCATATACCTAATGCAATGCTTTTCGAACTTCCAGTTGACTTTTTACGGCATACATCGGCCAACACATGAGCTATCTCAATGAAAACAAGAAAAAACGTTAACTTCGGTTGCACCGAAGCTAAATACCCTTCACAGGTTCATTTCTGTTAGTAACTATGTGTCCAGTTTGTATAGAAGCTATATGCTATAGTAACTCGTTCTGAACAATTTCTTGGGAGATTACATTGTTACCTTAAAAAGTAATCTATACCAAATTTCGTGAATATATCTCGTCAAATGTTAAAGTTGTCCATACAAGGACTTGATTCCGATCGTTCAGTTTGTATGGCAGCTATATGCTATAGTTAACCGATCTGAACAATTTCTTCGGATATTACATTGTTGCCTTAGAAAATAATATATACCAAATTTCGTGAATATATCTTGTCAAATGTGAAAGTTTTCCATACAAGGACTTGATTCCGATCGTTCAGTTTGTATGGCAGCTATATGTTATAGTTAACCGATCTGAACAATTTTCTCGGATATTACATTTTTTCCCTAGAAAATAATCCATACCAAATTTGGTGATGATACATTGTCAAATGCGAAAGTTTTCCATACAAGAACTTGATTCCGATCGTTCAGTTTGTATGGCAGCTATATGCTATAGTCAACCGATCTGAATAATTTCTTCGGAGACTACATTTTTGCCTTAGAAAATATTATATACCAAATTTCGTGAATATATCTTGTCAAATGTGAAAGTTTTCCATACAAGGACTTGATTCCGATCGTTCAGTTTGTATGGCAGCTATATGTTATAGTTAACCGATCTGAACTATTTTCTCGGATATTACATTTTTTCCCTAGAAAATAATCCATACCAAATTTGGTGATGATACATTGTCAAATGCGAAAGTTTTCCATATGAGAACTTGATTCCGATTGTTCAGTTTATATGGCAGCTATATGCTATAGTGGTCCGATATCGGCCGTTCCGACAAATGAGCAGCTTCTTGAAGAGAAAATGACGTTTGCAAAATTTCAAAAGGATATCTTAAAAACTGAGGGACTAGTTCGTATATATACAGACAGACGGACAGACGGACAGACGGACAGACGGACAGACAGACGGACATGGCTAAATCGACTCAGCTCAACATCCTGATCATTTATATATATACTTTATAGGGTCTCCGACGCTTCCTTCTGGGTGTTACAAACGTCGTGACAAAGTTAATATACCCTGTTCAGGGTATAATGAGAGAGTGTGTCTCTTTGTACTTTACTGAAACTCAGAAGAATGAGGCATTTTAATAGTATGTAGGATTGCCAAATAGATCAAATCCGGTCAATACTGCCCCAGCTTCCATTTACTACAAATAATGATTTTCGTTTTTCTAACAAGCCTTATGTCAAATATATCGGTCAGTGTATGAGTTATATATAGCATATGTATGTATAAAATTGCTTTAATTCCAATTTTCTTGTTGATGTAGTACACCTTAAGGTACTCTCTATTCTCCCTATTGCTCTGGCTGTGTTTCCTTCAAGTTTCAGAAGTGTAAATGTTTGATTGCCCACGAACTTATACCTTCCTTTCTTAGTCTCAAATAAAATATTGTTAAATTAATATAGTTTCTTTGAAAAAAAAATTCAATTTGTATTTTCAACCTTTATAAATTAAATGAAACTTTTTAAGAGATGGTAAATAAATTCCATTTTATCGACTTTAAAGCACTTTAAAAATATATTCCGGTATATATACATACGTATACGTATGTATGTACCACGCGAATCTCACATTTCATTTTCATTTCAACGCGATTTCTAAGTGTCAAAAAATCGCGAGCGAGCGCACACTCCCTCTGCTCGCACCGCCCCCGTTTCTGCTCGCGTCCACATCCTCAACAATGGAGTGTCCAGCGCGAGGGAAGTGGTTGTGGAAGTTGTTGTGGCATAGCCACCGCAGCAGCTGCGAGCCATAAATAAAGAACAGTGCAAATAAGATGAACAGAGAGGATATGTTATTTTTCCGCTATGCTGCAATCCTGCCACATGCCACATGTGCGCCACAGCGAACTATATGCAGCATATTCCGTTACCAAAACACTTTGGACAACGGTACATTGTGTAGTGGGTAGTGAGTATGTGTAGGGAAATTCGCAAACAAAACATATGAGTGTAGCAAGTTTGTATGTGTTGCATGCAATTTGAAAGCAAGTGTTGTGCCACAGTTGCTTTGCAAAAACAACATCGCGGCTGAAGTGCAGCATGCGGCGAGGTCGGTGTTTTTCGTTCCGATTGCATTTGATATTATTTCGTTAACTTTCCTGCGCGGGGGCAGCGGCGTGTGGCCGCCTGTGAGTGTGTGTGTGTGCATACACTGCTAAACTTCTCGGTTTACTGTGCTTAAAATTCTAGCAAGTATTTACATGTTTATACACATGCTCGACAGTGTGTGTGTGTGTTTGTGTGGATGTGTGCTTGTTGCATTTGCTGCTGTCTGTTTAGTCGACTAATTTCATCAGCGCGAATGTCAAGTTTTATAGAAAGTTAGTGTGGCAGTTCTGGCAAGTGGCAACCCTCTGTTCTATTTTGACTTTAGGTATGTGGCCGTTACCCTGCTCCATCTGTTGTATCTGCCGCTGCACTGACAGCCACTGCGACTAACCGCAACCGCTATGATACGCCTGAGTGCCACACGTAATACTCTTGCAAAAGTTTAAATATACAAATTTCGTAAAAAGTTACCACATTTTCCGCATTTACTCGGCAACTTGTGTTTATGTAATTATATGTGCGAGTAAAGCTACTAAAACTGTCAGAGTATGTGGAAGTATATAGCTTGGATATGCTTTAAGCTAAGTGTGGGTTACGCAGCTGCTTGTTTGGAGTATATGAGGTCAACGAATTTTTAATTTGCGCGAGGTCTTTCCCCCGTTTATAACGAGTTCCTTAGTGAAATAGATTGCATGTTTGTGGAGTAAAAAATCAAATTGTGTTAATATGTATGTTATATGCTAACCGTTTGCTTTAAATTTCACCATATTTCTCTAATATTCCTTTTTAGTTGGTTTATTGAACGCATCTTTTCCTGCATAGATTGATGTACTTAACTGTCCCAGCGCTTTCCATCGGGTTCACATTGGGCGGCAGTTTTTTTTTTCAGACGCTAAAAACAAACCTCCGTCATTTTGGGAGTCAATCCCTGATTCCTGCCCCGAACCACATATATGCTGATGGTAGTCGTCCACGACGGCATATCGTTGTCGTGAAGTGGGCATCATAAATAAAGAGTCCCTCAAATGGTTTCTTATTGTGTTTCGAGTCAATTTTTGTTTTTCCTTTCGAGGATATGACTGGATTAGCTTCGAAAGTGCTATTTTTAACCAAATCGCCAGGTTCTTAGCTCTGCAACTGCAGTGATTCTCAAGATGTCCACAAGTTTTTGCACCGAAAAGTTCCAAAGTTGGACAAATATTCCACCCTTTTTAAATAGTATTTATTAATATTCAAAATAATTATAATAAAGGCTTTTTTTCTGACTTAAAATGGTATAACCCTTAAAGGGGATCACCCAATGTCGGGCGAGTTTCACGAATTAAAAACAAAAGTAAAAGTCATGATGGCAAAAATAAGCTATCCACTGCTGTAGTTCGGCCTTCTCCTTGGAACGTAAAAACAATTGTCTACTGGAATATTATGTCAGCACATTGACATGCGGTTGAAAAACTTACGAAGAGGCGGCCTGAGAAAATCTAAATTTTAACCAAAAATGTTGGCCGTTGTGGACCTGCCCAATGAAATCAAGAGACTAGTAGGTCTTTGTATAGAAACCTATATACAAAACACGCAGAACAAAATTGTTATTGATCGTATCATTTGTCTTAGGGTAATCACTGCTGAAAATTCGGAAGCAGTAGTTTCGAGATCAACGCATGTTAAGATGAACTGATAATGCCGATTGAACTGAGCAAACATAATAAAAGTAACTCGAAAATTGTAGCTCAAAAGCTGTTTCACGACATTGATATAAAAGTTCAGTGTGTTATTTTTAAGGGAGTAACCTACCTAAATATGGAACAAAATCAATTTATTGTGAATTTCCTCACTTGGTGTGTCTTTTAACTTTTACCTTAGCAATTTATGAGGTGTCGTTTAACGACCTAATGAGAGCGTGGCAGTAATACGATTTCTGATGACTTAACATTTAATTTGAAACAAATGATGCAATAAAACTATTTCTTCTGAAAAAGGTGCACTTTATGTGAAATTACCTTCAGGTTGATCGTAGTCACTCATACGCCCTGTCCAACTCAACTCCGCGATATTTTTTTCGACAAAAGAGGATGAAATCGATGCTTGTGAATAATAAATGGAACGGAATTAATAGAAACTAACACGAAATCAATGATTATTCATAATAATACATCATATGTATTTTGACACTGCCATAAACGGCTAGCCCCTGCAGGTAGGCAACTAAATTTATAGAAAAACGCACCCTCCAGGCAATTAGTTAGTCTACTTGCAATTACTGCACATGAATATTCAATTAGGAAGCAAATTGTAATTTAAATGCATTAATTAAATATTAATTTATTATTCACTACACAATTATTACACTCGAAGCAATGAAATTATCTAATTGCTGTGATTTACGTTGTACAATATTTGCTTGTGTGCATCGCTATAATTATGATTAAATACAACACTCCACTTTATGTGTGCGCAAGTGTGTTTGCCAAGCAGTCACAAGCGACTCGATTTAGCTGCCAAGCTCTCTCCAGCAACTCAGTCGCAGTCACCGAGTAAGTAGGGCATACAAAAGATTACCTAGAAATAGAGTCGCTTTGGCGGATAGTTTATCATGCGCCCACAAGCAAATAAATTTACAACTGTTCGCTCATATTTACCGTCGGCCTGCACAAACACAGCAGCTGATGCACAGCACAGAAGCACTTAGCACAAGCAACCATAAAAACGCATAAACAATATGTGTGTAATTGCGGTTGCAGCGGCAGCAGCCGAGTGGCAAAAGCATATATTCTGCACACACACATACACACATATATGTCATGCACTAACGACATAAAAGTTCTCATATTTTTATGTGGCAATAAATTGCAGACTGCCAACAACTTTTTTTGCAAAGCTTTATTTTCACTTTATTTTTATATTCCAACGGTTTTTTCTTTCTTGTTATTTTTTGTATGTCAAGCAACAACACAGACAACCGCAAAGCACAAGTGTGCTGATGGCTCAAATGTAGCAACCAGTTGCAGCGCCTAAAAGTATGCAGTGCCAACGTAAACATGTTTTAACCCGCATATCCATATACATATATACATTTAAGTGAGTGTGTGTGTGCGCCCGTTTACACGCTTGTGCCGACTATTTTCTCTGTTTGTGGCTTCGCTGGTGTTCAATTACGCACGCATGCCCCGCCGCTTGTGCATATGTGTGTGTATGCTTGGTAAATGCGCCACTGTTGCCATATTATTTTCTAAACATGACTCCAATTACCGAGCGCACATACGTACATACGTACAGCCCTTGGTGGCGCACATGTGTACCACGCACAACAACAACAACATCAAAAATGCCTGCCACAATAACAGCAAAAAAGCAGCAGAGCCACCAGCCAGCGCAATTGTAATAATAGTAGTGGTAACATAAGCACACTAACACTAGCACACACACGCAAGTCCACACTAGTTTGCATGTTGCAATAGCCACCATTCTAACGGCAGCAATATTAATAATATTGCAACAACGGCGAGGCCACAGCGAGCAGCTGCTGCCAGCTTACGCATGCATTAGTTACATTGTTGTTGCAGCGCAAACTAAAGCCGGCACTCGCACACTGCGTGGTGTGCTTTCGTCGTGTTTTTGTTGTATCGCTGGGTATCCTTGACAAGGAAGCAGATTTAGATTTTCAAAGTGGGTACTCATCCGGAAATGCACGACATGCACCTAATGCAACTATCTCGAGCAAAAAGTGCAAATCCACTGTCATAAATATACATACGCACTGTATGTTGGTATGTGTCACTTATGTGTACCAACAAGCCCACGCATGGCAAGGACAGTAGTTGGTGGCAAAGCTAGAATTATGGCAGTGATTGTTACAACTTGTGAATATAAGGTGACTCTTTCATGCTAATAATAACGAGTGGCCTTTATTACCTAACGGAACTCCAATTTTATTTAGGTTTAAGCAAATAGAAAAGTTCTCATACAAGAACTTGGTTTTATCATCATCCGATCCAAACAATTTCTTCGGAGATTGTACTGCTGCCCTGAGTAATTATCTGTACGAAATTTCATGAAACTGGTTACGCTGATCACATACGTTATTATATTTTTTTTTTTAAGTTTCTGACGTTTCGTTCTTTGTATTTGTCGCAATAGTTTGCACACAATCTTTATGGAGGATCGAAAGTCATTAGATATATTAAATGTAGGCTACGGAATATCAGTTTAAAACTATTTTATATCCAAGGTAAGCGTTCTCTTAATTTGGCTAAGTTCTCTCCCATACTGAGATACAGACGAGATTTCAAAATTCGCACATAAGGTACAGTAGATAGGGATATCTCTAAAGTGATTTCAACTTTAACACCACGGTATAATATTGTCAGGAAAATATTGGAATTTGAATTTCATAAAAATATCTCATGAGTTGACCGATATATTCGATAAGAAGATTAATATTTTGAGTAAATGAGAGTTTGAAAACTCATGGTCCAGATTTGGGAGTTGTCTTGGAATTCTGTAAAATTTTATTCATATCTATATGTTGATTTTTGGTTTATATAAGATTAAATTTGAAATTGTGTTAAGTCGGAACAGGGCGTGCTTTAGTTCTGTTCGTCCATTTCTAAATGATGGCTTAAGAAGGGCGATAGGTGTTATGCACCAAATTTAATTGAAATTGGTCGAAAAGTCATAGAGATAAAATATATTTTTCATAAATAGTTAGTTATACTTTTCCCTTAAAGAAATTTTGTGGAGTGGCAATGTCCGATTTGCCTATCCGTAATAGCAACCTCCTCAGGGACAAAAGAATATTTTGTAACAAAATTTGTCAAGATATCTTGTAAAAATAGACGGATTTGGGGAAGCAGATGGACAAAAGAACACTCGCAATTCAAATTACCCCTTTCTTAATCTTGCACGTATTTTTAGCCAGCAAAGTGTTTAAGTTACAAAATCATTTACTTTTGTACACCTTCAAGCGATTTTTATAAAGTCAGCTATAATTTTACTTTCAACATCCCTTAAGACACCCTTTATGAGCATAAGTTTATAACCAACATGACAATATTTGCATATACTCCCTTTCATAGCTCACTTTAACAACAACAGTGGTGTCCATTTATTGAAATTACCATGAATAAAATGACAAGTAATGTGATACCCATTTATCGGCGCTCAATTGTTGGCCGCACGAAAAAACAAGAACTATACTGGGTGTCCAATTTATATGGTTAACGTATTCTTATACTGAATCGTTTGGTGATTCTACATGAATATGTTTAAACCTTCTGTTTTGCTTTCAAATATCGAAAGGGGCATGTCAGACTGTCCGTAATTGATGAACTTTTTACTTAAGAGTAAAGTGATCAATTTTAGTATTATTTGTGGAGACAATCAACGGAAGTTAGTTAAACCAAATCTTCATCCTACAAGAAGACAAAAGTCTTAAATAAAAACAAAGTGCAGATATCAAAGGCGTTTTTGGAAGTGATATGTTTTGAATTCTGATCAGAAATTAAGAATTAATTCATGATCCTCATACTCCCTTATTTATCATCAACCATAAAATACAAAATTGTTAAACTCTCGCTTATCATTTTCATAAATTTTATTGTTTCCTTCTTCCCTTAACAGCCTCAAATTTGCTAAAACTGTAAAGGCAATTCCTTTCGTTTTCCGCATCGAACAACTACAAGTTTTATATTGCTGTACCTTTCTTGTCACACACAAACGATGCTTATACATTAGAGCGGGTTGATTCACAGCCAGCCAAAAATGCGAAAAAATTGCAAATATGGAAAGTATTTAAGGATTATTCTGAAAAAGTTTATCTAAAAGAATAAGGGTCTAAAACTGGTTTCAAACCAGCGATTTTTAAGGAGAAGATTTAAGAAATAATAAAAATTTGTTCATCAGTTTTTGAGTTATCAGAATTAATCTTAATATTCGAAATCGGTCAGATCGGACAACTATATCACAAGCCCTCCATGCAATCGATTATTCAGATTTTTAAAAGTAAAACGTTAACTCGAAACTGGTAATAAGATTCACAGTCCATTGAACGCAGAATGATCGGTAGCACATTTCTCACATACGCGCTTTGATAGGAAAAAATCGACCCACTCTTATTTACATATATAATCTAACACCATTTACTCGCCTGCAGTGGGCTTTTAGGCGCCTACCACATTTTTGGTTTTGTTTGAAGTAGCCGTCTGCCGAACTTCAAAAACTATCTCGACATTGGCTACAGTTTTTCTCTGTCTTGCCGTCTTGCATAATCTAAAAAGCGTTGACTTGTCAAAGTCGTTAACAAGATTTATGCCATTTAATGGGCCAATACCAAAGTCGAAATGGTTTCACCCAGAAATACTTAAAATGTCTGAACGATTGTCAATATCACTTACAGTGCGGGATTTTGTTAGTTAGTTTTTCACACATACACAGAGGAAGTAGTTAATACCCTGACAATTTCGGGCGATAAATACTATTTTCACTTTGCTGAGCTCGCTCTTTATTATAGAAAACCGCACTCAATTTAGGTTTTAAAATTCTTCCTAAGCAAAGAAAGTGCTAAGGATATAAAAAATAATAACACGAAGGGGTCAACGTGATAAAAATGTGAAGTCCAAAGTCTGGCTTTTCGAGATTAGCTCATAATGAGAAGCAAAACTGAGCTGTTTCCTTATAATCTACTAACATAACGAACATAAGCTATTTACTCATTATTTTTCGTTGAAAAAATGGCAGTATCTGTATACTCTAAGTAAAGGTTATGTTTAAGTAAAGAAAAAGACTTGAACGTCTTCGGATGAATATTCATGTAAGTTTATTGTACTTCGTGTTCATTACAACTTTTACTATACATTTTAATGTAGTACATTCAAAATTCGAACATTCTATAATTCGAATTGAATGAGAATTTTACCTGTGGACCGTACGATATTCCATCTTCGTTTTTATTTGGGAAAACTGACGTAGTCGAGTGGTATGTGGCTTTGATCAACGTTTTGGTGTGAGCCTCGACTATTTTAAAAGAAATTTCAACTGAGTTTTTAGCATTACGTTCGGTTCAGAGAAAGTAACAATTCAATTTCTATAACAAGAAAATTTTTTAATATTGTTTTTTTTTTTTCATTTTGCGTAAATAAATCACTTATCCATAGCAAATACTCAAGCATACAATTCCTGCCATATTAGCAAAGCTAACCGCAATCACACCATTAATACGCTTTAATGTAACTACCGATACACGCTCCACCGTTAGTACTCTTAATCTTGTTGCCTAATGCACTGCGTTATACCTTAGTTGTTGCCGGCTTCTGAGTGTCGATTACAAATCCAAGCACTGTGATAAACGATCTCAATGACCATGTTAGCCTCTGTCAACAAATTAATCAATGTTTATTTGCTAAGTAGTTGGTTACGCTGCCTTCCGGTGAGTAAATGAGCAATAAAAGCTGCTTATTCACCAGTTGTGCACCCTCCACCACCCACCTCCCTTAATCAATCGCAACGCGGTTGGATGTGTAATATCAAAGGTATCATTTACTGGGGCCATACATACTACAAACTATTTATTGGTGGCAGTGATTGAAGTACAGCACGTTCCTCTAGCAGCAAACTACCAGCACCTTGCCGGTAATCATTATCCCTTGACCCAACATGTCTCCTAGTCTTCATGCTTTGCTTCTATCAAAGTCTAAGTAATTGTGTCTTCGCATGTGCGTGTGTGTGCTATACCATTGTCACAATATTTTCACATGTAAGCACAACTGCACTCTCACATACACGCTCCTGTTTGCCTATGTGTTTGTGCAACTAATCGCGTTAATAGAGTAGCTGCAACGCCTCAGGTGTTTTCGTCGTTTATCGCCGGCTTTACGGTATCTCATTACAAATGTTCACTGTGATTAAAGGCATCAGCGGCGGGCGAAAACAAAAGTAACGCGCACAACAACACCAAAAAGCAAGTAGTTGTTACAACAAATTAAGCAGCTAAAGCGGTTAAAGGCGATTCACTGAGTTGAGCGATTGCTGTATCGGAATTATCGAAGCTTTGAAATCACTGATTTAATGCAATGCGAATTGCGTGGAAGAAGTAAATGATAAGGCAAGGTGGTGAGCTGGAAATGACTGGTGAGCATGTAATTTGTAAGTACATATATGTATATATTAGTATTAGGCAAGTACTTTCATTGTGTGATTAGAGTAGACACTAATCAGATGCAATGCTAAACGATAAAATATTTGCGGTAATGTTAAGGCCTGGAATGCCTCCAATTACAAGCAAATGCTTGTGCTTTAATGCTGCACTTCCGAGTTAAAGCCTTACTTGTATGAAACTAGGCCACACTGTGAAACGTAACTATATTTTCGTAAACACGAACGCTCTTCGTGGTAACTCTAGGAAAATTATCTTAGACGATTAACAGTCAGCAAACGAAAGGCGACCGATGAAAATGAGATTTTGCTTCAGCATTGTTTGGGGTTCTAAATAGAGTTGGCATCAATATTCTATGTTTTTGTATGCAATATTATAATATGTGATAAAAAACTTAAATATTAGATATTTAATAGAAAGATGAAATATCACATTTTAAAAACATGTTCAGTGACTTAACATTTGCAGAAAGAGTATATACTATATAAGCAAGAAATCACAAGTAAAACTGTATTTTGCGTTTCAGCTTATTAAAGTATCCTTTGATGGCGTATAGAAATTGGAGAGATCGAAGATTATTTTTGTTAAATAGCCGACCGTAGGCATTCATGTAGAGATCACCTCGAATAAGTCTTGATATAACGTGAATATTTTGACCGCATCTACTAGTATGTCAGGACTTATTCGAGATAACATCCATATGAAAGCCTACGATCGGTCAACTAGTCATCTTCTGATAACACGCTTCGAGCAACAGATGCCAGTAGCTTCTACAGTGGCACATGGTCATCGGGCACGAATTTATCAACGTGGTCACCATCCCGTTATTTTATTGGCTTGGTGGAGAGTCTACTGTGCTTACGAGAAGTTAAAACTTTGACAAAAGTGTAACAACAGGCTGTTTTAGGAGGCGTTGTAATTTAGATGCATTTCATAAATGCAGATTATTGGCCGTCTAGTAGTCCGGTTTTGAAGTAATTTGTCTACAAATTGTGTTGAAGGATGGATAACAAGTCCGTCGGATAGCCCACAGAAGTTTGGACAGACTTTAAGTTGCTCGAGCTGTGTCATCTATATCATACCAATAGGAACATATGATGTCTTGTGTGAAAGCAAAAGCTGGCCGAGTAAAACACAACAAATAAAATGTCGATCATATAATATACACTTTATAAAATAAAATTAAACTCATTAAAAACGAAAAAGAAAAAGTATTTTTCATATATTGAATAAGAGAAACAAGCGAAAGCTCAGGTCTCTTTGTAGATGACGAAAATTCCATTAAGCAGTTAAATTCTGAAGTAATTTGGAAACCACTTCACCGGTTGAAATACTATTTATTTTTCTAAGAAGTTCAGATTTTAATTGTTGATTTTACGTTATTCACAGTTCTGCCATGTATTTGCTGCGAGGAAAGGGAGCTCACGTGAGACCTCACTTATCAGCATCACAATCTCACTACCATAAATGACTTCGACATTTTAATCGAATTCCCGCCATTGACTGTGTTTGAATTATGCCCGTGTTTCAGTTTACCAGCGAACCACTCTTGCATGTGGCACAGCGTAGTCAAGCAGGCAATCTCAATTTCCCACACGTCAATAACTCTTTAACTGCGTATAAAATATGCTTAAATAAATTATGGTTTCATGCCAAAGTCAAAACGTATAACTTGTATGCAAGAATACCGGAGCCCCTAAGGAAATAGGCAGACGAGTGGCTCACGCTTCGCAGTCGAGCATAAATCTAATAACCATATCAACGGTGCACATGAGCAGACGACGATAAAGGAGCAACAACGATACCAACAATACACACCATGCAAAGCGTAGGTGGCTGGCTGCAATAGCAAGCAGCTTTAAGGAACCCACAAATGCGCCGAGTACACTGAAGCCCGTTTGGAGGCATTTCAAGCCAACCACAAGGAATATCAGCGACCAGAGATCAGCGCGTGGCCAACCAACCACATGCACTCCATTGCCTAGCGAGTACCGACCGTTGTGCTTGACAGCCGGCTAAAGTGAACCGTGGACCGCGGCTCTTGCAAAACAGCAGCTGCAGCCACCGCAGAGATGGCGAAGCGAGCCAGCCCGGTGACCCCATCGGCAGCGAATATGAACTCTCATCCACAGCGCAGTCGACGTCAGCGTCGCAGGTTCGATGGTATTTTACATCATGCATGCATCGCCGGGTATTAAACAACAAATGCCGTAAAGCGCCGTCATTAATGACGACAAAATTGTTGTTCGGTAGGCTGGCAGTGTTGCGGAGTATTGTGGCGGCAATAGGATCAAAACAACTTCGACAACGCGACACAAAGGTTTGTTATTGCCACAGCATTATGGCGGCGGAAGTGTTTCAGCGCAACATTACAACGGCGTCACATTTGCTCGGCAAAGCACAGCACATCGTAACAGACATACAAACTAGTGCGCTGATGTCACTCTTGTCCGGAGCCCTGTTCGCCCGAAATCGAATGCACTGTTGTGTGGACCTGTGCTTGCAGCCGGTGTGTCTAGTGAACTGTGTGCCGCTCATGCATGCACGATTTATTATGCACACGGAATGAAAACAGAGTTTTTCAACAAATATTTGTGGGGGAGCGCTTTCTCGTACTGGCAATTAATTTGTAGTTTCTCGATCTCATATGATTTTAAATGCTTTATGCTTTAGCCACATTGGATGTCTTTCCATCTTTTTTCCCGAAGTTCTTACTTTTCCAAGTGACAGAATATTCTACGTAGGGAATCAACTTAGTTTGAATTTTTCCAACTATATCAGGGTAATTGCACAGAGTTCTTAGAAACATTAAGATAATAAAAATAAAACTATCTTCATCTAAAAAAAAAATAGTTTCGAAGTAGATTCTGTTACGACCAGTGAGTTTTTAAAATGTTTCGGAAAAAACAATCTCGTATGGATCTTATTTAATATCTGATTAATACTAACTCTTTGTACTCTATGGTTGAATATAACAACCAAAAAGAAACGGGCGAAACCCTATTATTTAGCTAAGTCTCTCCATTTGTACATAGATGAATTAGGCACTCAAGTTTTGAGATATTGATACGAAATTTTCCTCTCGTCCTCCTCTCTCTAAATCCAATTTCGATAGTTTTCAAGCTCAAAGCGGCCGATATTCATACGAAGTGTATAAACCATAGACTTGGCGTAGCCCCACAAGAAATAGTCTAACGGGGTCAAATCGCACGACCGAGGCGGCCAATTGACTGGGCCATTTCGTGAGATAACACGATCACCAAAATTGGTTTTCAATTAATCGATTGTGATATTCAGTGTGTGTTGGAACCACATGTTTTCCAAGTCCATATCATCCGATTCGGGCCGAATATATTCGGTTATCATTGAGCTGTAGCGATTCCCATTCAGAATAACGTGCCGGTCCTGGTCATCACAGAAGAAGTACGTTCCAATGACACCCAATGGTGGCTCATTACTGGCGAAGCCATTCAGCCATAAATGAGTCTCATCGCTGTGGATGTGGCCAAAATCTTTTTGCATAATTTGTCAAAACGACACCACAGAGATATCCAATGCCTGAGAATGACGTGTGAGACACTGATTTGGGACTTCCTCAATTGATACGTTTGCGGCAATAATATTCTCGACACTACGGGCACTTCTTTGCCTCAGTGGCACGGAACATTTTATACTGTATGGTATAAAATTTTTCTACAAGACGCTCTATTGTTGATCTGAGAGGGTGAATATTTTGACCATAAATTGGACGTAGCGCTCTTAAAGTTGAGGCCACTGACTCCGAAATTCAGCAGTGAGTTTTAGTAATTTTGACTCATTGCTGTCAAACTATGGTAAGTGAAACTCTTCGAAGAAAAGAAGCAATGGGCGTTACTATGCTTCATCCTGGAGTCGAAAAGCACCTATTGGAGTACTGAACCCATAACTGTAACCCATAAGAATCCTACAATTAGGCTGCAACGACTATCAAAGATACATATGTAGCTTCATCTCTTGTTATCTTTCAAAATATATTGCATACACCCGCAACCACATTGCTGTAACCGCAAGCCAAGTAGGTCGCATTTCTTCTTGAACCCTAACCACAAACTCAATAATTCTTCTGTTGACTTTGTCTACTTAATTTCACTCTTTGGCATCCAAGCGATGAATGCAGCCAACTTTATTGGCACAACCGCAAGCAAATATGTGTGTAAGAGCCGTAAATTCATTTATAAAGTATGCGCAAGAACGCAAATATTTATATGTATCTGTGTTTATGGGGGAGGGGGAGTGAAACGGTTGCAGCGACTCGGCGTCTAAATAACTTTACACAATCATTATTTATGAGCAGCTGGAAAGCGCCACCGCAAAAGGGTTATTATTATGGTACAAACGCAAACACATGCTGCCGTAAACACGCACACACACATGCACACATATTCGGTTTCTGTGTGTGTTGATATCAGCGTATATGCCAATAAACACACATGGACGAGATAATGCTGTATAAAAATGCTGCGATTAAATCCTGTTTAAGCCAAGCGTTGGACCGAAGAGCAGTGTGTATGCATATATGCACTTGTAAGTGTGTTTGTGCCTGTGGTGCGTGCAAGGTCTGCCTTGGGCTCTACAGTATGTGTCATAATGATATATTAAAGGAGATAAACAGCGCGTCTGCAAGTGGCAGCAGCTCGAAAGGTCGCCGTCAAGCTGCCAGCTAAGTGGGCGTTGAAAGAAACTGGGATCGAGAGCAGAAGCATGTATACTTATGTATGTGTTAGTATATATGTACACTATACGTAAACGGCCAGCTGAGCGCGCCTCCTTTGCATAAGCACACAATTAAAAATAATATTTTCAACGCTACAGCAATTAATTAAATCACTGCGCGGGCATAAACACGTACAAATACACACACACACCCACACATGCATGAAATTGTGGGTAGCACTCGTTCGTAGTCACACACAAACAAACGCTGACGCTTGGCATTTAACTTATTTATTACTTTGCCAGTTTGAAAAGCAACTTTGCGCTCATATGCCAACACATTTACACACACACAAACACACACTCATACACAAACTTAATGCTAAAACTATATGAAATAGCAAGGATGTGCTAAGAGTTAATCGCCAACGGGCTGAAGTTATGACAACGACAGCCCGCGCCGACCGCAACGATGACGAGCAAGACGTCAAAGCTGATGCCGCTGATGAGTGTGGTGGCGGTGGGGTGTGACAAGTCGACGGCTGTTGGTGTTGAGTAGGACGTGGTTATGTGGAGGCGAGTAAGCGTGCGAAGCGCAAGTGCTTGTGTCATTAAACCATATTTTTAACAAAAACAACAAAGAGTGAAAGTGAATTTCAAATCATTGAATGACTTATAAGCTGGCATGGTCTTAAGCATTCTTGGTTAGCGACTTCGCTTAAATGTGTATCGTTGGTAATATTGCGCCTAATTGTAGGCAATATTTTTTTTAATATATGACAATTGCATTAACCGTTTCACAATTACAAAATTTGGTTCGTTTTTCGCTGATCTATACTAACGGTGTTTTCAATAGGGACGCAACAAACGTAGGCCGATAGAGACAGTAAACGACGACTTCGCGTTTCTGTTACGTTCTGTGCGAATTTTGCGAAAAGAGCTTGGTTTATATTTTTATACCCTGAACAGGGTATATTAAGTTTGTCACGAAGTTTTTAACACCCAGAAGGAAGCCTCGGAACCCTATAAAGTATATATATAAACGATCAGTACGTTGAGCTGAGTCGATTTAGCCATGTCCGTCTGTCTGTATATATACGAACTAGTCCCTCAGTTTTTAAGATATCGTTTTGAAATTTTGCAAACGTCATTTTCTCTTCAAGAAGCTACTCATTTGTCGGAACTGCTGATATCGAATCACTATAACATATAGTGCCATACAATCTGAACGTTTGGAATCTAGTGCTGGTATGGAAAACTTTCGCATTCGACTGCTGCTTAAGGTAATAACATAATTTCCGTAAAATTTTTTCAGATCGGTTACTATATCTTATATATTCCATAAAAACTGAACACATAGTTTCTAAAAGAAATACACCTGTGAAGGTATATTAGCTTCGGTGCAGCTGAAGTTAACATTTTTTCTTGTTACAAAATCAAATTACGAAGAACTGAAACCGCTTGACCACCAGAATCGCCGTATGATCGTGAGTTGCGCTGAGCAACAACTTGAAAATGATCCGGATTTGTATCGAAAAATCATCTTCAGCGATGAGACTCTTTTTTGGCTGAATAGCTTCGTCAATAAGCAAAATATGCATTATTGGTCAGGCAGAAATCCACACGTACTCCGTGAGTCACCATTGCCTCTTAAAAAAATTAAGGTTTGGTGCGGTTAATGATGATCAAGACCGTCAGGTTATTGTGGATGGGAATTGTTGCCGTTCAACGCTAACCGAATATTTTTGGCCCGAATTGGATGATTTGGACTTGGACAACGTGTGGTTCCAACATTTATTGAAAACCAAGGAAACCATTTTACTTTTATGAATTGATAGTATCCCTGAGTTTTCGAAAAGTCTGTGATGCCTTGAAACATCTTAGCACTTACACGAAATACCTGCTCTACAACATTATGACTAAGTAGTTGGTAAAACAGATTATCTCACAAAGCAAAAGTTTGAAAGAAAATCTTCAAGCCGGCGCTTACAGACTTTCCATTAATTTGCTATAAGCAGAAAAGTCACTGCGGCCTTAAGTGCATACGATAGCAAGCTAATTATCAAACTTAACCTCCTAGAAAGCATCGTCATCAAACATATTTGTACACACTTAATTGCAAGTATGTATGTATGTACTTGACTGCAGGAAACCGTAGCAAGTCGCATCAGACATGCTATTCCACATGTCGTCAAAGCAATATAGGTCAAATACTACTGACGAAAAAGCACACACACAGAGTCACTCACACATACAAGCAAACGTTAACCCGCACTAAAATAAAGCTCAGAGCGCTCGCAGCACTTATATAACAAAGCACAGCAGACACTTCCGTACAAAAGCCAAGCGCGCATGCACACACATACACACACCGATTCACCCACACAAACACAAACATACGGATGAGTAACCTAAATGCATTTGAAATAGTGCCAACATGTGGGCTCATACGAGAGTAATTAGTTCAAATGTGTCTATCTGTCTGTCTGTCTGCCAGCCTGTCAACCCATGATAAGCATTTACGTTCATTCGTGCAAACACACACTCACACACAATCATATGAATTTGTGTAAACGCCGGTCCGCGCCGGCACAATTGTAATGAGAGCAAATCTAACTGAAAGTTGCGGCGCCTCAAGGTAGGCAAAGTTCACAATTGGCTGCGATGGCAAAAACGAAATTGAAAATGCTAATTCTACCCCAAACTGTGTTATCTGCGCTTTAACTTTAAGTTTATCTTTAAAATTAAACAACAAACATGATTTGTTCAAGCTTTTCGCAGTTAAGCTCTTTTGCGTGAATTGAATTCCATAGAACTTTATAAACACAAAGCTTTAAGTCTACGAGTCAGACATAAATAATTAAAACACCTTGCGTTTAATCTTTGGCTTTTCCATGAATATCATTGTTTGCTTAAAATTAATTATAATTAATTGTCGGAAAATAATATACTCAGAATTATTTGATATTTAATGGACAAGGTTTTTATACAAATTAAATTTGTTTTCCTATCTTTCTATTCTTTGCCATAGTCACATACATATATATTTTATACGTACATATTTATATCCACTTATCGCTGAATCAAAGCAATAGCTATGAGCATTTCAGCTAAATAAATCAGCGAGGCCTTCTACCTTAGTATGGTTTTATAGAATAACTTTAATGCCAGTAATGAAAGTCTAAAAATAGTTTTTCTAAATTTTTCATTTCGTGGCAAGAACGCAGATTTCGAATGTAACAAGTGGACTTCCTCAACCCACTTTATTAAGATATTTTTCTTCAAAGTCCGTAATCAGTTTGATTTAGTTCTAATTCTTCAAAAGATTCTTTTGAATGGTATGTTAAGTCTGTAAGGTCAGGCTTCATTTCGGAAAAAAGGATGGATGATGCCGCCTTACCACAATCCGCATCAAAGGGTCAATTTTGCGGGATGTAACTGCGCTTTCTGAACCACGCGTGGATTTGACTCTCCCAATAACGAAAATTCAACAGGTCGGGAGAAGTGTTAAAAAACACGATAGCTTTGAAACAGGTTTATGAAATCATCACAAATGACGAAGTATTGATTTACGCGTATACGCCCGAAAGTGGAGCAAACGACTATATATACTCTTATTTTCTGATGAGCCGAATCTAACAAGATTTATTCATGTACGAAGCACTTTCAAGCAGTTGCTTGTGTTTTTGGACAACTACATATAACACAACCATACAACGAGAGCAACGCAGAACGGAAAATGCTGAGCAGTACAGAATCGTCTACCTGCCAGCTTCAAGAAATCACCACGATAGTACGTGCTCTCAAACACCGGCAGAGACAATTGCATTTTGAGTACTCAAACCAAATTGTGCAAAAAGCACTTTATATTTGATATATTTATATATATATATATTTTTTTTTGAAGAAGTCGACATGTGCGCTATTCAGCAATATGTTTATTCAGGTTTCATCTATAAAATCAAAATTTTTGAGTGTCGAGTGTCAAAAATGGCGTCCAAAATGGCGGGCACGATACAGGCCGCAATTCGTTGTCTACAAGCAGAAAATCTAACGAATCCTAATGATAACATTCCGCAGAAGCGCCTCAACCTAAAAAACATGAAAAAATTCGTTTTAGAAAATAAATGGCGGCAACTTGAAATTAAAGTATGATTTTTTCGCATGATTTTTCCACTTTGACCTGTTGTGAAAAATCGTTCATGATCAAACAAAACGTGAAGATAATTGGTTGAATGGTTCAAAAACAAGAATACCCGCAGATTCGAAAAACCTTGTTTCGAGGAAACGCGTTCAAAGCGTCCGTCAATGCTGAGGACATAGGTCCGTTTAAAGTCGTATTGCGACGGAACTAATTCACGGATTGTAAAAACATTCCACCAACATATTCTAGACATCCCACCAACATATTCTAGACAATGTGAGCCTTCGATTTGCTCAATAAAAAGATTGATTTTTTAAAGAAATTTTAAAAGACGACCGCCTTAAAAAATAAACTAAGAGATCAACCTTCACCTTCAATGGCAAAAGTGCTTCGAAAATTAGTTCATAGAGAATATTTTGAAAAGCAATGAAGAGATAATCGATGATTAATATTTGTTTTGTTCTGTAATAACGAAATATAAAATGTAGCTTATGTATGTGCGAATTCGAAAGTAACGTACCGAAAAAAGTAAGTAAAAATTGGAAATTATAAATAACGTAGAGGGAGGTGCAAGCAAACTTGCCATACATGAAGTGAATCAAATCCAGAAATAATCCCTGAGACTTTACTTCACCGATAACGAGACACTGTGTGGTGCGCAGTTTCTTCAAGGTGGTATTGCCAGGCCATACTTCTTTGAATAAAACGGTATAATAGTAACTGTCGATGGGCACTGTGATTTAAAAATATTGAGTGAGTTTTTTTACTCAAAACTGCACCGAAGAGGTATCGTTTACCATAGCGTTTGGTTCCACCATAATGGAATAACTGCCACATAGACTAACCGATTATTGTGGAGCTTCAACGGAAATTTTGAAACAAATAAATATCAAGAAACTCTACTTACCGCTGACCCAAAGCTTTACTAACCAGACTTATTTATGGGGTTATGTCAAGAAAGAGGTATACAAAACAAAACCCAGAAATCAGACTGAACTGAAGCAGTCAATTAAACCGGTAATAATCAATAACTAAGACAATCCCAATTTCAGTCATTCAGGCCGAAAAGAATCATTTTTTAATTAGGTGTCGCATGCGTGGTTGAGCTGGAGGCCATTTTCTGCCCATAATTTTAAAAAATTATTAAAAGAAAATATTATTTGCAATAAAACAACAAAAAGTAAATGCATTGATTAGAAAAGTTGTTATGGTTTGTTTTTGTAGCACAATTTGTGCCACTCTCTGTAAGTATTTCTATAAGAAACACGGGTTATTTCTTAATATTAATGTTTTCTTTTAGTGAGAACGAAGTTTGACAAAGTATGTAAAGCTCTAGGCCGGCTCTTACGATTGTGAAGATATTACAATGAAAACCCAAATTAACATCCAGCATAATGAATCAAAAGATATAATCAGTTTATTTGAACATGTTAATTACTTGCAGTTATACCCAAAACTCCAAATCAAAGAGCGTACAACAAATTATGTGAAATTCATGTTTTACTCGCTCAAAACGATAAGCTATGGAGTGCTATGTGGGTGCATAGTATAGGTCGTTCATTTAACTAAAATAATGTGCACTCGGTTGATTTCTCGCAAGTGTAAATACACTTTGAACAACATGGTCCGCACATATAAGCACACGCCCATAAATATTTACAACCATATTGGTAACAAATAAAGCCACCTTCATACAACCGACAAACTCATGAATTTTCTATCGAGCGAAAGCTAAATTGTTTGAAGGCATATGTGCGTGTACGTGTGTGCATGTGCGAATGGGTGTGCCGAAAATTCACTTAATCACATGTGTAGTGAAGCACAAAAACAAACCCACACACACATATACACACATGCAAGCACACATCTGCAACCCATACTTGTAGGCATAACCACAAGCTATTCTCAAAGTCATATTAAGTATAAAATATGCACTCAATTGGAATTTATGTGATTTGTGGCGTCTGTGTCGAGTAGGTTATCAACACTGGCAGAGCAGCCGAGCAGCCGAGAAAGTCGAAAGTAACCGCAACAGCAAATGGCTTTGGCAAAAACATCAATGAGATGAACAACCCAAACAGAAACACCACAAGGGCACACCGAGCTCTAGCTCACACCGCAAGGCCGCTGCTGGTGTGAGTAGTTTCTCTGTGAAATTAGCCACAATTTGGAATTTTGCAGCTAGTAACTTGATTATCACTCTGTAGGCGGGCAGTACGAAAAATGCATTTGCTTGGAAATATGTCGAGAGGCCTACGGTTAAGTACTCGGCAGTACTGCATGACTGCTCAAATTCATATGTGTGAGTATACGATTATACTTATAGAGTTAGAGGCTTTGTGAATTGCAGCTATTTAGTATGAAAAATATATAACGGGTGATTTTTTTGAGGTTAGGATTTTCATGCAGTAGTATTTGACAGATCACGTGGGATGTCAGACATGGTGTCAAAGAGAAAGATGCTCAGTATGCTTTGACATTTCATCATGAATAGACTTACTAACGAGCAACGCTTGCAAATCATTGAATTTTATTACCAAAATCAGTGTTCGGTTCGAAATGTGTTTCGCGTCCGTGTCCGATGAGCGATGAGGCTCATTTCTGGTTGAATGGCTACGTAAATAAGCAAAATTGCCGCATTTGGGGTGAAGAGCAACCAGAAGCCGTTCAAGAACTGCCCATGCATCCCGAAAAATGCACTGTTTGGTGTGGTTTGTACGCTGGTGGAATCATTGGACCGTATTTTTTCAAAGATGCTGTTGGACGCAACGTTACGGTGAATGGCGATCGCTATCGTTCGATGCTAACAAACTTTTTGTTGCCAAAAATGGAAGAACTGAACTTGGTTGACATGTGGTTTCAACAAGATGGCGCTACATGCCACACAGCTCGCGATTCTAATCCATTTTAAAGGAAAAAAACAATCACAACATTAAAATCTCAAGAAATCTGAACCCGTACTTTGGCAAAACCAAAGTTTTCCAAAGCATTTAAGTTTAGACTAATTTTTATGTGGGGCTCTTTTCAATTTTCCCTAAAAGCACCAGAAATAAAGCCGCAACATTAAAAAGGCTTTGGAAAAACATTTCCAAAAAGAAATCCCCGGGCCCCCTTAGCTCCGGCCGAAAGCGCTGGGGGAAAAATTGCCAAAAATTTTGGAAATTTTTCCGAATTGATTCACCTGAGGCGGGCAACATTAAATGAAATTTCTTGGAAAAAAAATGTCAAAAGGCCAAAGGGTTTAAAGTATTCGAACCGATGAGACTGCTCAAATTCATATGTGTGTTTTTTTTTTAGGGGTTTTTAATTAAAGCTTTTTAAAAAAAACCCGTTATATTTTTTTTGAATGCTTAGAAAATGTATAAAAATGTGTAAGATATTAGATTTTTACATGTAAACAGAATTAAATATTTTATAATCGATTTAATCACACTCACGCATATATTGCGGGTTGTGACTTTTCTAACAAATTCATTTAAATTATTGTTCAGAAAATTTTAGAGACGCACTCAGTATTCACATGAACTGTAAAGTATTTAAAGTACTTTGTGTGAAAGATGAAAAATATTGAGTTTTGAACTCTAATCTCTACAGTGCTCAGTTCGAATATAGTGAAACTGACCATTACAAAAACAAAACTTAATTCAGATAACAGAAATTGAAACGAACACATTCACCTAATATGTTCGAACAGATTTCGACTATCTTATTTTTTTTTTTGCTTCCATTCAGAATCCAAAATGTTATTTCTCAAATGTACCCCAAGAGTTTCTACTTAAACAAATCAAAAAATCAGTTTTCCCAATTAAATTCGAATGCTCAGACGAAGTATTATATTAATTTAGTATATTAAGTTTATAACTGAGAAACAGTGTTTGCTTTTCTCAAAGCCGGCTACTTTACTAATGCTAGGCTCAATTAACGATCAGCTGTTATAATTCCTTGTGTCCTTTATTTTATATTTATTCTAATGATTAAAAGTCATCAGCTGATAGCCATTTTATCAAGGCACATAACCATATTTACAGCCTGGACAGGAACGTGCAGAATTGCATTCCAGTTTCAACTAGATTTCATAAAGAATTAGTAAAAATATAATTTTTATTTTATATATTAAATCGATCTAAATTAACGCTTTAATCGAGTCGGTTGGTTAACTGATCAATTAGCTCCTGTGGGAAAAGGTTATTCGACTGTTATATATATTCCTTTGTGAAGCCAGATGAAAAATTACTGTAGTTGGATATTAACTATCGGAAAATCGCATTGAACCTGTCATAAATCTGCTTAGATGCTTTGTATATATGTATATCCACTATATTACCTGGATGCCTGAAAGTATGAGATCTTTATGTATGGTATGGTCTGTTGACGCCGACCCCGCCCAATTTCCATTGCCACGTCTGTATCGACAGAGCTATTCTCTTCTTCGAAGTTTTTTCGAAGTTTTTATTCGCGCGCAACTAAACTCTAACTAAAAAAAGTTGCGCGCTCTCTTCCTTTGCGACGACGCTGCGATACAGACGTGGTAAGTGTGGTTCCAATTTATTTATAATTAAATATATGTATTATAAGAAACCTTTGTTTTTTATTTAATATTTCTGTGGAATAATTGCGCCGACCGTTTCCCCACGGCCAACCACATCATCGGAACGAGCTAGCACCGTGCTCCACCACCCGAATTATCATGGTCCACGGAATTGCTTTAAAATTTCTAGTCAATATATTATATATAGACAAATGACAAAGTAATGAGACTTATTCCATAAAAACCGTATACCTATTTTAAAATTGTTCTACAACTCTGCCATCCTCTTCAAAGTAGTTCCCTTGGGCAGCTATACAGCGATTTCAGCGCGTTTTCTATGCATCGTAACATTTCTGGAACGCTTCGACTACCCACCGGTTTCGTTGTCAGGCGAATAAGGTGGCTGTTGCAGTTACGAGCAACGTCTGGGCGCACCCTGTTGAGGCGTTTTCGCAGTCTTTCGAATACTTGGCAATAGTAGACTTGATTCACAGTTTTATCCGTTGGAACGAATTCTTTGTGGACGATTCCATGGCTATCAAACCTCGACTCGACGCACCTCGACTGGCCTCCCACTCCGCGCCTTGTCTTCCACGCTTTCACGCCCCTCCTTAAAATCTTTGCTGTTTAATTTTGGTTTTCACCGAAATATCGAAAAAGCGAAAATGTATTAACAATCAAAAGACTTTATCCACATAATGATTGCCTTTATGCAGAATACCTAAAATTGTAGTTCAAACTGTTGCAACATACATATTTCTGGAAGTAAACAATGTTGGCATTGTTCAACGTATACAAAAAAAATAGAACATAATTTCCTGTTTAAAGCGCCCGTTTATCAAAAAGTTCGACAGCAAATGTTCACTTCATTTATGAGCCAAATCATGCAACACAAGTTCAAAGTGAGCGGTCAACGCATATGAACTTCGGAATCACTTTCAAGTAACCATAGACTTGTAGCTGCAGTGGCAGCACCCGTAAATGCCACGAGCTGTGCTTCAGGATATACTCACATAACCTCTCTGCCAGGTCGGCTGCAGTTCGCCGTGCTATCGGTTAGCAGAACAGTCGTAGATTTTCATAAAGTTCAGCCGCAAAACTGGGAAAAAAGAAGTACCATCAAAAATTGTGGCGAAAATTTTGCTGCAGTTGCCGCAGTGGTTCATAGGGTTCATATACACATACGCACACACACACATACAACTGTGTGCGCATAATTGTGGTGCCAACGTAGTCAAAAAAGTTAAACAATTAAAGTTAATTTTGGTCAGAATGAACACGCATACACAGGCACCACAGCCGCCTGCCCCCGTGCCGAACCCTAGCGCCCTCCCGTGCACCAACCGCAGAGCCTTTGCTGCAGCCTATTTTCCGAACTTGTTTGCTACAATTTTTGCCTGCTTCTTTTTCCTTGGTTTTTTGAGAGTTTTTATTCGACTCCGACTGCTTTTTGGCCAACTCGTTTACAAAGCTTTCATGTGCGCGTGTGTTTGTTCATTTGTCTGACCTTAATTGGCAAGTGAGTAGCAGTGCGGGTTGTCGGTTTTATTTCGAAAAACAGTTGCTGGTTCTACAGCACTTTGATGTAACACTTTTGCACACACACACGCACACATATTTGCATAGCTGTGAAGCAAATAAACTCATATTAATATAAATGTGCAGCTGTAAAGCACACTTACACAGCGACATGCCCATACATGTGCGGAGAAAAAGCTTTGTAGTTTTTCTTCGCTATTCGAGCAATTCGGTTGGGTATTTCGACTGCTTTTTTGCACATTGTACGCACCTTTATAAGCCGCTTGTGGCAGCTTTGGCCAGACCCTTTTTCCTAAAGAGGCCGCTTGCCTTTTTTGTGGGCTGTCAGCGTCTTTGAATCTGAGATTTGCGTTTTGAATTTGCGGTCTATTTCGGCGCAGGTTTGTTGCTAGGACATACCTGTGACATAGAAAACAATTTAACTCGCAAAAAGTTGTTGTTGTTGAAAACCTCGATTATTTTGGACACTAAAACGGAAATGTTTTAGGGTAAACCAGTGACGAAAGGTCTAAATATATAAAATGTTGACCATTAAGCAAATATTTATTTTTAATACAACTTATTATACTCTCGCAACAAAGTTGCTAATTAGAGTATTATAGTTTTGTTCACATAACGGTCTTAAGTGTAAGTCCTAAAACTAAAAGAGTCAGATATAGGATTATATATACCAAAGTGATCAGGGTGACGAGTAGAGTTGAAATCCGAATGTCTGTCTATCCGTCCGTCCGTCTGTCCGTCCGTCCGTGCAAGCTGTTTTTTGAGTAAAAATTGAGATATCATGATGAAACTTGGTACACGTATTTCTTGGCTTCATTAGAAGGTTAAGTTCGAAGATGGGCAAAATCGGCTCACTGCCACGCCCACAGAATGGCGAAAACCGAAAACCTATAAAGTCTCATAACTAAGCCATAAATAAAGATGTTAAAGTAAATTTGGAACAAAGGATTTCATTGGGGAGGGGCATATTTGGACGTAATTTTTTTCTTGCAAAAGTGGGCGTGGTCCAGCCCCCTACTAAGTTTTTTGTACATATCTCGGTAACTACTATAGCTATGTCAACCAAACTCAATAGAATCGTTTGCTTCAGGCATTTCCATATACAGTTCAAAAATGGAAGAAATCGCATAATAACCACGCCCACCTCCTATACAAAGGTTATTTTGAAAATCACTAAAAGTGCGTTAACCGACTAACAAAAAACGTTAGAAACACTAAATTTTACGGAAGAAATGGCAGAAGGAAGCTGCACCCTTTTTTTTGCACTTCTTTTTTTTTTTAAAAATTGAAAATGGGCGTGGCGTCGCCCACTTATAGACCAAAAACCATAACTCCGGAACTACTCTACCGATTTCAATGAAATTCTGTACATGGTATTTCTTTAATACCCTGATGACATATACAAAATATGGGTGAAATCGGTTCACAATCATGCCTTCTTTCAATATAAGACTATTTTGAATTCCATCTGATGCCCTCTCTATATAATACATACATATAAATGAAAATACAATGCAATACTCAAAGCACAAAAATTGATCTAATCTAATTAATTTTACAGCAAAAAAAAATATGTAAATGACGGATAATGAAATCTCGATTATCACTTTATCATGCGAGAGTATAAAATGTTCGGTGACACCCGAACCTAGCCCTTACTTACTTGTTTTTTAATAATTTTTATAATAATATGTATGTACAGGGTAGGCCATTTAAAGTTCACCCATCTGGCAACGCTGTAACTTTTAACAGCGCTGACAAATCGGCTAATGTCATACCGCGTTAGAAGCGTCATTCGAAGACAATTTATACCATGGAACAGTACACTCCAAAAGAACGCGCTGAAATTGTTCAGCTTTATATTCAAAATAACTTTTCAATTGTGTTAACTCAACGTGCGTTTCGCAAAAAAAATAAAGTGAAAAGTGCTCCAGTTAAGAACACAATTAAGTCTTTATACGCAAAATTTGTGAACACCGGTAATCTCAGTAATGCCAGTCATGCATCCAGACAACGCACAAGACGTTCTGATGAAAATATCGAAGCTGTACGAGCCAGTATTGAGGAGACTCCATCGACATCGAGTTATCGCCGCTCTCAGGAATTAGACATCTCTCGCACCACTCTCCGACGCATAATTCATAAAGATTTGAAGATGTTTCCATATAAAATTCAAATGGCACAAAAACTAAACCCAGCTGATTATTCGCGACGCCTTAATTTTGGCAAATGGGCCATCGAAATGGCTGAAAACTAACTTGACTTTTGGCGAAAACTCATCATGTCAGACGAGGCACATTTCTCGTTGAATGGAGGCGTAAACAAGCAAAATTGCCGATTTTATGCCACCGAAAATCCTCAATTAATTGAAGAACAGCCTCTTTACGACCAAAAAGTAACAGTTTGGTGCGGTGTTTGCGCGAATATGATCATCGGACCGTATTTTTTCGAAGACGATGATGGAGCCACGACAACAGTCAATGGTGAGCGTTATCGAGCCATGATAACGGATTTTGTGATACCCATTATTCGCGAAAATGACATGGATAACTTCTGGTTTCAACAGGACGGGGCTACATGCCATACAGCTCGACCAACAATCAATTTATTGCGACCATTTTTCCCCGGGCGATTGATATCGAAAAATGGTGATGTTGACTGGCCACCGAGATCACCAGATTTGACGCCACCAGACTTTTATTTGTGGGGTTATTTGAAATCCAAGGTATACGCCAATAAGCCAAAGACCTTAGCTCAACTGAAAGCCAACATTCGACGTGAAACAGCCGCCATATCATCCGAAACATTGGCCAAAGTCATGGAAAATGTCGAAAAAAGAGTGCATTTAGCTGTCAAAGCTAAAGGTGCCCATTTACGCGATCTAATTTTTAAATATTAGCTGAAACAAATCCCCTTGGACCAAAATAAATTATTTTTGAAATGAACAAAAAACATTGTTTTCTTTTGTTCTTTTTTTTTAGAAACAAATGGGTCAACTTTAAATGGCCTACCCTGTATTTATTTAATTTCTTATAATTTTTGTTACTTTATCTCAATACGACACTCTGCTTTTCTTACTATCTGTCGCAAACTGCTTTTGATACTCATAAATTCAGTTTTTAGTTCAAAATATCATTCGAACTATTAGATCGCGGAACTTAGCTAAAGCTTTGCCAGCGGCTATCATTAGTTCGTGCGCAATCGCAAGATCCTTTTGGACAGATATCGATCGTAAGAGATCCAGTGAGCTCTCCTCAGTGTATGGAAGCATCTCAATACTTATTTCTTGATCATTCCGTGTTTGCGAAATCAAGGCTTAAACACTTGGAGCTCCCATTTTCAAAGATCCCATCGAACCGTTGGGAACAAATAATAAGCGCATAAGCTTATTTTTATTGACCAAAAGGCGCTTTGCACTTATATAGTTGATTAAAAGAAATTTTTTTCCTGACTTCACAAAGGACGCTATATTGAGCCCAAGTTCAATCCTTGGATCAGCCATGGAACTTGATATTGTATTCGAAAATAAGTTTATTGCATTATTTGCTGACAATCCTGGAATTTATATACTTTCTAACTTCACAAACAAAAACGAATTTTAGTTCGAACAAGATTATTGAAAGACAATTTGGAAACACTTGGCAACCCTAAGATTTTAATTATTGAATATGAAAAGAAAATGTATACATTACAAAATAAGTTATAAAATTTAAAAATGAATTTTTCAAAAACTTATATACTCAGATATACATCCCTGAAACTTCAGGTAAGTTGTTATAGATATGTGTGGCCTGTCTTCAGTTTTCGCCTTTATTGGAGGTGCTCTTTTTGACGTTTGTCTAAACAATATGAATCTAGAAATTAAAATCTTATCTCTCCAAAGCCAGAGATTCTGCACTTATACGAAGATATACAGACTGATGCAGTCATCTAGTGAAAAATTATTGAATTTTGTTTAATCGACCAGATATATTCATAGAACATAAATGGCAACTCTGCAATTTTGTACTTTTTATATATCTTTTAACATTTTTCGCTCTTAATTAAGCTATTGTGATCAATTTTGACAAATTTATTCCTTCATTGTACCGAACGCAAGAAAAAAGTTCAAGCCAAATATACTTTTCATTGTTGTTCATTTGAGTACGTTGTGCTTTTCAATTTTCGATGTCCTGTTTACTAGCCAACGTTGTTTAGTCGCTTGTAATTAAAAATACTTTTATGTTAATCACTTTACTCTTATCTCCTAATATCACTTTCAAAATGTTTCCACACAAAAACTAATTTTCTCAAATCCATCTGCGCACATTATCCAGGCACCGAAGTATGTTGTGCCAGCTCCAACACTCGAATATATGTGCGTGTAAGAGATTATTGTTGCCGCGTTTGCATCACCGAACATTCTCTTTCGGGCTTAGAGTTGCCCATTGACTATCTCAAGTTTTCAAATTACATTGAAACAATTAAAAGCAAGCAAAACTTTACTATTATCAGCAGATACGATGAGTGAGCAGCAAACAAGCGCATAAAGTTGCTTAAAGTTGGGAAAAATACAGTTAGGAAAAATATACTGTTTTGTTAACAAAATGAAAATTACAAAAAAACCAAAAAAATATGAAAGCAAAATTTGCGAACTGCATGGAGATACACGCAGAGAATGAGATCACCAACCTTTGTCTGAACATTACAAAATGTCCAAAGTTTTCGTAATGGAAATGTTCTTTTGGGAAGTATAGTTCAGTGTAAATGAGTTTAGTGCCGACTTATTGGCATTTGACTAAAGGCTTGAAGTTGTTTGTCCTAATGGACAATAAAGTTCATTAGTGCCAGTGGAGCAAAAAAAAAAATGTTTAAATTTTTTTTATTTTTTTTTTTTTTTAACCTCTTAAATACATACAAATCCGCTTATGGCATTATCAATGGCAATGTAGACAACTCAGTGTGCTAAACAGCTAAAGAGCAAGTTTTGAGGAGATATCTGAACTATTCAATACATATCCGTGGTATAATTTAGATTATGTTGGACAGAAGCAGAAGTGCCAGCGCTGCTCTCATGCCTATTTTCCTGCATTTTCTGCATGTATCGTGGTTACTTATGTGCATCCGCATATGATGGCAGCAGGTTGTGACCTGTCATTAGGTCAAAAACCGTCCTGCGGTCCTTTCCAGACCATGTGCCTAAAAAGCATGCCATTTTCCTTCCGAGCTTTTGCACATGATCTTGACGATCTTGCATGCTCTGAAGGCAGTCCGTTTCGCTAGATCCGTCTGTCGGCTCTTTCGTAAATTTCATTGTATTACATGTTTCCTGTACTAGTTCGGTAACCAGCCCGATCCAACTTTTGGAAAAATCATGAGCTATTTCGTTTCCTGAAATTTTGTTGTGACCGGAAACCCAGTGTATAGATATGCTCCCGATTTCCGGCAGTCATTAAATCTACCACCCCACTGCTTTTAAGGACATTCTCTGATGTAATGGCGATTTTTGCCTTAATTGCGTCGGGCTATCAACGTATATACGTATATATTGACCTCATTTAAATTGTTTCCTCCGTTGTTAGCTGTCTCAGCCGCTTTTCTGATCGCAAAAACTTCCACTTGGAAGATATTGCAGTGTACAGGAAGCATGAAGGGTTGCCGGCCTGCGGTGATTGTGCTACATAACTTTTCACTGTAATATCGATTGGTGGTAGCTTGAGAAACTTTTCAAGTGTACCCTTGGAGTGGTTCTTAGCGCTCCCGTAATACAGAGAACAGCGAGTTTCTGTATCTGCTTCATTGTTTTTCTATTTGAGATTTTGCTAACAGCGGTCCACCCACCAAACTCGGAAAGCAAATTAGCTTCATTACTGTTCTGGAACACGCCACTAATTGGCAAAATAAAAATTTTTGGGCACAAAACATTCAACATTCGGCGGATCGTTGATTCGTCGTTAAAGACTGTTGCCTTTCTTCATGATCGTATGTTCGCTAGAGTGTGCTATCCAAAATTTGTGCTTCCTATGATGAGATAATGAACATCTTATCGGCATTTACCTCTAGATTTGCTGATAAGCCCGTCAGTGGATGACCCTTAGAGCGTTTTAAACATGCTACTAATTGCGTCTAGGGACTTACCGTCACTAGTATGCTATGCGCCTTCCCCCCTAAGGAGTTCCGTTGTTTAATTTGAGCAATTTGGCTCCATTAGATACCGCATTTATCCTCCTGCGGCACAGTAGAGCTTCTATCCGTGTCATATTGGTACTCTTATAACAGTTGAAGATTTCCAATTTTTAACCATCAACTAGTAATTACTTCTCGTAACCCCTCGGCAAGACAAGCATAATCGTCGTAATAGAAGAGGGGAAAAATCTTAAATCCATTAGAAAACTATTTAAGTTTTTGATGTACACCCGCACATTCAGTGAGGACTCGTCCAAATAACTATCAAATGAAGGAACTTTTTAAAGATTTCTTTACGAAATTGTTAAATTGTATCCATAATAAGTATACCTTCCTTAAGAGACATTAACCCTTAAAATATTTCCTAACCCAACAGAGCTTAATATAAGGTTATTTAATGGACCGTAAAAGAGTACACTGGAAACTTAGCCTGAAAGAAGCTTTCACTCTGCCAAGTATTGTGTTAAGCTTAACCTAAAATGCACTACTTAAATTAAAATTTCGTTACGTCCTGAAGGTAATATAATTCTAAAGTGTGATGGGATCAAAAACAGATGCTATAAAGTTTACTACAAAACTAAAAGTGTACGGAATAAGAGCGCTTACCGACAACTTCCAGAACCTTCACGTCCAACGCATAAAGTTCTTGGCAAATAAAGCAGAAACAAGCGCTGATTACTTATGCTCTGCAAGCGTCTATATAAATGACTTTGGTTAATTGTGTAAGCCACTACACAAATCTAGCTGCCACAAAAGTTGCCACCGCAACAGCAACAGCAACAACAACAACAACTCTAACAATCCAGACGCTAGTTAACAGTTGGCAATAAGTAATGCACGGTCGCTGTCGCTATTCCCCGCTATTGTGTGTCTGTCGTTGTTGTTGTTATTGTTGTGCTGTTAAACGTCAAAAACTTTTTACACCATCATAAACAGTTTAGCTGGGATTTTGCTATTCATCAATTAGCCAATTTCACTAATGACTGTTACAAATCATTTTTGTGTAAAACTTTACAAAATTCCTCAAGCACTCACACCTACACCCTCGCACAGACGCACACACACTTCCAGACAATCTCGCGCGCACAACAATACAGCAGCTGGAGAACAACACTAGAGCGACAACAATAAATCAACAACAAACGAACAAAACAACAATCACGTTGGATTTTTGGAGGAAGGGGGTGCGGGGAAGCAGGTCCTGAGCGCGCGGATTTCTTTCGAGTGTGAGAAAAAGTACGACTATTGAGTGTAGTTGTTGTTGTGCTGGTTGTTCTCGATTTCGCCACGTATGGTGTATTGCCATCAGTCTTTTGGCCAACAACAGTGTGGGTTAATGCCAACAGCTATGACAATAATAAAACTACCGTTAACCAAGTTGCGTTGCTGCTAAGTGGCACAGCCATATGTTGCCATTACTACCAGTTGTACGCTGTTCACAAAAACAACAACGACGGCTTGAGGGTCTGCAAAAGTTGCCAGCAACCCACGGTTGTCCTTATGTCGGGGTGGAGTTGAAATTATAATGATGTGGTGAAAAGTTTTCGGATATATGGCAAGCTCATTTTGCTTAAGCTGTTGTTGTTGCAGTTGTTGTGTTACTTTTTCGTTTTATTTGTTAAGTAGGAGAATTCAAATGTTTGTTGTCGATTTTGTCTCTCTATTAGCTGGCTACTGTTGTTGTTATATTAAATTTTTAGGTTAAATAAACAATGAAACAAAATTGCTTAACACAATTATTTGTTTTTTACTATGTATTTATTTGTTGTTGGATGGTTAGAAAACAAGAAGGTGAAGAGGACATTTATCGAATTATTTGGGACATTTTGTCTTGTCATTTTGAGACTCCCCCTATGCTATAGTTACTATGATTATTTGTGTTCCATTAAAAAGTCTTTATTCTTAAGATAGAATGATGAAATCCTTCGAAGAAATTTTATTCTCTCATGAATTGCTCGTGAGTAAGAGTGAGTGTGGCTTCATAAATACTTACCATATAATTACTATAAAAAATCCACGCTGAACTCGCAATTGCTTCGAAATAGCGGAGAAATATTACAGTTATGCGCTGTGGCGGAGCAGTTGCCATTTAATTAATTAAATAGTGTATAAATGAAACCACAAATAATTTAACGCAAATTAATGCTATACGACCGCAATTAACGCGGAGATTTTCGATTAAGAGCAGGTGCATAACCGCTCCCAAACACACCGCTCATGCAAAATATGCTAATTATGTAAAGCGAAAAGATGTTTAATCAAGCGAAATAGTTCAAGAGCTCTTCGCACATAAAACATAATCGAAGCCAATGAGGGAGGCAAGTGCAAGGTGGAAAGCTGAAGATGGTGCAATGAAGCACAAAATCAACTGCATGTGTGTTTGTGTATATATGTATGTGTGTGTGTGTGTGTGTGTGGTGTAAGTGTGCTTGAAGCAAGTGACAAATGCGCTTTGAAGTGGGTCATTTTGTAAGAAGGATATTTTGCTGACATGACAAAAAGTAATGCACAACAACAACAATGACGAGATTCTCTGTGAAGCGAAGCGTTTGGATGGAAAGTGAACAAAGTGAAGTGGAAAATGCACTGAAGCCGCAAGGGCGTAAAATACTACGCAAACTGTTGATAGATTTCGTGGCAGACTTAAAAAATGAGAAATCATAAAAGTGAATAATTTCCAATCGAAACCGAAAACTCAATCATTCGCGAGTGATATAATAATAAAAATGTGTTTTTCTTTTTTTCTAAAATTTTTATGAAAAAGCTTTGCCGCGCGCCACTAGCGCCTGGGGACAAGCAGAGCGCCATCACATTTTGCATATAATTAGCTCTCTGCAACATAATTTGCGCTGAGGATTTTTTCATAATTTTTTCTTTGCGCTGAGCAAAGCGAATTACACGCTTGACTGCTGGCTCAAAATTATTAAACAGTCAAGTCGAAAGCCAACGAGCAGCAATGCCACAAAGTCACAAAGCGCTGACTAAGCAACCACGAGCAACAGCAGCATGGACTCCAGAGCAACCGCAAAGGAAAAAGCAAGCACATGCAGCTAATAAGGGGAAGCCACATGGAATGGTAGAAAGCTGAAGCGCAACAAAGAGTCAAGTGTCTTGGGATCAAAGCGAAAGTGGCTGCAAGCGCCAAGCGCCACCGCTGCGATTGACTGCAACTGGGTGGCTGAGAGGCTGACATTGGCTGTTCTTGGCAAACTGAGGTCAAATCATC
Source organism: Bactrocera correcta (assembly GCA_027475135.1). Lineage (NCBI taxonomy): Eukaryota > Metazoa > Arthropoda > Insecta > Diptera > Tephritidae > Bactrocera > Bactrocera correcta. The sequence goes on from CM050323.1 coordinate 154,270,093, forward strand.
ATTAGCTTTCTTATATTCTCTAGTGATCTCCTGACGATTAGCGATGTTATTTTTGAAGATAGAGAAGAGGGAACGTCGCACAAGTCGGACCGAGAAGATTATAGCCAAGTATGTATAAGACTTTTTTTTTCTATAGAATTCTAAGTAAGCATATGCCGACTTCGTTGTTATCTGAGAGTGTTTGGTTTTCGAACTTTCTCCCAGAATTAAAGATTAAAGAAATTTTTAATTTAATTAAAGGGGTATTCTAGTCTAGAAATTTAAAAAAATCGATTTTTTTTTTTTTTTTGTTTGTTTTATATTTTCAAAGTTTAACTATTCGGGAACATGTGTACAAGAGGATTTTTCAAAATTCAAATTATTTTCGGAGATATAAACATTTTTCTGACCCTGCATTAAAACTGGTTAGGCCGGAACTAATCGAACAAAAGACATTAGGGAAACTTTAAACGCGTTTTTCTCAGAACTGACTTTTTCGGAACGATGTCCACGATTTCTCGGGCTCTACTGGACCGACTTACTTGAAATTTTTTAGAGTCTTCTTTATAGGCTTGCCTATGGTTGGAACAAAATTTTAATTTTTATTATTTTTAAAAAATTCGAAATAGTCAGAAAAAGTGATCAAAAATTATTTTTTTTTCAGCCGGTCGCCATTTTATGAAAAAAAATGTTTCCCCCCTTTTCCGTAGTTCCGACCATTGCGACATTATTCTAGATTAATAATCTTTTTTTTTTTTGGTTTCAGATAACTAGGAAGGTTGGAATCATGGGCATGGTCACGTGGAATTTTTTAGAGACCCCTACTTCGTTAGCTCATAATTTTTGAAATTTTTTTCTTTTTTTAGTTTTTAACTTTTTTCTGTACTCTTCGAAAATTAATAAATAACTAATAAAAAAATGTATAGTAAAAATATTAATTGCCTTTTTTTACGACACTTTAAAAATTATCTGAAATTTATTCTTTTAGACTAGAATAATAAAAGACATTAAAAAATCAAAAAAATATCTCGTCGATAAACTTGGTTGTCTCAAATTATAATTTCGTTACAAAATTCAGCTAAGGTGTTGGACTTCTATTCTTTTTGGAAGTTTCAGTGACGGCTAAAAGAGGAGTTTACGGTTTTAGCCCCCCTTCAGGGCCGGGAAAAGCAAAATTCGATATTTATTTAAATTTATTTCTGGATTATATTAAATAAGCATACATCTTTTAAGAAAGTTCTCTCCGAAAACGTTGCTATTGAAATTATCTAATGCAAAAGCTGACATCTAACAACGTTTTTCTTGGATTAACCTTCTCCACCTCAAGTAGAAAGCTTGAAATCCGTTTGGTTAACCAAATGAACTAAAGCCTTGAACTCCGGCGGTAGCTTATTGTCACTGACTTTCCTTCCTTTCGAACCGCTGGATACTTTTGGCATAAAACCGCAATTCAAATTAAAGTGCAAAATGGCTTCATCTAACGAAACCGAAAAAATGGCAAAAATAGTGAAATGGTGAAATGAAAAAATAATAAAGCATATACAGTTATATAAACAGACGAAATAACTTGCAGTTAATTTCGCTTGGCAGCCATTGGGGCACGTCGAAGAAATGCAAAGCGTAATATTTTCACAAAACTTTTTAAAATCAACACGCCGACAAGCATTTTAACGCGTTTTAAATAAGCCACAAAAGCGAAACGTTTTTACCTGCCGGGAAAGCTGCAACAACACTGACATTGCAGCAGGCACTAACACACTCGCATCGCCAACTATGCTTACACATTCTCTTTTTGCCCCTCCGCTTTCGCATCGACACTCGGGTCGGTGTGTGTATTTGCATTCTTTCGGCGCCCTGCACAAACGTTCGCTCGTATCTTCCAACCTACTTAGCGGCGTTCATCTTTAGCTCGGTGATTTAGCAATTCTCCCTGGCGAATTCTTTGCCGTCTGTCCGCAAGGCGCTTCGCTGCTGATCAACTACTATGGCACTACAATTTTTTCGTTTTTTGTCAGCGGCAGCTGGCATAATATTTATACTTGCCACTCGCTGCGCTTATTTTGACTTTTTCGAAGAAGGCAGTTTGGTGCTTTTACTTTTTACGCTCGTACCACCTGCTGACGCTACGAATTTAGTATTCTTTTTCATATTTCGCTTTCTGTTTGTTTTCGAATTTCTTTGATTTTCTATCTCTTCCGTGCAGTTCGCCTTGTGGCGCGTCTATGCATGCCTTTAAGGTTGTTGTCGCCTTCGTTGCTTCCATTTCTTGAAAAGGCGTTTTTTTGTTTCAACGCATTTTCTACCCTTTAATTTTGTTGCACCCGGGCCATTTGCACGATTGCACATTTTTTCGGCGTCTGCATTTTTCCAGACATTGCACACTGTGTTTGGCAACTACTCTTGGTACTGCTGTTTAACCTTCGTGACTGAATATACCCGTAGACATTGGTTATATTTAAGTAGAGGTATGAAAACTTTAAAACCGACTGAAGCTTTATTCATTCACGAATCTTCGTCGAATACTGACTTGACGTGAAGTTTATCCATTGGAATATGTGTAAGGATCTGAATTTAGAACCCCTCATCGTGGCGAGAGTAACATTTTTGTCTATCGGGTTTTTACTACGCCTTCTCAAGTTCGCGAATATAGAGAATCAAGTTATAATAAGATTTGAAAACCAATATGCTCTTCATGTAAGGATATGCTAGAGTTCGGCCAAAGGCCAAGCGAAGAGCCGGAATAGGTTCAGATGCCAATTCTAGGCAGAGCGGCTGAGGAAGCTCGGATACAAACGCAAGAGGGTAGTCTCTTTTTGATATTATTTGCAATGAAAACATTTCTATTTGTAATTGGAGAAACTGAATTTTGTGACTATAGGATGGGTGGAAATTCTTGAACAGTGGACCTCGCGTGCGTTCAGCAGGCGCTGGTTGATGACCCGCTCCTGTGCGACTACAATATCATTTTGGTCTAGAGTAAACGGCAGGTTATCTTCATCTTGCCGCAGTAATAGGAGTTCCTACTGAACATTTTCCAATAGGCGTTCATGCGGCAAGGTTTAAAATCTTGACGGACGCAAGTTGTCGAAGGTGAAGGTCAGTGGAAATATCAGGGCACTTTCTCCTCCATCTAACTTTCGGCAAATCAAAAGACAGAGCCAAAACTAACACTGGCCGCCTCAAAAAATTTCTGATAAGCTCAAAGCGCTATGTCGATATCTAAGAGTTTTATGACCCTGTATATATAAGGGAGTTTTTAGGTACCACCACGGACCGGCGTTCTAAGCTGACCAAGTGAGAGCCTGGTCAGGATACAACTCCTAACCTAACTTACGCTATCGATTAAAATTTTTATCGAATCAGCTAGTTCTAAACAATCGATACTTGCAGAGATTAGTAGTTTTAAAAAAATATAACTAATTTTTGCAAGTATCGTTTTTTTTTCTTGTGATTAAAGCTACAAAGAGTAGAGATTAAGATTTGAACGAGAATCAAAACGGTATTCGGAAATTATAACATACAATTTCGAACTCCCTTAAATAAATATCGTTAACTTTTTAAATAAAGATTTTCGGTACTTAAATCTATATTTTTTATATTATAATTTCGATAACTTCTTTATTTAAATATCGATAAGTTTTTATATATCGACTTTCACTGGCCTAATTTTATCTAAATGGAAGAATTAAGATTAAAATTTAACTAAAATTAGTTAAACAATAATGATAATAATGATAGTGCTCCGATTCGACAATTTCAGTGAACAATTATCGATAAAAGCGTAATATCGATTTTACTTTTAACAATACTTGATCCTTAATCAGAGGTGTCAGCCTGAAAATATTTTTACAAAACATGCCGATAATTCGATAACTTCAGATAATTTCCAAAATCTATCGAAAATTTCCTAGCCAACTATATTTAGTCTAATAAGCTCACAGTGAAAATTTGGAAACTCGAACCTCATACAAAATATCTCTCGGTAACCCTTTTCAAAATTTTAATTAATTTTTGCTTAACTCATTTATGCCAAAATAAATGTACCCTTTTTGTCACCAGCAAACACTTTTTAGCAAAACTTATCCGATTTACCTACATTATGGCACTTAATTAAAACCATATACTTGCTACACCGAAATTTGGCTACACGCAAACAACTACACAGGTTGCTATGAAGTAACAGCATAAATAACAACAACAACTTCAACAAAAAACCGTCACCTAATTTCACCAAAAATATCAACTATGATGAAATAAACCATCATCCTTTACTTTTTCCCTCACCATTTGTTATGACAGCAAGCGCACGATTCCTCTATCTATCCATATATACATATAGTATATTTAAGTTTGTAGCATACTGTCAACAACATACCCTATTTACCTAGTAGCGGTGAGTTAGTACTGCTGCTTGCTGTCACATGGTGGCAGACGCCTTCGCTCAGATAACACAATTTTCAAACTGCGAACAAGCCAGAAGAAAAAGTGTCAACGACAGCAACCAAAAAAAGGAAAAAGAATGTCCGTCCAGCTGCTCTACTTTTTCACCAGGGTGTTGTGAGCAAATTTTGACTCAGTATTGACGACTTTTTCGCTTGGTTTGTTGCTGTTGCTGTTGTCGCCACCTTCATTGTCGTCGCTAAGGTTCTTATTTGTGTTAATTTTCTGGAATTGCCACTAGTCACTGTGAAAAATTAAAGTTTTTATGTTTTTGGCAATCTTTTGTGACTTTCTCACTTTGGCACTGAGATTTATTATGCTCCTATATACGACTCTATTAAGTGTTTACACTGTGCTAGATATGTTTGCGGGGTATGTGTTTGTGGTTTTTGCTTTCTGCCGGTAATTATGACTGTGTTATTAGCGAAGCTTGTGGTCTTGGTTACCTCCAAATATAATATTTTTCTCATTTAATGAAGTAATTAAGTTAGAATTTCAAGGCTGCATACGCACAGTTGTATTCAAATCTTGTCAAATTATTACAAAATTAGAAAGACAATTTCGGCGGAATTTCAATGTAAATTTAGAACTTTCAAAGCCGCAATATTAAGTTGCAACTGTAAGCAGATTTTATTAAAGCGTAAAAAGGAAGGTTAGGAAAACACACTACCGACTATTTTCCCCAAAGCTATTAAATATTAAAGAAAGCGCAGAAAATTACAAGCGAATACTACTTGGTTGAAACTTGAAAATTGGAACTTGAAAATTTTGCCATCGAACAAGCAAATGGTATAAACCACATAGCCTGGCATAACCAAATATAGGAGGCTTAGTAAGTGGGTATACCATTTTAGTTAGGTATCCACAGACTGATTTGCTGTTAATTTCTCAAATTACATAGTTTGGAAAAAATTTCCTCCAGAGAGTAGAGCTCTCTTAGAGCAAACAAAGAAGCAATGAATCGAAAGCGCAAGGTCTGTAAATAATGTTCGGAAATATTCCTTCATATATTTTCTATTATTTGAGCCTTCGAGATACACTGGCTATATAAAACCTTGTTTATTTATTTTTTACTGCGAAGTTCTTCAAATTTGTTTAAAAATGGAACAAAACTGAACACATGCGATATGTATGCCTAAATTATATCTTTTATACTCTTGCAACATCCTGCTACAAGATATGATAGTTTTGTTCACTTAATACTAATCAAAATAGATATACGGTTATGTACGAGTATATTTATGTAATACGAGAATATGTTATGATAACGAGAAAAGTTAAATCCGGTTGGCTGTTTCTACGCCCGTCCGTCCGTCCGTGCAAGTAACTTGAGTAAAAATGGAAAACATGCCATAACTAAGCACTTAGTTGAGATATAGATCTGCAGTTTGGGCCGAAGGATCAAAGTAGCACCCGTGTGAAAACAATTATGAAAAAATGGGCACACTTAAGCTTCAACAACCAATATCACCCAGCGCAAGTATTATACGAACTCTTACCTCAAAAACCGGACAAAATTATTTAAAGTGGTCTTACGAATGAAAATGAATAAAAATGCATGATTGAGTATAATAATGCAATATATTAAAATAAAACGAGTAAGGAAGCACTAATTTCGGGTGCAACCGAACATTTTGTATTGAATATATTTGAGTAGAAGGTAATGTTGACCAGATTTTATCTATTTTTGCTCATCCCACATACTAGGTACAAATATACCTTCCACACAAGGGTCAAGTTTTCGCGTAATTGTATCTACTTTAGGCGCAAAGATACACTGTTGTGAATAAAACATGTCTGCAATTTTCATTGAGATTACTCAAATATTGACGGATATATCCAGCATAAAGTGTCCTAGAAGTTCTAAAATCTTTATATTAGGTATATGGGGGCTCAGAAAGTATTGACCCAATTGAACCCTAATTTTGCCACAATGAATCACTATTGCCAGAAAAGGATTCTCTGTGAATTTCAACTTCATATATCAAAAGTCAAGTATTGGTATCGGGTCTACATATTCGGTACCTATGGGCTTGAACAGTTTTGGTTGGATTTCGAAAATTATTGCTCAAAAGTTGGTTTACTTTGAAGGAATTATTACCGCAAAATTTTATTCCGTTAATTAGTTAATGCTTTATTTGTGTATTGGAAAGTAGAAGAACCAAATGGAATTTTAAATTTTGTTATATGGGAAGTAGGCGTGGTTGCAGTCCGATTTTTCTCATTTTCACATAGTGACATGGGAATATGAAAGGAGTGCCAAGTTCCAAATTTTGTCGAAATCGGTTAGTCGGGTCCCGAGAAATGGGATTTTACCAGAAAGTGGACGGTGCCACGCCCATTGTCCAATTTTTACACCGGCTTCGAAAGAGCTCTCTAATACCATCAATATCTGTATAGAATAATTTAGCAGGATTTCACTATTTAATTAAAAAAAAAAATAAATAAAGCAGACCTCATTTTATGCAGGTGACCAACCTAATTCAACGCGTTTTTTTTTAAGGGGGGAAAGTTAAGTAGAAACTCAGTAGTTTAATAAACAAATAAATTATTGCTCGTCCTCCCCCGACACTATAACAAAAACACCAATTTCTAAAAAAAATTTTTTAGTTTTTTTTTTTTATGATTCATTGTTTAAACAAAAAAAAAATATTAATACATTAAGAAAATTAATATTTATATTATTAATATTAAGTACATACCTTGTTGTTTAGAATCAATACAAAATATTTTCCTGAATTCACTTCACGCAACACAAAAAACCAATTTCGAGAACAATAGAGAGTCGCGATACTCTCGTATGTACTGAACGAAGTCTAGGCGATATAGCGGGCTGAAGCTCAATAATTTAATCGGTTTATTGTCGTACTTTTACTTAGGTACTAAACAAAAAAAAAAAAAACAAATTTGAATAGCAACGCTGATGATTCGAATGTACAAACCAAGAAAGTCAATGTGTCAGATTTATAATTTAAGTTCAGAGAGAACGCTTTCTTGATAGTAGACAGTCTGTGTGCTTCAAATGGGTTGAATAGGGTTAATATTTCCTTTAGCCACGACATACTCAATGCAACGATTTTCAAACTTCCGGGTGACTCTAAACTGCATACTATATATCGGCCAATATCTGAGTTATATATTACAGGAAAGAATAACTGCAAAGTAGAATTTCAAATTTCAACTACAACTACAACATAGCCGTAAACTAACATTAAATCAATAACCTTTTATTAGATTCCAAAATAAAACTCATTAAGAGCGAAATTAAACGCATTTTACACTAAAATTCCATTAAATCGGTAGCATTTCCACGAGTTCTGTTGCAATAATTAAGCCGCATTACGTAATTAGCCATCGATTAGCACAAAACAGCGCTAGATTGCAGCGGCAAATTATTTGCAGCGCGGAAGTACGGGGGTATGACTGCTTTGCATGTGTTCTAATGCTAATTTGTATGACCTATATAAACGTAGATGCAGTTTAATGGTAAAATTACAGTTGAAATTTTTTACTTTCTAACGACTCAAAGTAATGGCTGCCATAATAAGCAAAATTAAAAATAATTTTTGAAAATATTCGCGTGATAATTCAAAGTTGTAAACAGAAATTTCGGCAAAAACAAACAATTTTTGCATTTATTTTAATTTAAATAAAAATTTTCGTTAAAAAAAAGCAATCGGACTTTAATGGGCAAATATTTCTGCACAAATAGGTCAATAATGGCGCCGCGATAATTGCGCGCAGCGTAGTCGGTGGCATGTTGCCCGAGCAGCTAATCACAGCTAAGCAATCAACCAAAGCAACTTTGTGCGCCGGCAACCGAACGCTTAATGGCAACAACAATAACAACTACGGGAATAAATAGAGCAGCGAATTTCAGCGCCACTGTGCGATTTTTGGTGGTTCGCATTTCATAATTCGCCAATTTGCCTTGTACGAAAGTGCGAATCTCATCATTTTGTTGGAGCGTAAAATTTCACAAGTTTTCACAAACTCACTTAGTGCATTCGCTTCGCGCCGCGCGCATTGTTTTCGTTAGTAGTGCATTAGTGTGTTGCGGGTGCGGCTAGTGTTGGCGGTGGTCTGGCCCCTGAGGGCTATTTAAAGCTTGATTGTTCATAATGGCAAAATGTGCTCGTATTTGCCGTTTGATGCGCGCAACTGAAGCGCGACGTCGGAGGTTGGCAAAGGCACCAAAACAAAGCTTGTGTGTAGAAGCAAAATGACGGCTAAAAGGGGCGAAAAAGTTTTTAATACTTACGTTTAATATTATTTTTGGTTTTTTAAGATTTTTTTTATGATTTTTATTTTCTTTGGAAAATTCTCATTTTTGAAGGGAAAGTTTAAGTGCATTTCCTATTAACGAAAAGCTCGATCAATATTTATTTTTTCACCAACTTTAGCAGCAAAAAAAAAAGAACGGCTGAATATAATCATTTTTTGGCTAAAAGTGGCCAACTTGAAGTGTAAAGTTTAATAATTTGTGAAAATTTTTGGAGCGCATGTTCAAGCAGCAACGCTTTGTGCCCATAGTTTCTTGAAGGATAAAGCGCATTATATAACAAAAGGGTGCGCTTCCGCTGCCAGTGTTTATGTTACCAAAGAGAAGTTTAACTGTAAACTGAAGCAATTCAATTTCACTGTACAAGCATCACTGCAGCGTAAGGAGGGCCTGATTTGAGTATGTGTTAGTAGTGTAAACGAATTATAAACTCAAACTTCTTAAATACAAGGAATATCCTTGAAATGCAATATTCAACAAATTACCACCCGCCAATGAGGGCAACTAAAAATATAATAGCTTTTGGGTAACTTAAACACGTTAGCAATAAAAATCAAATTTACATGTCATTATATGTAAACTATGAGCAAAACATAGTAAGACTAAAATTTTACTTAATTACTTACTTACACACAAAACATAACAAAGCTGAGGATTCTACATACATCAGAAGCATCGTTACTGATAACGAGACGTCGATTTATGAATATGACGTCGAAACTGATCAAAAATCTAGCGAATGGCGTCCTAAAAATGAGCCGAAATCAAAAGACTCAAAATTTACTGATGGCAACTTAAGCCACTCGCGCCGATTCTTATAATAAATGTGTAGAAATTTGTATTAAATTTAAAATAAACATTTGCAAATAAAATTTTGTAAGTCCATTTCAGATTTGATCCCTTACCATATACATACAGCATACAAGCAATATTCATGGGAATTTATGCCGAAGGGACAAAACCTGATACTAGAATAAAGAAACGAAACGGGTGGTCTACAAAATATATATTTGTGGACTTTTATTCTAGTACTGCTAGCGATATTAAGTAGTACTAGTGCTTTCCTGATGAATTTGACATTTGTGGGGCCCATTTCAGTTTTTGATCCCCGCAAAACTAATACGGCTGTGTAAGCTGACGTTGAGCAACACGAAAAGCTCCATCAGAATCGGGAAGGACCTCTCCGAGCCGTTCGATGCCAAACGAGGTTTCAGACAAGGCGATTCCCTATCGTGCGACGTTTTCAACCTGCTTCTGTAGAAAATAGTTCGAGCTGCAAAACTCAACAGAGAAGGTACCATCTTCTATAAGAGTGTACAACTGCTGGCAGCAGGGTAACTCTTGCCAACAGGTGCTACTTCGGACTAAGCAAGCAATTGAGAAGCAAAGTCCTCTTTCGTCAAACAAAAACCAAACTCTATAAGTCACTCATAATTCCCGTCCTGCTATATGGTGCAGAGGCTTGGACGATGTCAACAACGGATGAGTCGACGTTGCGAGTTTTCGAGAGAAAGGTTCTGCGAAAGATTTATGGTCCTTTGCGCGTTGGCCACGGCGAATATCGCATTCGATGGAACGATGAGCTGTACGAGATATACGACGACATTGACATAGTTCAGCGAATTAAAAGACAGCGGCTACGCTGGCTAGGTCATGTTGTCCGGATGGATGAAAACACTCCAGCTCTGAAAGTATTCGACGCAGTACCCGCCGCGGAAAGTAGAGGAAGAGGAAGACCTCCACTCCGTTGGAAGGACCAAGTGGAGAAGGGCCTGGCCTCACTTGGAATATCCAATAGGCGCCACGTAACGAAGAGAAGAAACGACTGGCGCGCTGTTGTTAACTCGGCTATAATCGCGTAAGCGGTGTCTACGCAAGTAAAGAAGAAGAAGAAGATTTCAGTTTTTGGCTATACTTCTGGGTCACTACAACAAAATTAATATTTCAATAAAGCCCCCCGAACACTTGCACATAAACATAATTCACCAAACCATTACTCAATATTTACGACGCATTGTGCTACTGGCCCACTGCCGAAGCGTCACAAAAACTGAAATATTAATTTGTATCTTTCGCTTGGTGTTTACACCGACAGTTATTAAGAAAAAATATTATACTTTCATGGCAGCTTTGCCGAAAAAACGCAAAACAAAAGAAATTTACAGCTGATTAAGATCAACGCTTAGGCGGCCATAACAGCAAAGCGGAGTCTGCCAACGCCAAACACACATCGCAAACACATAACACATTGACACCCACACATGCAAACTCAATACTCAAGTATGTGAACTCAACAAGAAACTCAGTTGTGGGTGTGTGGTTGTTGTTGAACGTTAGTCCTTTTTTACGAGGCGCTTGTGAGTTAGCGTCGCAGAGGCATGTGTGACAAGTTCTGGCGCATTTAATGTTGCCAAAAACAGCCATAAATACAAACTAACGATTCAACATGCACGCACACATACAGGCGAATAAGTGTATTTGTATGGTATATATGTGCCAGGCACACACAGCTCTGAACATACGCTGGAATTTGTGCATAAGTGTGCACTCAGTTGAATAACCTAAAATCAAGCCACCACAAGTAGTGGCAAAAGCCTGAAAAAGTGGCAAGAAAAGCGATATGTGTTGTTGTTGTCTTGCTTTTTATCCTACTCTTGTTGTTGTTGTGCGTTTTTTCTGTAAGTTTGCACAAACCACCAACGACTTGTCGACGAAGTGCACAACACAAGTTGCAGTCACACACACTGCGGCGAGTAGAAAAAGCGGCGCAAAGACAACGACAATGCAGTGGCAGCCGCTGTTGAAATGCCAGAAAAAGGCGGCCATAACAGCAAAAAAGTATGCAACACAGTTTACGTTTGACACTCAGCCAAAATGCAGACACTGCCAATACATTTAGACAAGCTTGTGGCGTTGTGTGTGCTTAAAGCGAAGCCCTACAGGAAAAACTTTCGAGGTCAAATGACAATTTTGAGCTGAATGTATTCGAATTTTCAGCAATAGTAATATACAAGGCACCACTCAAAGTTAAAAAAGAGTAACAAACAAAAGTACTTTGAAAAATATGTTTTTAGTCACCATTAATAAGGTTTCTCTAAGTACGAGCACCTAATTTTACCGTGAAGGACCTCCGCCTTACAGTTTTCTATTTTATATTATTATCAAATAGGAAACCTCAAATCTTTCTTCCAACCACTTGAAAAAATATTTCGTTCCATTGACTTTGTAGTAAATTTAATGCTATCTAATCTTATCGAACATCAAAAACAAAAAATTATAAACAAAAGTTCCTACTGGGCACCCTTGACTTGCCCTTTTCGCATACTACGGGTGCGTATGTTCTCGGCACAACATTAGCAGTTATTTATAGCACCGATTTGGCACTGAAGTAACGGCAACTTGCCACAACAACAATAACACTAAAAAACTACACAACAACACGCTTTTCCCACGGCATAGATCAATGACATACCGTAGACCCTGGTGTGGCGAAGCAAAAGAGAAAAGCACAAAATGTTGTTAACCCCAAAACCGATAGCCATCGTCGCAACCAACGGAAGTACCAGACTAAAGAAAAGCGCGTAATGGTTTGTAACTTATTTTGCCAAACTCACGCGAGAAAAAATAGATATGTCAAGTGATATCAGCGCAGAAGAAATATGTGGGTGATGATTCCGGTACGCAATGTGTGGTTGCAGCGTTTTCACTAGTGATTACGTAAAGTCTCAATTTTTTACTCCACAACAGTCTGTGGATTGGATTTGAATTGTGAAGTGCTAATATCACTTGTGAAATGGTTTTTAATGTTGGCGTACGAAATTCATTTAATGAAATGCAATTTACTGCTAAATATAGTTGTCCTTCTGTAAGCGAGTAGCAAAAGAACACTCAACTCGGATACAATTTGCCAGTAATATTTTTAAAATGGTAGAAACTCCGAAATATTATCAATGAAGGCTGTTTTATTACTAGATAGGACTTCGCTTTTATAAGCAAGTTGCAAAAGAACGCACAACTCGGATATGATCATGAATTTATTTTTTCACTAAAGAAATGTAGCTTCCATACAAACTGACGTCCAAATCATGATAAAGTTATTTTGTAACCAAATATGTCATAAAAAATGCACCTGTGAAGGGTATTATAGCTTCAGTATGGCCGGAGGTAAAATAGTTTCTTGGTTTTTATCAAAATCTTGTTTTTATGACATTTCGAAGACAGCTTTTACCAAAGTTAACGCATAACATAATTTACATCAATTTGTATATTATCTCAATCCAGCACACCGGCACACAAGAGCTTGTCATGCTGACAGCCACATGTCCAACAAATGACAAATGCAAGAAATATTACAATTTAACAGTTACTAAATCGAAATTTCAGCGAAGACACATAAAAACGCACACAAACATACATTTTAGTTACAAAACTTACAAACGGAAGAATTCTCAGAAAAGTGGGAATCAACAACGTACACACACACATACAAATACTGAAATTTTTACATGTTTGCGTAAGTATTGCCTGACATAGTGTTAACAAAATGCAGCGTTGTCCAACAGAATTGACAACAGCAGACATTTTAATTTCAAGTCCATCTGCGCACACACACACACACCCTTCATCACATCATCAGCAACATTGACAGCTTGAGTTGGACTGCGCTTGAGTACATGTACATATGTGTGTGTGAGCAGTCCGTGGCAAGTTTGTGCTGTACACTTGCTTGTTGCTGGTTGCCATGTGGCAACACTATTAACGCTATGGGTGGTTAATTTTCATAGTGTTGACAATATAGTTAAGTTGCTTGCTTTTTTGTAAACTCAGTTGCACACTTTGCACTGAAATTGTCACGTGGTTAGCGACGTTGCTGGAACAAATTCAATAGAAGTGACGCTTTTTAATTTGTTAAACATTTTTGATTGTATGTTTTTATGATGTGAGATCGTAAATAGATGTGGTTCAGAGTGCAATAATCCACGACCACCTTTTGTATAACGAAAATATAGAAACTTGAACCCTTTGCAATTTAACTCCCAAGTGAATTGCTAAACACTTACTTTTCTATTAAGGTTTTTGACTTTCACAATCTTGTTTGATTATAATGGGCACGCCTACTGGTAGTTTTAAATTTTTAACATATTTCGATGGGCTAAACCTTTAAAAATAACATACTGAAACTTTAAGTCGATGTATCGAATAGTTTTTGAGTCACAGTTTTCTAATATGTAGCAGCTCAAAACAATCAAATCCATCCGATTATCTTTAAACGCGTTTATCTAAGAACAGCATATTCAAGATTATTTGAGTATTTACTAGGGGTTGATCGTTTTTCATTTTTCTAAAAGTATTGTATACAAGTCTCCATAGAATAACCTAATAATTGGCATGCCAAAAGCCACCAGAATTTTCTAAAGTTAAATTTTTTCGTAATTTTAATAATTTTGTCAAATTTTAATTTTTACGGTAGGCTATCGTACAGCTAACATTTCTAGTAAAAAAAACTCTTGCAGCTTCATGCACGGACATGTAACTCAAAAGATTTCACAATCTATTAATAAAATACATATACCTTAAAAGTCTTCAAATTCAGTATATTTTAGTATTTTTCCTTTGAAATTCCTTAAATTCGCTTTTTGGGCTGTAAAGCCTTAAGAACAAATTCATAATGATATCGGCTCAAACCATATTATATCCCAGTACTCTTCCGAAGAGACGGAAATATATACACGAGGTTTAGTATAAAATTCCGTTCATTCGGTTGCTTTGAGACGGATATTTCGAAAAATGAGTGAGAAAAAATATATTAAAGCCATCACTTTCCGTACTTATGTGGTTCTATATAACTATATATATAGATGTATTTAATTTACTTAGTTCTTGAGAATAATCTTGGCAAAAACAATGTAATAGCATGAATTAATGACAAATTATCAAGAAATCTACAATTAAACCTTTGCCATGGTTAGCTTTGACTTCTTAAGAATTGAAGAATGAAAGATTTATGAAAAAAAAAATATTTTGTGAAAAGAACCAAAATTTAATCATCGCGCAATTATTTATGCTTTTTACCTTAGGCCACTGACAAACATAACAGTTGTGACAGAATTTTTAGAAAACTATCGGGAGTATCTTACTGACAATTGTATGAATATTTTTCTGTGCATAAAAGCTATAAAAAGAAAAATAAATTTTGGTTTATATAATAAATTATTTTTAATCAAGCAAGCGCACTTACCGTTTCCTTATATGATAAAAGATATAATATTTAAAGATTTGCACAATTCGGACTTGCAAGCACTTTTTGTCTTAATTTAAACTTTTCACTCACTTTAAAAATGCCACAGCTGAAAGGGGAAAGATTAATATATTATTTAATAAATAATTCACTTTTATAAGAAATAATTATTTCTCAGAGTTAAATAAATAATATCAGTAAATGGCAAATTTGTAGCAATTTTTCTCTGTATCTGCAAAACAAGTTTAACTGCCCAACCGCAGACACAGACTCACACACCCTCAAAGCACACGTGCACTCTCCCATATTTGCGGAAGTGGCGAGTGAGTCAGCTTACTTATCATAGGAAGCTCATTTGTCAACTTTTTACACGAAAGCGACGAAATATGCTGAAACAAACACGATCACACACACATGCACACATGTAGATATACACGTCTGGCTGTGTGTGCACATGAAAGGATAACAACAGGAAATGTCATAAACCACGGATGGATATACACAGAGTATAATACATAAACAAGCAGAATCCTACATGCATACCCATGCAACAACAAATAATTACATATGTGTGACATATGCATACATAAACACATTCATCATTCACATATTGTGCTGATAACATTTATGTATGCTTGAGTCTGCCGCTGGTGAGTGAATAAAGTGCGCTTCGATGCTCCGTTAATCACATGCAAGCCTAGCAGGATGGTTAAGGCAGATAACAACTAGTTCCAAATTGATAAATAATCGAGTAGACCGAAAGTAACTAGTTTGCAACTAGTTCACCTGAAATTTTTTAAAGCCTAATAATGATGAAATATGTACTTTTTCAATAATATTTATATAATTTTTTTAGCTTTATCTTAAATTAGCATGGATTATTTCATTAAAGCAGATAGCACAGTAGTTTACTGTATAAATATTCTGTTACTATAATTCCACAATTTCAATTTTTGAACCCCGATGCCCAATATGGCAAACTAGTCCTTCAAGTCTTCTCGAGCTCAACGCGAAAACCTTGCAACTACCATTATTCAGGTTTATGAAAGCATTGCTTCCACATTGTCTCCGCACTTACTTATATATTTTTATCAACCAACAAAGTGCACGCCTCACATACCAACACTCAAGTTGCAAAACTTTTACTCTCATAAAATAGAGGCAGACAAAAAGCGAAAGAGAAAAAATCTTGTTGGCATGCGACACGCCGGCGTAACCTGCAACGTGACTCACAAGCGAATGAGATGGCGGTAAATATGTGGTAGCGCAAATTTTTAAACCCTGTTATCATTTCATTTTTGCAAGTTCGCCCCCAAACCCGACTTGCGGCCTTTTACTATAACTGTACACACTAAGATTTTGATATGTTTTTTGGGCGAGTTACCGCATTACCCCCACACCGTGTAATCTCAGCTTGGCAACAAGAGTGAGATTAAATGACAAAACATTTCAAATATTGCTTAGTTGTTGTTTCTGTTTTTCGGTTGACTCTTGTGTAGTTTTAATTTTATTATTTTTCTTGTTTTTTTCACCAATTTTTCGCCATGGCTCCAAAGTCTTCCAAAGCGTATGTCATAACTGAAAAGCGTATAACTTTTGCAGCTGACTTTTGAATATCTAGTTATTAGTTTTATTAAGGTAGCTTGAAGCATGCTTTCGGGCGCTTTGGCCGCTCAATGCTAATGTCTCGACAAATTGGAAACGTGTCGAAAATTTGTTTATATTTTGCCATTCAACACACCATGGGTGGTAATAAAAGCATGAAATTGTTGGTTTTAATGCACAGTCGTGTGGCTAAAATGAATTCAGATACTTGTATATATGTAATTACGAATATGCACTTTATATTAGTTGTAGTTAGTTGACCTCAAAGTATGCATAAATGTTGTTATCAAATATTTAGTTAATTAACTAATGTAATTGCACTTTTGATTTTACAATTAATTTGAATAAATATTTTAACTAATTAGAATTTTCGTGTAGTTGAATTCCTTATATTTGTGTTTATTTATTTAAAGGTTATAAATTACCAAAAAATTGGTACACAATAAATAATCAATGCTAAATAGTCAACAAAAGCTCAAATTTATGGTAATTTCAGGCAAAGAAACTGTAATCATAAAGCACCCGGAAAATGTATGTGTTTGATCAAATTTGAATAGTACTGGTTCATTTAATAAGCGCGCACTAGCCGAACCGTTAAATAAAAATGTTTACTGGAGATCGGTGAAGGTTTATATCCAAGAGATTGAATGCTTTTTTTCGCTTTTTTATCAAGGTTTTATGCAGGCTAGCAAGATAAAATCATCTCATTATATTCTCTTCTATTGTCCAGCCTTTACCAGGCTAAGGTTGAAATTCCTCGGAAGATACATCGCTGGTGAATTTGTGATTTTTGAGTATCTGGTGATCTACTTTTAGGAATTTATAATTAACACAAAGGACAAACATCCATCCTGGTGAGATCAACTGATTTGGGATCAAACCCTAACACGTAATCTACCCCAACGGAATCATTGCTACAGAATAGTAAAACAAACATTGCTGACATTTTCAGGGAAAGTGAAGGTAGGAAAGCCTTCTAAAACTATTCTCATGCGAATCGTCTATCCACGTCTGTTAGTGGCATATGATCAAAATGGTTAAGAAAACAGTGCTTGCAAATCGTCATCAAAGAAATATCAGACGATCTCAAAATTTTTTATGGATCGACTTAACCATTTTGGTATAAAAAATCTTACAAAGCAAATCTCAAATGATTTTTATTTTTTAAAACCACTCTGTCCTCCATTAACTTACTCCACAATGAAATAAAAACTGTTAAAAAGAGCACACAAGTCCTATGTTCTTTTATTAACACTTTTGTCATAAATTTCCGTTTAGACCAAATTTACTTTAGCTGCAAGCGAGCATTAAAATTGCGACCATTTAACCATTTTACTGTTTCAAACAAAATTATCATTAAGAATTGAGTAGAAATCAATCACACAAGCAATATTTATGCTCAAAATTAAAGCTACCATTAACTTTGCTGCATCTTACTTGCCCCGAATAAGAGCTT
This sequence comes from Bactrocera correcta, assembly GCA_027475135.1. Taxonomy (NCBI): domain Eukaryota; kingdom Metazoa; phylum Arthropoda; class Insecta; order Diptera; family Tephritidae; genus Bactrocera; species Bactrocera correcta. The sequence goes on from CM050323.1 coordinate 154,288,093, forward strand.
GTAAAATTTATTATTGCGTACTTACAAGCACATATACAAGCTCATATATGGTACAAGCACAGAGGCGAGCATGGGAGCACACTTACACATAATACTCTTATCCTTAAGATCAACATAAAAATTCATCAGCATGCACGCACTGACACCCTTTCACACACACAGGCGCACCAGCCAAACAAACATGAATATTGTTTTCTTTAAATTGTTACACACACACACACTCATTAATGAGCTGTGCTCTCGTGCTCTAGGCTATAAATATTTATGTGCAGGTGCTTGACTCCGTTGCAAGCTCAATTCGATCAAGTATCCTTTATGGTCCGGTTTATTAGTCGTTGCACCTGTGGCGTGCAGCCTCCAACTACGGGAGGATTTTACCGCCGTGCCTTTTCTTTTTTGTTTTGCAGCCCACAGACGCAACAGTAGCTGCGGTATCAGTGCCGACGCTGCAAGCAATAAGCCTTTCCGTTACTGCAACTCCTTCCTGACCGAGATGGAGTTCTTAACGAAGGCAAAGCGTAATAAAAATTCTTCATAGTCATAAAACAATTTTATGTTCGAAAAGAGAAATTTTCTATTTAGTAGTGCGGGTTTCGACTCTTGCCTGTCTATGTGTATGTGTGTGTGTGAATGCGGTTATGGGTACGAGTTTGTATTAAAGTGTAGGGTTTACTCGTTGTTTGTCGTAAAACTCTGCAATAAAGCATAGTCGTAAATGTTTATTTGTACAAATAGGTGTACGCGCTTATATAGGGTGCATCGAGAGGTCTTGGGACAAGACAATATAGAATTATTGCAAAGTATATATATAGATTATAGGTTATAGATTATAGATTATAGATTATAGATTATAGATTATAGATTATAGATTATAGATTATAGATTATAGATTATAGATTATAGATTATAGATTATAGATTATAGATTATAGATTATAGATTATAGATTATAGATTATAGATTATAGATTATAGATTATAGATTATAGATTATAGATTATAGATTATAGATTATAGATTATAGATTATAGATTATAGATTATAGATTATAGATTATAGATTATAGATTATAGATTATAGATTATAGATTATAGATTATAGATTATAGATTATAGATTATAGATTATAGATTATAGATTATAGATTATAGATTATAGATTATAGATTATAGATTATAGATTATAGATTATAGATTATAGATTATAGATTATAGATTATAGTTATAATTTAGATTAAGATTATAATTAAGATTATAGATTATAGATTATAGATTATAGATTATAGATTATAGATTATAGATTATAGATTATAGGATTATAGATTATAGATTATAGATTATAGATTATAGATTATAGATTATAGATTATAGATTATAGATTATAGATTATAGATTATAGATTATAGATTATAGATTATAGATTATAGATTATAGATTATAGATTATAGATTATAGATTATAGATTATAGATTATAGATTATAGATTATAGATTATAGATTATAGATTATAGATTATAGATTATAGATTATAGATTATAGATTATAGATTATAGATTATAGATTATAGATTATTGATTATAGATTATAGATTATAGATTATAGGACCAATATAATCTTCGAAGAAATTGTTCAAATCGGACCACTATACGTCAAAGCTGCATTGCAAACTGATCGATCAAAATCAAGTTCTAGTAAAGCAACCTTGTATTACGGAGTATCATATCTTGGGTGAGGCCAAATTTAACTTTTTTGGCTTAGGCACATTTTGCGTCACCCTGTTTCCTTTAAATTTTTGTAGGTACTACATGAATTCATAAATACGGCTACAATTGCAACAATCGCTGCCTACGTACCATATACAAAATATATATAGCATGAATGAATAAAGCATATCTGTGTTGAAATAGTAATTGGAAAGTGGCACTCGTACAACCAGCAAATGGTCCATGAATATACGAATACTCGTGGCCGGCAGGTCGCTGCTGGGATTATGCGTTCTTTGTTTCATATTTTCGTTTGGATATTTAGTGTAGAGAATTTATTTTGTAATTTGAAATGGAAAAGGCAATAAAGTCTAAATAAGTTATATTGCTGCTATTTTAAAGGTAAGGAGTGAACGACTTAAGTGAATGAACACAGTTCAATGTTTAAGGGAAAAGTTAAATTGCGCTGGGCTTCGGTTTACAAGCCAGCTTTGTTGCTTTAATTTTCTAATTGTTTTTTAGAGTTATTGAAGGTTTTTGGAGTGTAAAAATTTATAAAAATTTTTCCTCTGCAAATATGTAAAATATTTCTTTTCCTTTCAATATTCTAGTAGTAATCAAAACTTATATTACAGAAAGAAATGTTCATTGGCCATCAGCAAGCTTTTATGTGCTTTTCAATCTATTTTTATTATTTCAACTCATTTAGGAAATAACTAAAATAAGAAATAAATAAGAAAATTTCCAAGAAATAAAATTTTATCACAAAATCTTGAAAGATAAGTAAATAATTGAGCAGAACCTTTCATTTAAACGTGACTGGTAAGAAAAGGTTTCGAAAAATTATTCGAGGCTGTGGGTAATGGTACTATATGTTACCACTTTCATTTTATACTTTTGCCACTTGTAGGAATCAAAACCGGGGAAATACTTTGAGGGGTAAAACGTCAACGAGAGGATCGGAATCCAAGTAATTATATATGTATAAATAGACTATATATAATATAGAAAAAGGTTTATTAGAGAAGCGAAAATCATTGTGACTAGTATTGTTTATGGGAGTTGGGGCAGTATTTAAACGATTTTATCTATTTTTGCCGATTTCATCAATTTTCCCACTGTCGGTAATAGTTCGTATATGAATTATCCTAAGCGAATTCGACTTTTGTAGTTGTTGTGGTCTAGGAGACATATACATTAAACTTAATGAGCCACGCCCATTTTCTTTTTTAATTTAATACCCAACAAGTGCCCCTTGCTAATGAATTTACGCCCTTTTACGCTCATCTACGAATTCTGTATTACTTTTTTGTTAAAAAAAATGTGTACAATGTTTCGTAAAGATATAGCAACATGTTGCAAGTGTATAAAAACTACAAAAACAAAACCTTTTTAATGTTTATCTCACATATTCTCTGCAAATAATTTTTTAAAGAAAGTTTTAATGACAGAAGTCTGTATTCTTTGGATACTCAAACAGTTGCCAACAAATCAGAACGCTCTTGAAGGGTATTCGAACCTAAAGCACTCATTATATTTCAGTTTCCTTTTTCTAGAAACAAAAACAAGAATTAGTTGTAAAGTGAGATTTCTTTACTTAGCGTTAATCAAACGGAAAACTATCGCACAACTAATGATATGAAAAATAATATAGACATTAGAAAAGAAACCCAAATATATGTGAAAGAAATATATATATGGGTATATGTTAAAGAAAATAAGTTTTCTGCAAGCAGCTTTTATACTATTTGTGCACACATGTAATTCTATTTGTTTAACCATTTGAAAGCGAGTGCGGACCCATACAAACCCATCATTATTTCATATTTATACAACAAACTAAGAAGTGCGTTCATTCCTACACACACTACTACGTGTGAGTGTGGTTGTAAGCGGACACATTTGCGAATTCACTGTATTAAAATGCTGACTCACACACACACGAAAGATGGCGTGCTTGTGGTTGTGACTCTAATAGAACTGAAACTAAATAAAACGTGCATAAAAAGCTTGCAAATATTTACTATTCATTAAAGCCAAAAAAGCGAGCGAAAAAAGCGTGTTCACATATAGACTTGTGTGTGGTTTATGGAAAACGCTGGTTAGTGTGCGCTGAATAGACCTGGGCATAAGTGAAAGAAATGCCAGGTACAAGATAGTGAAGCCAACTGTCAGACAAGGTGAGCGCAACCGGTGCAATGCACGCAAAGTTTTCCACACACAGAAACACACTCATGCCATATACTTCTTGACGCACAGTCGCATTTTGCTTACTTCACACAGAACCGCAATAAGTTGAGTTGTGAAAATATGAAAATGCTGGCGAGCGAAATCATGGAAACTTACAGGCGCCATGTGTTGGAGTTGCACAACAGCGGACACTAAATAGTATCAAGCAAAAAGTTTAGAAAAAGTAGTAGAAAACAGTTCTGATCACATGCACCTGCGCAATTAATAAAAACTGAAAATCTCTAGTTATGACATTGCTGCAGTGAAGCAGTGATTTAAGGAATAAACAAACGACGCACTAGAGTTTATAAAAGTTACTCACACGAGGCGCACACTGCGCACGAAGGCAACTACTAAGTAACACACTTCTAATATGCACACTAGGGTGGATCAAAAGTAGTCAGCATTTTGCTTTTCTATTCTCAAAGTTTTTAAACAATACTTTGCTATTGCTTAACTCGAATTTGTTGAGAATCTTATTTCTGAAATTTAATTTGAAAATCAAATATGGCGATCCTTTATTCTTGAAGTAATATGGACCAACGAATCCCTCCACCTATAGAAAACAAGAAAACGTGACTTTTTCAAGATGTTACGGGGTCTCAACAATGGCAAGCGGATTATCATCACTCGACAAATTCCAAACCGTTTTCCAATTCAACCAAAAGTGAGCTTCATCGCTGAAAAAAAACTCATTTCCTTTTATATGCTCTATTCGATATGGAGGCATATTTAGAACCCTTAGAGATTATGAAAATTATGCATTCTGCTGCAAATCGAGTTAGCCTAATCCTAACGTAGATTTCTATGACCTTCTACCACAATCCTTTTTATGAATGTCTGTAGTTGTATATATTCTTAAAAAGAAAGCATTCGCTCAGATGTCCCTTGTGTTGAAGACATCCCTTTTTGCCCTGCAACCACCACATATGTCTAGTGAGTATTTAAATATATTTAGTTGCAGAAGCCACTGTGTTTGAAGGTTCGTTAAGTTCAGTTCAACACAGAGGTCCATTCTTCACTGCTGTTCTCTTTACACATCTCACTACTTTCAAAAGAGCTCTTCATAACCGAAACGTTTTTACGCTTCCCTTTACAGAAGAGTTAGCGTGGTTTATACATACATGTATGTATATGTGAGTGTGTATGGGGATGCATGAAATCTTAACCTGAACGAAGGGGCACCTGCAAGAGGGGTTTATTTGAACAGCTTATAGTAATTCTTTTACAAATTTAATAACTTTTCGGTTGGATTTTGTATTCTTCGAGCAAAATTTTAATGCAGAAAAGATCTAAAACACATTTTCAACAATAAGATATCCACGATTTTCAAATAATCTGTATATAACCACATTTAACTTATCTTGTAGTCGCACGAGAGTATTTTGATTTAAGAAATGTTCTTGGTGGGCGGTGGCTCCGATTCTTTAATAATGGTTTTGTGCCCTCTCGAATTTTAGGATTTAGATATTTTTGCCATTTTTTTATACTTATGCAATATTTGTTTTGTATTTTGGCATAACCGGAATTCTCTTGCAAACCCAACTGGTGCTAAGCCCCACCAAAAGAATTCAGAGACTAGCACTGCTTGTTTCTGGCACATATTTACTACGGTCATATGCGTAGAGAATAATAATTCCCCAGATAAAGTGATAATGCTGTTGATAGCAACATAAAAATAAAGAGAAATAGAAATGATGAAAGTGGAAAAGCTTTCAAAAGCTTTGCTATAATACGAACAACGGTAACAGTGATAATCGCTATGTGTTTGTGCTAAACATAATCATACGAACGACATTGCAACCACGTAAGAGTGATGATGTAGAAACACGTTGACAGGTGAGCGCTGAGACCACGCGACTACGCCAAGTCTGTGACAAGTGACTAGGCTTCACAAGTGCAACTGCGCGAGCTTGCACTTTAATTCGCTAGAATAACTGTTCAAGAGCAGAAAGATTTTTACATCTGGTGAACATATGGATGCATGAGTTTTTATTTACCTATATACTTTTTATATAAATATACATATGTACTAGTCTTTCCGATGGGAGATCGACTGTCTGTAGCCTGGGAAACCGTTAGGGAAATGGCAATTCATTTAAGGTTATGGCTGAACCAACGCAGAGATATTAATACTTTAATACGATACATCCCTTTTGCTATTGTTGGAGGAAACAGAGGTTATGAAAAATTGTCAAGAAATCGCCTGTTTTAGTACTAGTACTCTCAAATCATCCGAAGAGCTCACACTCTGAGTTTGAAAACTCTTCAACTTGGAAATGAGTAAATTCATTGGAATATCTCAGAGCATACTATTAATTAAAGAATTTGGGGAAAGTCCATTGAACAAAATAATAATTTTATATTACAAAAGTTATATGAACTATAGTACAGCTGGACATGGGATTTCAAGTACTCGCTACTCTCCAAAAACCTTCTTATTAAAGGGTTAAGGGTAGTCAGAGGCACGAAAAAATTTTTCAGTATTTTTTTTTTTTTTGCTATTAAATCATGTTATTTTACAAAACTTGTAATGACGAAAATTTAAAAAAAAATTTATTTCCGAAAAATTCAACAGTTGTTGGTCTTAAAAATTCAAGTTTTTGAAAAAGCTTCGATCAGGATTTTATTTTGCTTTAAAATGTTATTTTATAAAACTTGTATGACGAATTTTCAATTATTTCACCGAAAAATTCAACAGTTTTAAAAAATTCAAGTTTTTGAAAAAGGCTTCGATCAGGCCCGAGTTTATTATGCGATTCTAAAAGCTGTATATATTTCATTAAAATTTACTGAGCGGTTTTCGAGTTACAGTTGTCACCAGTTCAAAAAATATAGTTTTGAGAAAAACGTTTAAAGTTTCACACTAGCGCTTGGAAGTGCCCGAGCCTTTTGTTATTTGTCGAATAACTCAAAAGTAATTATCGATCAACGTGAAATATTACACTTAACGAAATGCAAAAATTTTTTGAAAATTCTGACTATCCCTACCCCTTAAGTCTACTTTAAGAGCGCAGCGTTGCCTATAGATCACATTTCTTAGTTCTTGGCATTAAAGGCTACTCATTTTTACCGAATTTCACCAATATGACGACCTTAAATAATACTTCGTGCTGATATACTTCATGTCTTCTAACTTTGTTGCATCTGATTTCAAAACTTACGCTCGAACAATTTAACAAGCTTTTTTAACAGTATTTTGAAGCCGCCCAGAACAGGTCGAATAATATTATGATGCACACTCGAACTTTATCGTTACTTCTTCCTTTTTTCCCTACTTCTTCTACACAATTTTTACAGGTATACAAAGAGAATTTCGAACTAAAAGTGATTGTCTCTAATACACAACTTCAACCTCTGTATAAATATTTCTCGACCAGAAATGGTTTCAGATCGCCAGATACATACAATATTGAATTAGACAGTGTTCAGTTCTTATGGAAAAATACCACTAGATTAAGAAGTAGAGTTAGTGTAGAGGCCGAAGGTGTAACGTCAAAAAACACAAAATGGCGTTCAATTATACTGGTATTGAAAAAGGGTCTAAAAATATTTTGTTATAATGTTCATGGTCTATAGAGTATATTTTTATGTCCCTGCGTTTAAAAGTTGGCCGACATTGCACCTACAATTTCAAATAATATACCTTTCACAATTTTTTAAAGCGGCTCTTTAAAAGTTGCAATCATTTGCATGAGACATATGCTTATCGTTTAAGATCATGAAAACCCCATATTTGTTTTCAGGAACTTCCGCCTTAAGGAACAGAATCTGTTTTGAAGAGTTCCAGTGAAAACCAACAGAACTTGTCCTCAAAACAATTGCGCCAACGTTCTTTCTAATCATCAAAATGGTTGTTGAAGTAAATTTCCGGAAAAGCCTTTAGCTCGCGTAGCGATTACGCTAACACCATAACACTCAAACACTATTCCTTGTTGGCAGGTATTCTGAGTACACAACACCACGATAATCCAAGGAAATTGTCCAAATAATTTTGATTTTTGACATGCTTTGCGTACTTTTTCGGCTTCTGCTAATCTTAGATACGATATTCGGCCGATTTATCATCTAGAAAAACAATATTTTACCGAATGGGTTTTTGCGCGAAATATAAGTTAAAAAAGTCTTAATATTTTTTGTCCACAGTATACGACAATATATTGGTTTAGGTTACTAAAGGTTAGGTTAAGTATGGTAAAGTTGACCTTGTGAGGCCAGTTGCCATATTCCAAAGCTGGTCCTTGATTTCAATATGCATTTAGATAAAAGTTGTGGATCCGTTCAAAAATCGCATAGCACCGGGATTTTTCTTTTGAGCCAAAAAGAACTTACCACAAAAGATAGTAATTAGTTTCCCAACAGGGTATTTACAGACCACCCTAAACAAAAAGAAACCAAAATGAACACATACAATTACATAACAACGTTGATATTTATAACCAAACGAATGAGTGGCAGCAAACACAAACAAACCGGGTACAGCAAAGAAGCTTGAAACAAGCGCACTTCACGAGGTTGGAGACATTTTTATTTAAACGAGTGTAGCTGCACACGTACAAACATAAGTGCAAATGCAACTTTTGCATGCGTTTGTGTGTATGTTGTGTGTAACGGTTAATGCAAAGCGGAACTGCACAAACACCAACGGGCGGGCAATGAAGGTGACGAGCGCACTTGTAAGGTAAAAGGCTGTCAGAGCCACAGACACCAACACGGCAATTACACAAGCAAGAAGCGAACACACATATGCATTTGCATGGGCGAGTAGTCTACGAGTGCCGACGAACGTACGAGTAAAATTCATATGTACGTGAGGGAAGAGGGCATGGCATGCGGCTATTAGTGCCAACTCTAGTCAAAGGCTTTCAGCAAAGAGTTTTGTTGCTTATAACGCTACAACAACAACTTGCTACAAATGTATGTGCAGTCGAGTGGTAGTCGAAAATAAATAGTGTATTTGGCAAAGTAGTACTCATGAAAATTGCAAGCAACAACAACAAACAAATAACCGAAGCACGTCAAAAGACAACGAGGTAAAACATGGCGACATCAACAGACGCTCGCTCAAGTGGCGCTGGCTAGCCCGTGAGCAGAGGAATGAAGCGGAGTGTGGAGGTGTTTCGGATGCGGCAGTCAGTTGCAGATGCGAAACGGTCAAAAAATGCTAGACAAATAAATAAACAAATGCGGCGCATTAACTGCAGAAGCAGAGGCAGAAACTGAAAGTAGAAGCTGCTTGCCAGCACGTAGCGCCGCGCTGAGTCCACATCATACTAAATTTACAAGCGGCAATGCCAGCAGCAGGCGAAGTGGTTTGTTGGTGCAAACCGTGAGTTCTAGGCATAAAAAACCGTTGGCAATTAGTTGTTTGTTTTAGTGCAAAGCTTTATTCGCAACTTTGCTACTTATTTTCTATACTTAGACTTATGAATAATTTTTTCCACTCATCCTCTAGCAAATGCTGTCTTCTCCTGTCTCCTCAGGAAGTGGAGCCAAAAGAGATGCCAGCAGTTGTTGGCGAAATTTTAATGCTGCAGCAATGTCAGCTGTGAAATTTATTATGTCTTTGGAAATGTTTAGTAGTAAACACTTAACCTGGACATGTCGAGCAGAAGGCGCATAAATAACTTTTTTTCGACTTGCGTTGCACTAAATGATAAGTAACGGCAAAGCCAAAAACAGTTAGGTAAGGTCAGTTCACAGAATGCTTACAGTTATTTTAAGCAAAGAAATTAAATGAAAACGTTGAATGGATGAAAACTATATATGTATTTATGTGGCGTGTGGTTGTTTTATAAATATCGCGTTTAAAGTGGTGAATATAAATTAGGGTGAATCACAAAATCGATTATTTTTGAACTTAAATTTGTTCACATGCCAGGTAAAATTTTGCTCGTGCTTAGTGCATTTGAGATGTGCCACCTTATGACTTAAAATTGCGTTAATCGAACCAAAACTGCTCAAGCACTTAAGTACTCAATATGTGGACCCAGTACCTATAGTTGGCTTTTTACCAAAAATATAGGTCAATATGTGTGATATATAATTGAAATTCAGAGAAAACTCTTTCCTGATAGTAGTATGTCTGCACTTCTCTAAGCCTGCATATACCTAATAAAAAGATTTTCGAACTTCCAGATGACTTTATACTTCACATATCGGCCAACATGTGAGTAACGTCAATGAAAATGACGCTTCCTTCTGGGTGTTATAAACTTCGCTACAAACTTAGTATAACCTGTACAGAGCATAAAAAATATAATTTGTTTAACATCAACAGTAAGCATTTTAGATGGAAACGTCCGGTGTCTTAAACGTGGGTACCTGCTGACGACAGCCTAACCCCACCGTGCTCAAACGCACAGCCAATCAAATCAATGCATTGATCAGCGCCCTGAAATTCCAGGCATTTTCAACACTCAATTGGCAGTGTGGAATAAACTCACTAACCACATTGCTAGGGTTCAAATGAAAAGACGGATAAGTTCCTGTACTCACAGGGCTTTTTATGTGGACTTCTCCCATTTCATATAAAAAATTATATCTAAACATTCCAGCAGGCTCCTGGTTAGTATGTATCTCAGGTTTTCAACATCAGTTGAGCATAATCCGCCAAACGAACTAAGTTTCTACATCGAACAACAAATTTTCTATATAGCAATGCATTTAAAACCTCTTTCTATGACATTTTATTTAAAACAGTTATGATTAAAATATGAATTCTTATTTCTGGATGTGACAAATCTTGTGGCACTATTAATACTCGTATATGTGATTGTTTTATATTTTATTCAGGGTATAAAAATTGTTCAATTAACTTTACGGTCACTTCTCACACTTTTTTAGATCCATCAATTGCATATATACATATATATATATACATATATATATATATATATATATGCTTAATTAAATCAACTGTGTGCTTGTAGGTTATTAAAATGGCAAGAACGATTTAACGCATAAATTAAAAAATAAATAAGCAAATAAAATCTTTATCCGCTAGCGTTAATGGTGAATGAATGAGAACCCGCTAATATTCATAAAAAAGTTATTTGCATACGAAAGTTACAATAAAGGAAAACAATAGCTGACAAGAATTAAAACCTATGAAAATGGAACTTTTTTGCAAATCAAATGCACACATCCGCGTACTTGACCAGAGTATGGCTAAAAAATTGCATGAAATCAAGTCGCTTGGAGCTGTGAAAAATATGAAAATAACGATTTACATAACCACAGCACAGAAAAACGTGGCACATATGCAAAATTTGCACGCATTTATTGACGCGCGAACGATTTACGCATATTTTTATACATACACACATACATCATGTATGTAAAAGCTGTGGAGAGAGGTACAGACACAAACGTGTTACTGAGAGTGGCGATAACAGGTGATTGTCTGCGTTGTTTGAAATCAAAAGTTATATATATATACATATTTATTCATACAAGTACCTATATACTCACACTAAAATACATACTATATATACTTATAAATATGATTCATAGTACAAAACGAAAACCCAAACTGCCTTACTTCATATATATAACCAAACTATTTAAGTAGCTATAAATAATAAGGTGTGCCTTTCTTCCCAAGTACATAAAATGAAGATCTCAATGTAAACAAATGCTTTATGTTCAGCTTAAGCCGCGCCTAAATCATTTATCCCATACATTTTATAAGGAATTTGTTTGAACTGATATTCTAACTCCGATCTACAAAAGAGATCTGGATACTTTTTTTGCATACAAGTCTTACTTTAAAAGTTATTCACAGCTCTACATTTTAATTTATGCATCAAATGGACGGTTTTCATATGGTACACCATGTCGTATGAGCAACTCAAAATGTACGGAAAAATATTATGAGTGTCCTAGTCATTTGATGTTTAATTTTAACAGCGTATAAGCTGTATAGAATAAAAAAATTATATTTTTTGAAGTGAAAATTTGTTAATATCGCTTTCCAAAGTTGTAGATAACAAAATCTGCCATATCTTAAATATGTGAAACGTAATATGATGGCTTAAATTAAGAATAAGAAGGTTGTTGAAGTTGGATCCTAAATTTTAAGTCAAAACTCTGAAGCGTCATACCAGCTTCAGAAAAAATGGACACCCTAATGTGTATATAATATACACGTAGTATATACGTATGGATCGCAACATAACTGTAATTGAATTTTCCGTACGGTTGTTTTATGAAGTGATCATCAAACAAATTTTTTGCAAGATTTTTTTCAATAAACTGAAATATGTGTGTATTGTTGTTTTGATTCGCTTTCCACAACGAACGATTTGATAATATTTCTTTTGCATGTTGCAGTTGCATGGTGGCTGCTGTTGTTTTTGTTGTTTTGCTTGGTCATAAATCATTTTGTAATCAAATTTAAACTTGGCATGTTTGCACTGCACCAACACACAGGCAAGGAGAAAACGATGTGCCGAGAGCACGTGTTTGATAAGTGTATATAACGGTATGCGTTTGATATATGTATATAACCGTATGCGTTTTTATGTATGTGTATGGAATGTATAGAAACTATCATACATATAGAAACACACACATGTATAAAATTCCACCATTCAAAACGCATGTGAAATTTAGCTTTTGTCAAAGAGTCACCATCAAGTGCTAATAAATGGAATGACTACCAAGTAGCAGGGTCATCAACAGCATGCCAATTTCAACAATAACAGCAACACCAACAAACTAAGACAACTCTTCAACAGCTGTTGCATCTGCAGTTGGTTTCCATTGCACGGCGTTGCCAAACACCTGAACACACACACACACCGGCGGACATGAGTGCGTTCTTCAAGTACGCAGGCATTCACAAACACTCACAAAAGCGTCAACCACATAAACTCTCATGTGCATGGCTTTCGGTAAAAAAAATATGCGACAGCATAATGTGAAAAAATGCAAAAATCGCATGCGAAAATAAAAAAAAAGAATTCGAAAGCTTCATGCGCATGTAACGGAAATTGAGAATGAACTGACTGAAATTCCACAACCAATGTGTCCAGCTGAGCTGCTCATCACACACACACCCACAATCATTCTCTGTTTGCATCTCTTCGAGTGTGATAGTTAGCAAAGTAGTTTGAAGTAGTTCACCACACTCCTGGACTGCTGGCGTTTAAGCACTACGACGACCGCCAATGCTGGTGAAGCTGACGTGAAGTGATAGACTAGCTCCAAAAATAAAACTAGGGAAACTAAGTGTCAACTGCAGGAGCATCAAGTACTAAACACTAAAACGAAAGGAATTTCAAAAATACCATTTACGAAATATTTTTTAGAGAAATTTGTGTGTTTTGACAAAGAACGAATAAGAAGGATTTAACCAAAGAAAAATGTTTAAAATAATTTTAAAATGTTAAAAAGTCATACACAATTCTGTCATACATATTTGAATATTTTTTAGTAACTTTAAATTTTAATTCTGTGTCGAAAAATTATTAAAAACATAACATGAAAACCTTAAAAAATTTAGTGAATGAAGAATTGGGCAATTTAAGGCAAGTTAATGTCAAAATTTGCCACTATTTTATTTATTTACATTTTCAAAATTTTTCAAAATTTAACAATTTTTTAATGTTTATATTTTTTGTATTTGTATGGCGCGCAATAGGTTCGTTATTTAAAGGGACGTTATCTAGACTACAGCTAGTAATCTATTCCGATTTCCATTTTTTCAAAATAACTAAAATTGCTTTCAAAACTCAACTAACACATACATGTTTTGTAGAAATATGGTGTGTGGTGTATGTAATAGTTTGGAAAACATATAAAACCTCCAACTCCTCCGGTCGTTCTAGTGTTGACACGTTAAAACCACATTGCCTTTGAAAAATACCGGAAATATCTTCATATTTAATTTTCTTAAAAAAGTGGTTTTAATTTTTCTTTTACGTTGGAACTGATATTCTATCACTTGAGTTGCTTTTCTTGATTTTATGTGAACATCCGTAATTAAGATTTTATTATTTAATTTGACTGAGAGCTTGAGCTTGAAAGGGAGATCCACTGGCACAGCTTTTTACCCGCTAAACTTAAATATAGAATGAGCCCTGGCCCATAAATAATATTACTCCGGCGTCCTTCTTGACATAAGCGGAGCTTACAATAATGCCGACGATGACGCAAACGTTAATATTCTGGAAGCAGCCTGGCAGCTTAGCCACCTACTGACCAGCAAGAAGTTTAATGCAGAACGGAACGTAGCCAGATTGTTCAGGTTAGTTCTCAGGGAGTTACTCCTTCTCTCGCCTCACCTGGTGTTACTTATAGGTAGTGAGCTTCTTGGAAAATTTAAATCCAAAAACGTAGTTGGTGCCCAAACACATATTAGAGGTAAATGCCGATTAGACGGATATAGTATAGTAAAGTGTAGTATAAATCAGGAAGAGAGAGAAAGCCTTAAAGGCATACAAGATCGCCAAGATCACGTTTAGAGAAACGGAAGGAACATGTTTTACTTTCACAGTTTCAAAAGAACTGCAGAACGGTTGTCGGCCCAGTCACAGGTCACAAGTGGCAGAGGCATCACATGCAAGCCGTCTTATCTAATCTTCGACTTAGGTATCAAGGAGCTTCACAGTTCAAGAGACTGGGTGAAGTATTAACAATGCCAATAAATTGATATCAATCCTCTATTTAACTTCGTAAAGAGCATTGATGGCATAAAACCTATGTCGGATAAGTAATGTACCTCCTTTTAGCATTACAAACGACCAAAAGGTCTATGTATGCCGTGAGAGTCAGCTGTATATATTACCCTAATGTAATCTTTTGTACTAAGTCAGCTTTTCTCCAGATCGTGCAAAAAATTCCGGCCAAATATAAGAATGATAGAATTTCTAAAATAAAAATATATTTCTGTAATGAAAAGGCTTCTAAATTAGATAATTTGGACATTAGCATTCATCTAGCTTGCAAAGGAGTCAAACTTTTAAGAAGTAAGGGATAAAACTACTACTAAACACCTTTTTAAAAAAGCAAAAAGAACAGAGATAATGAGAAATTCGAGTTCCACAATCTACTTAAACCCAATTAACAGTAAACAAAGCTGCATATAACTGTAACTTTAAAATAGATAGCACAAAGCAAAATAGAATCAAAATTAAAAGATCAAAACAAGTGAAAGGACATTGTACTACACCACCACTAACCAATCCCAGCAGTCACGCAACCATTGAAATTGAACTTTCCGTTTTCAGCAGCGAGAGGAAATGAATTTTGATTTCTAGCAAAATACTTAAAGCGAAGCTCACTCTAACGACATAAGTTAGCAACAACATTAAACTGACAGTAAACAAAATAAATTGGCCAAGTTTATGCGAAAACTGCTACACCGAAAATATATAGAACATGGATACATATATAAAATAGACAAAAGAAAGTAAGGCAGAAGAGACAGATGGAGAATATGCAATACGATTTTATGATATTAAACGAATAAAATTTGCGTACAAATCGGCAATGGGAGGAAATAGAAAAAATGGCAATAACGCTGCTACTCAACTTTTGATATTGGCAGGCGAAAGGATGAAAAGCGGCATGAGCATTGAAAGCGTTACCAAGTGAGGAATGGAGAAGCAGCAATGACAGAAGTAATAACGAAGCACAAGGACACACTGTACATTATATTTATAGATATTTATCGCCAAACGAAAGGGAAGGCACAAGAGAACAAGTAAAAGTAAGCAAGACCCCGACTCTCGACGGGATATGTTAAAACGAAGGTTGTTGAGCTGTGCCGGAAAGTAAATATAAATAAAGAAGAAAGAGTTGCGCCTTCGACGGTTTACTTTTTTCGATTTTACGCCGAAAGAAGTCAAGGTAGGCAGGGAGTGGGCCGCGCACAGCACGACGATTTGTGCGCGCAGTAAATGAGGGCATGTTTGACTGACACAACTGACGGGTTAATATTGAAGAGTTGTATGCCAAAAATAGTAAGCGATGAAGAGGCAGAGGAGACTGACTAATTTGTACAAGTAAATAACAGGCGACAAGGCGACAACAAGCAAAATTGTTGTGCGGAGAATACAATGTGCTAAACGAAGCCGCCAACTGAAATGGCAAAATGTCAAAAAAGCAACAACGTAATGAGCGAAAAAAGCAAAGAATATAGAGAGCCAAGACGAAAAAAGAAACAGTGATCCGGCAGTGTGATTGCAAGGGTTGGCAATTGACATAATAGACATAAATAAAATGTAATGCAAATAAAAATAGAAAATGAGAAAACTAATTTACTTATTTTCGTTGAAAACTGGCGTTGTTGTTTGCTGGCATGCCATTAATGACGCATTGTGTGCGCAGGCGGCGTATTGTTGCCATGTACATGGTATTTATATGAATACAGAGTTGCCTGTGCATGTTGGAGTAGCTATGAATAATAAATTCACGCTGCTATGTGCCCGCATTTCAAATGCTTATAACGGTAAACTTATATATAGCAGCCGACAAAAGCGCTTTGAGCACTCACAAGCGGCCGCTGTGCGCTTAATAAATGTAAATAAGTAGGTAAATGAAAATGAAAACGGGAATTATGTAAGAGATATACGTACTTGCAATATCTACGCACACATACAGGTCTACATATTTTGTCACTTTCAATAACTGTGTGTGCTGTTGAGCGCAATTCAATGGGATAACAGCACCACTCCCTGCTGCAGGCGCCAACAATGAGCGCTCTATTTGAATACAGTACATACTGCTTTGCATTGCCAGTCTGAAAATCAGGCTCTGTCGCAGCATAGTTGCGAAAGTGAAAATGCGGGAAAGCCATGAAATTTCGCTGGTAAAATTGACAGACTTGCAACCGACTAACCCAGTTATATAATGCTGTTAGCGGGAAATGGGCGCACAATATGTTGAATAACGGGTGTCCTGAAGCCGTTTGAGTGCTTAAGGTGGATTTTTGAATTAGACCATTAGAAGCGTATTAGAATTTTCACTATATGGTAAAATATGGCTTCACATCATGACTCGCAGATTCGCCAAGGGTAAAAGTATGAATTAACGCAACCTTGAATGTGAATTTTCCTCTTATTACCTGAATGTTAAATCTTTTTGTAAGCATTTCTTTCCAAGATTATTATGTTCAGGTCTACATATAGCAACGTCTATCAAAGATAGAGAGTAATAATGCTTTGTTTTCATCGCTACTTCCTCTTTTCTTTTAAAGCAACCTATATGTCATCTTTATATGTCCATCTAAGAGGATCAAACCTGTAAGCCTTTTCAGAAATATCTAGTTATCTTACGTATGAAAATTAGAAATAAGAAATTATTTTTTGTGTAAAAATATGGAATAAAATTTGGATTTTCACCAATTCCAACTCGCTAGCGGTGAAATTTTCGGTGTTTTTGTTGGTTTCATCCATTTTCCATATAATTTTCCTCGCCAATTTGTGTATTGTCTGTAATAATTTTAATATTTCAAACATATTTTTATGAATGACATTTGTAAAACATATGTTGCTATATATCATTATAAAATTTTAAAGAAATTAAGCATTAACTGTGAAACGCAAACAACTACTCAGTCTGCAACAATGCTTAACTAAGATTTTATTTAGGCACAACTTGAGTATGGACTGTGAAACCGGGCATTAGAGTCAATTTCCGGACCTTCAATGTGCGTAGCGATTCAAGTTTAAAGGCTTTAATTGACTCGAACTGTCTCCCCAACCAGTCGTTTGAGTTTGCTGAATAGCCAGAGGTCACACGAAGCTCAAGCGAATGTGGTGGTTGTGGCACGATATTGAAGAATTCTCGAAGAATCAATGCGGTATGCAACGGTGCATTATAGGGGTGCAAGAATGAAGAGTTGTCGGCCCATAATTAAGTAATCATCAGTTAATCTTGATGGCCGTCCTTGAATCATTTGCACCAATCAGAAGCACTTGCTCGGAACAAACAATTATTCCCCAAAGAAATAAAATACTAATATTCCACCAAAAATATTTCGAGAATATTAAGAGCATACATTCGTCTTGCGGTCGTCAAAAATCGATTTTTCTGAATATAAATAATAAGTCGATATATAAATATTTGAAAATATAATATTCTCCGAAAATTGGAAGTTGGATCATCTATAGTTTCAAATATAGTCTTTTATGTCAGTGTTATTCAAGGACGGCGACCAACATCAACTGATGATAATGTAATTATGGGCCGACATTTGTTGGTTTTTACACCACGAAACGCTGTGTTCAAAATCGTAGAGAAAATTAGCAACGTAACGGCTAGACCGAACGACTTCAAATTTTCGAGCGCACCTTGTATTACCTTGACCTTGTCAAATCATAATTGAATGGACTAGATTTTGGGAAGCCTTCAAATCTAATTTTTTACTAGTCTTTCAATATTTACATGTTTTAAGCTATAATAATAGTTCCTTTTTTGTTATTGGATTTGAAATACTTTGAAATACTTTCCCAGCCGCGAGATCTCTTTTCCGAAGTGATCCTGCAAATCTGCTTCAGAGTGGATGGCAATCAAATATATCATGCGTACAGCTATCTCAGTAATATTCTTCCGAACAATTCTTATAGAATCAGGGGTACAGATTGCTGTCCCAATATTAATTATAATGTTAATATTACTTTCTGGCTTGATGATATTTTATGTTGGCAGCTGTAAATTAGATTTTAGCTAATGACTTCAATTTACATAACGGAGCAATTTTATTATTTTCTTTCGAAAGCAAAATAAAAATGAAAAACTTGTATGGGTCATATATCAATCAGACGTCGACGAAAGTAAGTAACTTTACTAGCACCGTTCTCTAGTTGAATCTGTTGAAAAGAGTAACAGAGGAAATATGTGTGATATGAGATCGTTTTGATAAAAACCAAAATGCTTTTTCTGTAACACCCTGTAAATAAATAAGTGCATACAAAACGTGAAGGCGCAGAACGATTGTTAAAGACTAGAGTGGCAAGTAAATAGACGCTGTGGCACTTTGCTGTGCGGGTTGTGCTGCAACTTCGTCGTTTGTAAGCCTCTTTTGGCTTCCGTTTTTTTTTTTTTTTTCAAAGTTTTTATGATTTCTTTTCTCTTACCAACTACTGTTATTGTAATTCTTGACCTATTTGAGCGGGCCGTTAGCGCACAAGCAAACAAACAAATAAACGAACAAAAAGGCAGTCAAACAATCGAGGTGTTGCACAAAGTGTGAAGTCAAGTGTGAAAGCAGTCGGTCAAATGGGCGAAGTGGCGAACGAAATATTTATTGGTGCTACAACCAGGATGCGGACGCTGAGACGAAGAAAAACAAGCAGAAGCAGACGAACTGACAGCGAAAACAGTGAACATTGAACATTGTAGCATGCAACCGCAATCGTTGCGCTGCGCGGCGCGCTCTGACTTGTCATACTCAAGTCAAAGGAATTTCGAGCAACGAATTTCCGCCGTTGCCACTTGAGTATGTAAAGGAAACTTTAATGTTGCAAAGTGCACGCCGACAACTGTACTTATGTGCATCGACATTCTATGTATATTATATGGGTATATATGCCTGTATGTATTTGCAGTCTGGTTGCGGCGCCTGCAGCGTTCAGCGCCATTGGCGTGTGGCAAACTTGCCGCTTTGCTGATTACAAATCAATTTGGTGCGCGCGCTGACCCGAAACGTTCAAACGCAATCGATGCAGGCGAAATGGCATTTAATGAGTTTATTTCGCCGATGGCAAAGGCTTTGCTGCAATGCATTGCGCGCACAACAAACGCGAGTAAAGCGGCAAGGAAAGTGTGACAAATATTTGGAGAGCGAAAAGAAGCCCAAAAACGGAAGCAAGAAAACTTCGAGAAGAAAAAACTGATATTTTTCAACAATTATCTGCCTGGCTTTCGCCGCTATTTTACAAAGCAGCTTGCTGAGTTTGCTTGCAACACTTGCCGCAAACAACAACAACACTTTTAGCAAGTGCTTGAGCATGCGGCATGTAAGCAACGTCTGCTGAGTGCGCACGGAATTAAAGAAAATGAATTAAGGTCGAGCGTTTTTCTTCGTTCTTCGCTCTTCGCTCTTTTTTCACTTTTCAAACAATAAAGCAGTTAAAAGAAAGAAAGCGAAAAATTGGTGAAATGTTGCACTTAAGTGCTTGGAGAGGCCAATAAAAGAAGTCAGCTGACTTTGGGGAAATGCTTCAAAATTAATTTTCAATTTGCTCGACACGCCAGCACACGTACAATGTGTACACACACACACATGAGCGCAAGAGGAATTGCATTGCGCCATATATGTGTGTGTGTGTTTGGAGAGTCTTTGGCACGTAAGAAATTTGCAGTTGTATTGCGACGGCATGTCGCCTGCCGAATTGCAATTTATTGGGTGTTAAATGGCAACGCCGCCATGGCAAAACATAAAAGAGGACAACTCGCAAGCAAATACTTAAACTCTGCTGTAATGCTATGTGCCCTCACGTTATATGTATGTGTAACAGTTGGAATTTGGTTTGACGCATTAACCCTGTAGGAAATAAGTGCTGTTATAATGACTGATGCGCCGTTGAATCACTAGCAAATCAGAAAAAATATTTGTTTTGTGATTTCTTTGTTTTTTTAAAAGGCATTTAGTTTTATAAGTAAAAAATAATAATGAGCATTTAAAAAATTAAAAACACTTTTTTCAATCCATTGATCCCAAGGCCGATATGACTTCCGAAAAAAGTTGCCAGGCAAATGAATATAAGAGAAATTTTAATTTGAAAAAAATGACGAATTTCTAAAAAAAAAAAATTTTAAGGAAAAATTTGAATCAAAGTGGCTTAAAAGTGGAGATAATTATCAACAAATTTGATAGCTTTATATACTTGTTAAATACATATAGAAAGGTCGTGTGAAAATTTCAATTGTTGGTCGATCTGACTTCTTCACCTAGTGAGCATTCTAGTCTAGGGGTAAAAATTTCAGGTAATTTTTGAAGTGTCGAAAAAATTAAAGAAATTAATAATTTCAAAAATAAAGAATTGGTAATGTGGGGGTACTCTTCTGGAAATTTAAAACAAAGAATAATTACAATTTATCAATTTAGAATGCCACAATGTCTAGAATTACGGAAAATTAAAAAAAACATATTTGCACGAAATCAATTTTTGTATCACTTTTTTAACTGTTTCGAATTTTTTTTAAATAGTAAATATTTAAATTTCGTGATGTCGAGAAAAACGTGTATAAAGTTTTATCCGGAATCAGTTAGAATACCAGGTCAGCGAAATTCTAATGTACATATATTTTTGAAAATAATTTGAATTTTGAGTTTTTTTAACGTATTCTCGAATGGTTGAACTTAGAAAATATGAAAAAATCTATTTTTTTTATTTCTTGACTGGATTTTCCCTTAAAAATTCCTACAAATAATTCTTATCTCCGTAACTATTTGCCGACTTCAAATTTTTGGATCGTAATTCTCCTGGTTTATATTTCGTTTTAATTAAATTTTATATATTTTTTCATTGAATATTTATTTTTAATAACTTATTTTTTCTTCACTTATTTTCATTATCTCGTTTTATTTTATTTATTTATTTTTTTTTACTTCATTTACTTTAATTTTATTTTATTTTATTTTCTTTTTTTTACTTTATTTTATTTTAACTGATTTTATTTTTTATTTCCTGCTGGATCGTGTAAGCACTTTAGCACCGTTGCATTGCCGCTACACTTTTACTGATGTGCTTGCAAACTGGATAACCTACACACGAGCATAAGCAATCGGTAAGAATGGTCCAGCGCATGTGTGTTCGGGTATTTATGTTCCGCAAAATTGCAGCATGCGCGCTTACGAGTGTCATGCGCCACGCGTGTCCCGTTTGCAATGCTCAGCGAAATTACGACATTGCAGCTGCCATTCCGAACGTCAACAAACCCGCACACCGCACGCCCAACACAGACGTTGCTTGCCGCCTGTTTCTGCCAGAAAGTGCAAGCTTTCCACCTACCGCTCGCTATGTGCTCGCGCTTTCTTCCGCCAGCTTCTTGGTATTGGCGCAGCAACCGCACGTTGTCGGATTTTCGCGTGCCCCGTTGCATTTTTATTATTTCTCAATTTTTTCTGCTCGCATCTCGACAATTTATATCTGTTACACACGCTGTTGTTGTTCTTTCTTTCTTTTTTTGTTTTGTTGTTTCTGTTGTACCCTTTTATGTTTTCGTGCTGCAGGTTTTTCGTATTCCTCTTTTAGGCTGCGTAATGCGAAAACGCTTTTCAACACCGACTGCTGGCGGTGAGAGTGAGTGTGGTGTGTGCGTGCTTTGCTTTGCTGCTTTTAACAAGCATTAATTAAATATGCCGATTGCATACAAATACCTCGCCACGATTTGCTTGCAATGCAGCTATTTTCCGTGTTTTCCTTAAGTCCTTTCCCCTTGCACTCCCCAGGTGAGTACAAGCGCGCTGCTACAAAGAATTGCTATGCGGCGGCGGGAACTTCGAAAGCGTCAACATGTCCTTACACAGTCGACCCGTGTATTGGCTTTCAATTACCTTCGTTAAATACATGGGGGGAAGCTTAGGGAAAACGAGCGAAAGTGCAGACTTAATTTTATTTAATGAGAACACGCGGAAGAATTTATTTTCATACCTCTACGAGTATGTAAGAAATGTGTTTGGAATAAATTGCAAATGATCAGACTTAATCAAAAAGAGAGGTATAAAAAATGCATTGTGTGTTCGAAAAAGTTTGGTGTATCAATAGGCACCGCTATTTCTCTATTACCCAGCCTCATGTACTGAGATGAACTCCTCTACGGCTACTCACATCTACTCAATGAATACTTCCTGAGGCTATCTATGCAATATTTTGACCAGTCAGAAGAAGAGAAGGTTTTATTTACCTATAAATAGTACATATTGCATTAAAAGATCGATGGTTATGGTTTCCATTGAGGCTATTATTAAACTATTTATCAGAAAACTTATTCCTTAAACCATTTTCTGAAACTTTACTTAAGTAAGTCATGTGAAGACTTTATTTCCGCTCTCTAAATTTTATTAAGCTAACTCACATAAGGCAGAAAAACTGTACTGATCAACATAAAACTTTCACACGACCTTTTTAGATATATTTAGCAGATAATGATTGTAAAAAAAGTACTGTTGATGACAGTTACGATTTTTTAACCACTCTGACTCACAAAAATTTTTTTCTTTTTCATAAGACGCCATTTTGTCAAAATCCAAAAGTCCTTCGATCACTGTATTTTTCAATAACTACAATATTAAAAATGTTTTTTTTTTTTCATTTATTTATAATAATATTAAGTAAAATATCGTTCTTAATGCCAGGTACCTGTTTGCGGAGGTGCTGCTGCCGATCGGCCATGGGATCAAGTGAATGAAATTTTTTCAAAACGAATCACTGATCTTTAGTCAGCTTTATACACTATATTTTTTTATTTATTAAATAAAATGTTACTATAATAAAAATTTTACCAGAAAATATCGTTTTTTCTGACGTGCAAGTGGATAAAACTCATACATCGTGAATTATACTTACAAAATTTCACTCCTCTTCACTTTATAATTATTTTTTTTCGACGAATACATATATTTTCAAATCCTCAATATGTTTAAGTGCAGCACTTGCTTTATACTATGTCATATAAAAACTCTCCTGCTGACGACAGCAAATATTAATAATAATTCCAACTGTCAGGCAATTAAAAAAAGGTATTAAAGACAAGCTGTGGCGAAGCTTTACGAGATTCCATATTTTGCCGTTGAAATATCAGCAGACAGCCGATGAAAATGGACAACGAACGGATAACAGACAATCAGCGACGGGACAAAAGGCGGCAGATTGTCAATGGCGCGACTGCAAGCTGGTTAAAAGCACAACAAAAAGAACAAAACAAAAACTGGCGGAACAGTGCTCTTGTGATTCGACTTTCAGTAGACAAGTGACTGCGTTATTGCAAATATATTTCATATGTTAGTATATACAAATTAAATGCACATACAAGTATGTGTTGATTGAAAACTGTGTTCAGAAAAATACAAATATCTTATCTATTTATATATTTAAGCGCGTATTTTCAGAAGCAACATTCTTTTCCACGCCTACAAAATTACATTTCAGCCATTACATGCTATCTGTCATAGTTTCTTTATCACACAATAGTAATCAACTTGGTTTTCTCTTGCTTTTCGTTTACTTCCACCAAGCACTGCACGCACCGTTTATTACCACCTTTTTGATCACTCATCATGATGTTTCCCTCAACAACTCTGGCTGTTAACGCAACTGGGTGTCGACATGGAAATTTATACTATAACTGTACTTATATGCAACTACAATAATGTCTGTTGCACAATTATAAATCATGTGTAGTGATTAAATATCACATACTTATATGCTCGCATATCTATCACGGCGTCTCCACTGATAACTGTAAACTCATGCAAGCGAATGCTTAATTTATTCTCTACTTTGAGTGGCATTTATTAAAAGCGTTCGCGCGCATTTCGTTGACATTTAATTCGCATGCCAGAGACATGTGGATGCATGGAAATGAGGATGAAGAAGAAGGTTAGCTATTTCAATATGCTATAAGTTGAAGATAGAATTTCGCTAGAAGTACCTACAGTACTAAACCTGATTCTACAAAGTGAGTATCCAAAAAATTATGAGCGCTCAATTCACCAGTCATATATATTTTATAAATTCTAGCCGCCCGACAAAGCAGTGCTATTGCGTTGGTTAGTGGCGTCAGCGTTTCTTCACTGAGAGTTCAAAAAAACATTTTCCAATACAAAAATGAACTTTACAATAAAATGAATATTCTAACTGAACTTTGAAAAAGCTACAAAGATGCCAATGTCAAAGAAACAAGCTTAGGTTGCATCCTTTTATTTTTAGCCGCTTCAATATATAATTCAAAAATATATTTCAACTCTCTTTTTATATGTATACAGAAACATATATATAGCCATTCACTTATATTTCAATCAAGATCTTTTTGCAATTATTTCACATAATCATTCAGCCACAACAAAAAGCCTTTCCGCCCACAAATGTTCAAAGGAATAAGTGTAACAATAAGCGGTTTTATATAAATGTGTGTACATCATGCAACGTTGTAGAAATTATTTTTTTATAATATTTTTCAAGGTTTTTCTTTACAATCTGCGGCATAATGCAATTCAAAGGAATTAATGTGTAACATGTTACTCATACGCATGTGCCCACACAACCGCGTTGAATGTTATTCATACGCCGTGTCGCACTTCATAAAGAAATATATTTAGCTGTTGTGCTAAGCACAATTGGCGACCTTGCGTAACCGTATACGCTGACACATTTTAATTTGATATTTTTATAAAAATAAATTATTTCTTTCAGAGATTCATTTGAAAATATAAAAATAGTTGTACAATAAAAATAGCATAATAAAAAATTTGTATCTTATTTAGAATTTAGAAGATTGCAATATTTTTAGTACACTATTACGGTCAATTATTATTTTGCAAACATATATTTTTTTTTTCTTTTGAAGATTTGAAATGTTGAGATATAAAAGACATCGCTATTTTAAAACATATGGTTTTTTGGATGTTTTCAAAATTATTTCCACTTTTTTTTCTAAAAAGTTTTGCATTTTTTGTTTTTGAAAAAATATATTTGCCAGAGTTGTCACCTAATTTTTCATCAAGAATTTCTTCATTTACTGAACTGAACTGAGAGTGAGGGAAATATCCTTATTATAACTTATTAAACTATGGAAATAGAGTATCAAAAAAAAAAATGAAATGGTGGAGTATTAACACTACAAATGTCCAGCTTAACACTGATTGAGTCAAAATATATTCTACGGCGTATTGCTCAGAAAATTTTAAGTTAAAAAATTAAATACATGACTCTTCGCTTCTTTAAACATTCTACACAAGAATTTTCATATAACAAAATGCCTTCCCCAACATAGGCAGAAATCTCGTTCAGTACAAAACCCGCTTTCAAAGCAATCTAAATGCCAAAAGTGTTAATTTTCTTCACTTATTTCCTTGTATATTCTTTTCGTTGGCAATCTTTGCCCTGCTTCCCATCCCCACAGGTATAAAAAACAATCGCTGATTACGAACATTTCCTTTCATTGTTGTTGTTGCTGTTATTTTGCCCTTCAAACGATGAAGTTCTTCGGTTTTTCTTATTCGCATTTCATTTCGAACAGTTGGCTGCCTCAAATGTACAGGTAAGTTCTTCAGCCACTTGTTGTTTTTGTTTCATTTGTTGTTGTTTACTATAGCACCGTTAAAGCGCAAATTTGCAAATGAGCTAGTGAATGGCTACGGTGTTGTTTTGACTTTTAATTGAATTTGCACTCGCTTTGTGTTAGTGTGTCTACGTGATTGTATGTGTGCATGAGTGGCGGTTCTTTTTTCTGTTTCGCCGTCGTTTTCTTGTTGTTTTCATTGTGCTTGCAGCATTTAGTGACAATACACTTCACAGTGTTGAGTTTTTTGTGCCTGTTGTCGGCATAATTGTTATCCTCTTTGCCGTTTCTTCAGCGCCAGCTTCAGCTGCGGCGTGTTATGGCGCTGACAGCCTGCCTGCCTGCCAGCCCATCTGAATTGGCCATTCCATTTTATTGACGTGGAAATCAGCGCGCGTCTTCACAACGTAATTTTCTTTGTTTTTTTTTTCATTTTTGTTTTTGTTTTCTTATATTCGGATTTTGCATCTTTTTCCGCTTCGAATATTTTTCTTTTAAGGCGAATGTGAGCGCTAAGCGCACACTAATTAATTTCTCTTTTTTCTGCTATAAGTTGTTTTTTGCTGTAGTTGTCACCTTTTTCGA
This sequence comes from Bactrocera correcta, assembly GCA_027475135.1. NCBI lineage: Eukaryota > Metazoa > Arthropoda > Insecta > Diptera > Tephritidae > Bactrocera > Bactrocera correcta. The sequence goes on from CM050323.1 coordinate 154,314,842, forward strand.
TTTTATTGCAAAAAAGCTTTAATGTGGCTTGACGTTCAGCGCTTCTATGTGCTTTTGCCAAGAACCGTTGTTCTTTTAATTATTTTACTGCGATGGATATGCCGCGCTGGCGCTCGCCGTATTTAGTCCCACTCAGGCTTGCCGCCTCTGCCAGCTACGCTTTGCGGCATTTTCGCATTAATGATGAGGTATTTATTTTTCTCACAGGATTTTTCACCTTCGGTTTTATGCAAATGACGTTTTAATAAGCTTCAAGCGTCTTGGTGCTTGGCTTTTCTTCTCGCTCACTTTTTCTTATTTGGCGGCTACATCGCATTGTTACGCTCGTCTGCATGCCCCTAGCCGCCGACGCCGTCGCTTTTCGCCAACGACGCGCGCTATCGTTATGCTTCGCCTGCCCGATTTGCATTTCTGATTTTGCTCATTTTAATTGAGTTTTTATTTCTGAGCATTTGAATTTTTATTAAATTGGTATTAACTGCAGAAAATCCTTTAGTATGAAAATTCAAGATAATCTGCGCCCTTAATTAGGGCGAAATACAATGGTATAATTGCGCGGTGTCTCCTTCGGTGTGGGGCGTAGAACGCACTCTCTCTTTTAATGAATGCGAATTATGAGCTTCTTCGAAGTAATGAAATAATGGAATTGTAATGCCATGAATAATTGTTTATGCACATGCATCACAATCAAATTCAGCTTATAAGCAGAAACCTCATATTCGTGGGAAAACAAAGCGTTTGCTTTGAACGGTGTTTTCGTTGTAAAGGAAATTATTAACTGAATTTGCTGCATTATTCGAGCTTCCTCGTGCATAACAGGTGGCAATATTTGTATAGGAAATCGACGCTGCTCAGTGGAGAGTGCTGAGATCTGCCTCAATAATTAAAAAACAATGATTAAATTAACTTTTGTCAAATTAAATATCTGAATTAAACCTTAGGCTAAGCATATATTACAACTCAGAGGCTCAAATGGAATATTGGAAATTTTTTGGAGGAGATTTTATATGCCCCAGTTTTACAGTATCATGTATAATGTATAAGATCATCTAATCTGATATCTTTATTTTTCATCTGGTTCACTGTCTATTCGGCTTAAGGACTTAGAAATACATCGCTTATTATCAGAATAACGAAAATTCAAAGTACACACAATTTCTGACACCAAATATACAGTTGTGTCCCTTAAACCCTTAGAATTAATGTAGAATCCCTTTGGAAGGTTTCGAAAAAGGCCCAAAAATAATAATACCGCTCGACGTTTGGAGCACTCATAGTGCACACCTCAAACTCTAAACGCGTTTTTTTTCAAAGCACACTTTTTTGAACTGGCGGACATGATTCCGGCCTAAGTACTCAAACGAAATGTTCACAATACGCTTTTTTTTATGATTCCAGTAGGGGCGATAACCATTCACGTACTTTTAAAGAAATCGTGTCCGCCAGTGAAAAAGCGCATCTCATTCAACCAGCCATTTCTCCGACAGATGTCTTTAAAAAAATTCCGATTTTTTTTTATATATTTAACGATATACCTTACGATATGTAAAAAAAGAGCTATTATTTATAGAATAAAATTTCTATGAAAAAAAATGTCAAAAAAAACCTGATTTAAAGATAATTGCATATCTAACACGGTTGCCATAATTTAATAACATCAGATCACATTTGACACAGTCTGGTCAACACAATCGATAAAATATTTAATACAACCCAATTTTATGTTCGTATATATGTACTTATAACGGCGACGTTAAAATTTTTCAATTTTGGCATTAAAAGTGAATAACGAGATTGCTTGATATTTCATGTCATCACGTCTACGTGATTATTCAAAATGTGTTTTGAAGAGTCTACTGACAAAAGCGAAGATAACACGCGTATTTTAGTGCCAGAAGGCATTCAGTGAAGATCGTGAAGTCATCGAAAACTTGATTCGAGTGAGTCGTCCTCCACCTATGTTAATGACTTTAACATCGAGTTAAATAAGCAGCACTTCAATATCGACATACTCGTAAGCGAGATAACAGAGGATCTCAACGTATCTTTTGGATCGACTCAGCACTTTTTGCTAGATGCTTCAAACGTCGCTGAGGATCCAATATTCGAATGGCTCTTCGAAGATGAACCGAAAACGAAAAAAAAAAAATTAAAAGCCTTCTCAGCAGAGGAAGTTTCCCCTTGCTTAAACGTAGCCTATTTCGATTGAATAACATTAAATTTTTTTTTTTTTTAGGGCAAATTTGATCATATTGGATAAAGGAGTCGCTTCTTGTTATGTCGTGGCTTAGCCAAAGGCTGGTGTATATCTCCCTTTATTCCTTTAGGCGGACGGCTTAATATGCAACCTCCTTAGC
>CM050323.1:154327006-154349045 GCA_027475135.1 Bactrocera correcta
TAACATATTTAAAATAAATAACCTTCTTTAACGTATTGAAGGTGATATAAAGCCATGGCGGCATAACGACAGTACATGTGGAAGAATTCCGTAATCTTATATTTAGGTATAAAGTCGATTTTCTTGTACATACACATTTTGCAATCGATATCAAAATGCTTCAAATAACTGGTTAAGCATATTTAAATTAATTAACCTTCTTTCTCTTACTGAAGTTTACATAAAGCCATAACGACATAACGGCAGTATATGTGGCAGAATTCCGTAATCTTATATTCAGGTATAAAGTCGATTTTGTTGTACATACACATTTAGCAATCGATATCGAAATGCTTCAAATCATTAGTTTAACATATTTAAGATAATTAACCTTCTTTACCGTAATGAAGGTTATATAAAGCCATGGCGGCATAACGTCAGTGCATGTAGAAGAATTCCGTAATCTTATATTTAGGTATATAGTCGATTTTCTTGTATTTACACATTTAGCAATCGATATCGAAAATCTTCAAATCATTAGTTTAACATATTTAAGTTAATTAACCTTCTTTAACGTAATGAAGGTGATATAAAGCCATTGCGGCCTAACGACAGTGCATTTAGAAAAATTCCGTAATCTTATATTTAGGTATAAATTCGATTTTGTTGTATATAGGCATTTAGCAATCGATATCGAAATGCTTCATATAACTGGTTTAACATATTTAGGTTAATTAACCCCCTCTATCTTACTGATTATTCTTTAACGAACGGAAGTTGGCTTATAGCCATGGCCGCATAACGGCAGTGCATTTAGAAGAATTCCGTTATCTTATTTTTAGGCATAAAGTCGATTTTCTTGTATATACACTTTTAGCTATCGATATCGAAATGCTTCAAATCATTAGTTTGACATATTAAGTTAATAAACATTTTTAAGCATACTGAAGTCTACATAAAGTCTTAACGGTATAACGGCAGTGCATTTAGAAGAATTCCGTAATGTTATAATTTTATATTTAGGTATAAAGTCGATTTTCTTGTATATATGCATTTCGCAATGATATGGAAATGCTTCAGATAACTGGTTTAACATATTTAAGTTAATAAACCTCCTTTAGCGAACTGAAGTTGACATAAAGCCATAACGGCACTGCATTTGGAAGAGTTCCGTAGTCTTGAATTTAGGCATAAATTCGATTTTCTTGTATATACACATTTTACAATCGATATCGAAATGCTTCAAATAACCCGTTTAGCATATTTAAGTTAATTAACCTTCTTTATCTTACTGAAGTTAACATAAAGCCATAACGGCATAACGGCAGTGCATTTAGAAGAATTCCGTTATCGTGTATTTATGTATAAAGTCGATTGTCTTAAATATTCACATTTAGCGATCGATAACGAAATGCTTCAAATCATTAGTTTAACATATTTAAGTTAATTAACCTTCTTTAACGAACTGAAGTTAACATAAAGCCATAACGGCCTAACGGCAGTGCATGCAGAAGAATTCCGTAATCTTATATTTAGGTAAAAAGTCGATTTTCTTGTATATACACATTTAGCTATCGATATCGAAATGCTTCGAATCATTCGTCTAACATATTTAAGTTCGTTAACCTTCTTTAACGAACGGAAGTTGGCTTAAAGCCATGGCGGCATAACGGCAGTGCATTTAGAAGAATTCCGTAATCTTATATTTATGTATAAAGTCGATTTTCTTGTATATACACATTTAGCTATCGATATCGAAATGCTTCAAATCATTCGCTTAGCATATTTAAGTTCGTTAACCTTCTTTAACGAACGGAAGTTGGCTTATAGCCATGGCGGCAGTGCGTTTAGAAGAATTTCGTAATCTTATATTTAGGCATAAATTCGATTTTCTTAAATATTCACATTTAGCGATCGATAACGAAATGCTTCAAATCATTAGTTTAACATATTTAAGTTAATTAACCTTCTTTAACGAACTGAAGTTAACATAAAGCCATAACGGCCTAACGGCAGTGCATGCAGAAGAATTCCGTAATCTTATATTTAGGTAAAAAGTCGATTTTCTTGTATATACTCATTTAGCTATCGATATCGAAATGCTTCAAATCATTCGTTTAACATATTTAAGTTCGTTAACCTTCTTTAACGTAATGAAGGTGATATAAAGCCATGGCGGCATAACGACAGTGCATTTAGAAGAATTCCGTAATCTTATATTTATGTATAAAGTCGATTTTTTGGTATATACACATTCAGCAATCGATATCGAAATGCTTCAAATCATTAGTTTAACATGTTTAAGTTAATAAACCTTCCTTAACGAACGGAAGTTGATTTATAGCCATGGCGGCATAACGGCAGTGCATTTAGAAGAATTCCGTAATCTTATATTTAGGCATAAAGTCGATTTTCTTGTATATACACTTTTAGCTATCGATATCGAAATGCTTCAAATCATTAGTTTGACATATTAAGTTAATAAACATTTTTAAGCATACTGAAGTCTACATAAAGACTTAACGGTATAACGGCAGTGCATTAAGAAGAACTCCGTAATGTTATAATTTTATATTTAGGTATAAAGTCGATTTTCTTGTATATATACATTTCGCAATCGATATGGAAATGCTTCAGATAACTGGTTTAACATATATAAGTTAATAAACCTCCTTTAGTGAACTGAAGTTGACATAAAGCCATAACGGCACTGCATTTGGAAGAATTCCGTAGTCTTAAATTTAGGCATAAATTCGATTTTCTTGTATATACACATTTTGCAATCGATATCGAAATGCTTCAAATAACCCGTTTAGCATATTTAGGTTAATTAACCTTCTTTATCTTACTGAAGTTTACATAAAGCCATCACGGCATAACGGCAGTATATTTATATGAATTCCGTTATCTTATATTTAGGTATAAAGTCGATTTTGTTGTACATACACATTTTGCAATCGATATCGAAATGCTTCAAATCATTAGTTTAGCATATTTAAGTTAGTTAACCTTCTTTAACGTAATGAAGGTGATATAAAGCCATGGCGGCATAACGACAGTGCATGCAGAAGAATTCCGTAATCTTATATTTAGGTATAAAGTCGATTTTGTTGTATATACACATTTAGCAGTCGATAACGAAATGCTTCAAATCATTAGTTTAACATATTTAAGTTAATTTGCCTTCTTTAACGTAATGAAGTTGATATAAAGCCATGGCGGCATAACGACAGTACATTTGGAAGAATTCCGTAATCTTATGTTTAGGTATAAATTCGATTTTTTTTTACATACACATTTAGCTATCGATATCGAAATGCTTCAAATCATTAGTTTAACAAATTTAAGTTAATTAATCTTCTTTAACGTATTGAAGTTGATATAAAGCCATGGCGGCATAACGACAGTACATTTGGAAGAATTCCGTAGTCTTATATTTAGGTATAAAGTCGATTTTCTTTTATATATGCATTAAGCAATCGATATCGAAATGCTTCAAATACCTGGTTTAACATATTTAAGTTAATAAACCTTCTTTAACAAGCTGAAGTTAACATAAAGCCATAACGGTATAATGGCAGTGCATATGGAAGAATTCCGTAATCTTATATTTAGGTATAAAGTCGATTTTGTTGTATATACACATTAGCAATCAATATCGAGATGGTTCAACTCATTGGTTTAACATATTTAAGTTAATAAACCTTCTTTAACGATCTGAAGTTGGCTTAAAGCCATGGCGGCATAACGGCAGTGCATTTAGAAGAATTCCGTAATCTTATATTTAGGTATAAAGTCGATTTTCTTGTATATACACATAAGCAATCGACATCGAGATGGTTCAACTCATTAGTTTAACATATTTAAGTTAATTAACCTGATTTTTCTCACTGAAGTGTACATAAAGCCATAACAGTATAACGGCAGTGCATTTGGAAGAATTCCGTAATCTTATATTTAGGTATAGGGTCGATTTTCTTGTATTTACACATTAAGCAATCGATATCGAAATGCATCAGATAACTGGTTTAGCATATTTAAGTTAATTAACCTTTTTTATCTTACTAAAGTTTACATAAAGCCATAACGGCATAACGGCAGTATATATATATATGAATTCCGTTATCTTATATTTAGGTATAAAGTCGATTTTGTTGTACATACACATTTAGCAACCGATATCGAAATGCTTAAAATCATTAGTTTAACATATTTAAGTTAGTTAAGCTTCTTTAAGGTAATGAAGGTGATATAAAGCCATGCCGGCATAACGACAGTGCAGGTAGAAGAGTTCCGTAATCTTATATTTAGGTATATAGTCGATTTTCCTGTATATACACATTTAGCAACCGATATCGAAACTCTTCAAACCATTAGTTTAACATATTTAAGTTAGTTAACCTTCTTTAGGGTAATGAAGGTGATATAAAGCCATGCCGGCATAACGACAGTGCATTTAGAAGAATTCCGTAATCTTATATTTAGGTATAAAGTCGATTTTCTTGTATATACGCATCTAGCAATCGATATCGAAATGCTTCAAATCTCTAGGTTAACATATTTAAGTTAATTAACCTTCTTTAACGTATTGAAGTCGTTATAAAGCCATGGCGGCATAACGACAGTACATTTGGAAGAATTTCGTAATCTTCTATTTAGGTATAAAGTCGATTTTGTTGTATATACACATTTAGCAATCGATATCGAAATGCTTCAAATCATTAGTTTAACATATTTAAGTTAGTTAAGCTTCTTTAAGGTAATGAAGGTGATATAAAGTCATGGCGGCATAACGACAGTGCATGTAGAAGAATTCCGTAATCTTATATTTAGGTATATAGTCGATTTTCTTGTATTTACGCATTTAGCAATCGATATCGAAAATCTTCAAATAATTAGTTTAACATATTTAAGTTAGTTAACCTTTTTTAACGTAATGAAGTTGAGATAAAGCCATGGCGCCATAACGACAGTGCATTTAGAAGAATTCCGTAATCTTATATTTAAGTATAAAGTAGATTTTGTTGTATATGCACATTTAGCAATCGATATCGAGATGCTTCAAATCATTCGTGTAACATATTTAAGATCGTTAACCTTCTTTAACGTATTGAAGTCGATATAAAGCCATGGCGGCATAACGACAGTACATTTGGAAGAATTTCGTAATCTTATATTTAGGTATAAAGTCGATTTTGTTGTATATACACATTTAGCAATCGATATCGAAATGCTTCTAATCATTAGTTTAACATATTTAAGTTAGTTAACCTTCTTTAACGTAATGAAGGTGATATAAAGCCATGGCGGCATAACGGCAGTGCATTTAGAAGAATTCCGTTATCGTATATTTATGTATAAAGTCGATTTTGTTGTATATACACATTTAGCTATCGATATCGAAATGCTTCAAATCATTCGTTGGTGATGTAAAGCCATGGCGGCATAACGACAGTGCATTTAGAAGAATTCCGTAATCTTATATTTAGGTATAAAGTCGATTTTGTTGTATATACACATTTAGCAATCGATATCGAAATACTTCAATTCATTCGTTTAACATATTTAAGATCGTTAACCTTTTTTAACGTGTTGAAGTCGATATAAACCATGGCGGGATAACGGCAGTGCATTTAGAAGAATTCCGTAATCTTATATTTAGGTATAAAGTCGATTTTGTTGTATATACACATTTAGCAATCGATATCGAAATGCTTCTAATCATTAGTTTAACATATTTAAGTTAGTTAACCTTCTTTAACGTAATGAAGGTGATATAAAGCCATGGCGGCATAACGGCAGTGCATTTAGAAGAATTCCGTTATCGCATATTTATGTATAAAGTCGATTTTGTTGTATATACACATTTAGCAATCGATATCGAAATGCTTCAAATCATTAGTTTAACATATTTAAGTTAATTAACCTTCGTTATCTTACCGAAGTTTACATAAAGCCAAAACGGTATAACACCAGTGCATTTGGAAGAATTCCGTAAACTTATATTTAGATAAAAAGTCGATTTTCTTCTATACGCCTTTAGCTATCGATATCGAAATGCTTCAAATCATTCGTTTAACATATTTAAGATCGTTAACCTTCTTTAACTATCTGAAGTTAACATAAAGCTATAACGGTATAATTGCAGTGCATTTGGAAGAATTCCGTAATCTTATATTTAGGTATAAAGTCGATTTTGTTGTATATACACATTAGCAATCAATATCGAGATGGTTCAACTCATTAGTTTAACATATTTAAGTTAATAAACCTTCTTAAACGATCTGAAGTTGGCTTAGAGCCATGGCGGCATAACGGCAGTGCATTTAGAAGAATTCCGTAATCTTATATTTAGGTATAAAGTCGATTTTCTTGTATATACACATTTAGCAATCGATAACGAAATGCTTCAAACCATTAGTTTAACATATTTAAATTAATTAACCTTCTTTAACGTATTGAAGTTGATATAAAGCCATGGCGGCATAACGGCAGTGCATGTAGAAGAATTCCGTAATCTTATATTTAGGTATAAAGTCGATTTTGTTGTATATACACTTAAGCAATCGATATCGAGATGGTTCAACTCATTAGTTTAACATACTTAACCCATATTATCCCAGCGCTCCATTTAAGGTGCACTTCTTTTTTGTTTCAGATTACGCAAATTTTATTCTGTGTTGGTAGAGGCTATAATTTATTTGGGTTCTTGACGTATGTCATTATCACCTAAAACTTGTTGAAAGTGATTATTGTTTTCGGTTATCTCTCAGGAATTATTTAAACTCTGTGAATTTCAGCCATCATGAATTCCAGGAGAGGGTAAGTAAAAACTTTTTTTATACTTATAATTAATTTTACCGTTTTCGTTTTTTTTTTTAAGTTTTAACTAGTCTATTAGTTAACATCATGAATTTGACGAAAATTTGCTTTTATGTGTTCATTTTACTAAGTTTTGTGTACCGCCCCATTTGAGGTGCGCTGGGAATAGGAGGCACCGTGGTTTTTGCTACGGGCCCTTGTACTCCCAGCTTCAGTAAACTATATTTAGAACTATTTTACCGTATTTTTATATGTTTTGTTATTTACAGGTTGAACGTTCACGAAATTATATCGGCATTAGAAGATGATCATAATATACTGTCTGCAGATATATTTATCACACCACCTGAAAACAATGACTTCAGCGATGAAGACAGCGGAAGCGAAGAAGCGGGAGAAATAGGTAATCTTACGCGTCGGCAACTACTAGCAGAAGCTGAGGTGCGATGCCAGCTACCATCAGCAGATGGGGTCCTGGAAACCGTAGATGGAATTCCATTTATAAATCAGGATGAACAGGAACAACAGCCGTCCGCGTCTCAGTCAAATGAACCACCTGCAAAAAAATCTAAGACTATTGTCACGAGGAAGTGGAGACAAAAAGATATAGCTGCAAACCCTGAAAGGGAGTCGATGCAACCTGATTTCGTTTTAGATAAGGATAATCCATTAGATTTTTTTGAGATGTTTTTTGACGAAGAAGTTTTCGAGCTCCTGCGGTCTAGCACGGAACAAAATGCAATTGCAAAAGGACATGTCAATTTTCGAGTCACTGTTGAAGAAATTAAAAACTTTATCGGTATTTTGCTTTTGTCAGGCTACAATAGCGCTTCACGCTATAGATTATACTGGGATCAAAGTATTGACACTCATCATCCAGGAGTTGCATCATGCATGACTCGTAATCGTTTTGAAGAGCTTTTACGTTTTTTTCATGCATGCGATAACAACCGCCTACCTTCTGACGATAAGTTTGCAAAAGTAAGGCCACTGTGGAATCTTATGAATGAGAGATGGCTAAAGTTTTATCCCGGAGACAAACATTTGTCTATCGATGAGTCTATGGTACCTTATTTTGGAAAACATGGCGCAAAACAACATATTCACGGTAAACCAATACGTTTTGGCTATAAGATTTGGTCACTGTGTACACGATTGGGTTATCTTATTTATGGAGAACCTTACCAAGGAGCTAAAACTGGTAACACCAATCCAAATCTAGGCGTTGGAGGCTCTGTAGTGACAAATTTGATTTCGAAACTGCCAAGTGATAACCACTACAGTTTCTATATTGATAATTTTTTCACTTCTTTACGTTTACTAGACGAAGTAAGTCAGATGGGTCATGTTATCACTGGTACATTACGTGCTAATAGAACAGAAGGTGCCCCGCTAAAAGACATCAAGGAGATGAAAAAGACATCACGGGGTTCGCACCACCAAATTACGGATTTATCATCCAACATGACTTTAGTGCGCTACAACGACAACAACATCGTAACTATTGCCTCAACGGAAAGCGGTGTTCATCCGATTGGTAAGGTGAAGAGATGGTGCGGCAATAAAAGAGTAGACGTAGATCAACCGCATTGCTATCTATTATATAACAAATATATGGGCGGAGTCGATCGACTCGACCAAAATGTTGGAAAATATAGAATTTCAATAAGACTGAAGAGATGGTATTGGCAAATGATAATGTTCCCCATAAATGCCTGTGCTAATAATGCTTTTCAGTTATACCGAGTTTCACCAGCAGGCCAAGCTAAAGACGCTCATGATTTCTTGTCTTTTACAAGATACATTGTGCAGACTTATTTGATACTTGGCAAACCTTCTACATCCATAGCAAAACGCATTGGAGGCAAGACACCGTTAACTACGAAAAGTAAGCTGCCAGATTCGGTAAGGCTGGATGGGAAGGAACACTATATCATTAGAAACGAAACTCAAATTCGATGCCGCGAATGTCACAAGAATACGAAATTCAAATGCAGTAAATGTGGAGTTGGCCTCCATCAACATTGTTCTCAAGCTTTTCATACCATAAAGTAATTTTTTTTCTCTCATATCAACTTTGATTTTTAGCTTACGTTTATAATTGATCTTATATATTGTGATTTATCATAATTTTTGTGTACTTATTCTTTATTTACTAATAAAAACCATTCAAAATAATAACCGACTTCGCATACAAAACCCGAAGGCATATTTTCCCAGCGCCCCATTTAAGGTGCGGTCCTGAATTTCAGCCAGTATAGAAAATATTTTTGATAAAAGCTTATTTTCATGTTATTTAGAGCCTACTCACTAGATAGACATAGAAAAAAAACATTTTTCTATGTAATATCACACCTTGGGATAATATGGGTTAAGTTAATTAACCTTATTTTTCTCACTGAAGTGTACACAAAGCCATAACAGTATAACGGCAGTGCATTTGGAAGAATTCCGAAGTCTTATATTTATGTATAAAGTCGATTTTGTTGTATATACACATTTAGCAATCGATATCGAAATGCTTCTAATCATTAGTTTAACATATGTAAGTTAACAGACCTTCTTTAACGAACGGAAGTTGGCTTAAAGCCATGGCGGCATAACGGCAGTGCATTTAGAAGAATTCCGTAATCTTATATTTATGTAAAAAGTCGATTTTCTTGCATATACACATTTAGCTATCGATATCGAAATGCTTCAAATCATTCGTTTAGCATATTTAAATTCGTTAACCTTCTTTAACGAACGGAAGTTGGCTTACAGCCATGGCGACATAAAGACAGTGCATTTAGAAGAATTCCGTAATCTTATATTTAGGCATAAAGTCGATTTTCTTAAATATTCACATTTAGCAATCGATAACGAATTGCTTCAAATCATTAGTTTAACATATTTAAGTTAATTAACCTTCTTTAACGAACTGAAGTTAACATAAAGCCATAACGGCATATCGGCAGTGCATTTGGAAGAATTCCGTAATCTTATATTTAGGTAAAAAGTCGGATTTCTTGTATATACACATTTAACTATCGATATCGAAATGCTTCAAATCATTAGTTTAATATACTTAAGTTAATAAAGCTTCTTTAACCTTTAGCTTAAAGCCATGGTGGCATAACGGCAGTGCATTTAGAAGAATTCCGTAATCTTATATTTAGGTATAAAGTCGATTTTGTTGTATATACACATAAGCAATCGATATCGAGATGGTTCAACTCATTAGTTTAACATATTTAAGTTAATTAACCTTATTTTTCTCACTGAAGTGTACATAAAGCCATAACGGTATAACGGCAGTGCATTTGGAAGAATTCCGTAATCTTATATTCAGTTATAAAGTCGATTTTCTTATATTTACACATTAAGCAATCGATATCGAAATGCATCAGATAACTGGTTTAGCATATTTAAGTTAATTAACCTTCTTTATCTTACTAAAGTTTACATAAAGCCATAACGGCAGTATATTTATATGAATTCCGTTATCTTATATTTAGGTATAAAGTCGATTTTGTTGTACATACACATTTAGCAATCGATATTGAAATGCTTCAAATCATTAGTTTAACATATTTAAGTTAGTTAACCTTCTTTAACGTAATGAAGGTGATATAAAGCCATGGCGGCATAACGACAGTGCATGTAGAAGAATTCCGTAATCTTATATTTGGGTATAAAGTCGATTTTGTTGTATATACGCATCTAGCAGTCGATATCGAAATGCTTCAAATCATTAGTTTAACATATTCAAGTTAATTAACCCTCTTTATCTTACTGAAGTCTACAAACGCCTTAACGGCATAACGGCAAAGCATTTAGAAGAATTACGTAATCTTATATTTAGGTATAAAGTCGATTTTGTTGTATATACACATTTAGCAATCGATATCGAAATGCTTCAAATCATTATTTTAACATATTTAAGTTAATTAACCTTCTTTAACGTAATGAAGGTGATATAAAGCCATGGCGGCATAACGACAGTGCATGTAGAAGAATTCCGTAATCTTATATTTAGGTATATAGTCGATTTTCTTGTATTTACGCATTTAGCAATCGATATCGAAAATCTTCAAATCATTAGTTTAACATATTTAAGTTAGTTAACCTTCTTTAACGTAATGAAGGTGATATAAAGCCATGGCGGCATAACGACAGTGCATGTAGAAGAATTCCGTAATCTTATATTTAGGTATATAGTCGATTGTCTTGTATTTACGCATTTAGCAATCGATATCGAAACTCTTCAAATCATTAGTTTAACATATTTAAGTTAGTTAGCCTTCTTTAACGTAATGAAGGTGATATAAAGCCATGGCGGCATAACGACAGTGCATTTAGAAGAATTCCGTAATCTTATATTTAGGGATAAAGTCGATTTTTTTGTTTATACACATTTAGCTATCGATATCGAAACGCTTCAAATCATAAGTTTAACATATTAAGTTAATAAACATTTTTTAGCATACTGAAGTCTACATAAAGCCTTAACGGTATAACGGCAGTGCATTTAGAAGAATTCCGTAATGTTATAATTTTATATTTAGGTATAAAGTCGATTTTCTTGTATATACACATTTCGCAATCGATATCGAAACTTCAGTTAACTGGTTTAACATATTTAAGTTAATAAACCTCCTTTAGAGAACTGAAGTTGACATAAAGCCATAACTCCATAGTCTTATATTTAGGCATAAAGTCGATTTTCTAGTATATACACATTTAGCAATCGATATCGAAATGCTTCAAATCATTAGTTTAACATATTTAAGTTAATTAACCTTCTTTAACGAACGGAAGTTGGCATAAAGCCAATACGGCATAACGGCAGAGCATTTAGAAGAATTCCGTAATCTTATATTTAGGTATAAAGTCGATTTTCTTGTATATACACATTTAGCAATCGATAACGAAATGCTTCAAATCATTAGTTTAACATATTTAAGTTAATTAGCCTTCTTTCTCTGACTGAAGTTTATATAAAGCCATAACGGTATAACGGCAGAGCATTTAGAAGAATTCCGTAATCTTGTATTTAGGTATATAGTCGATTGTCTTGTATTTACGCATTTAGCAATCGATATCGAAAATCTTCAAATAATTAGTTTAACATATTTAAGTTAATTAACCTTCTTTAACGTATTGAAGGTGATATAAAGCCATGGCGGCATAACGACAGTGCATTTAGAAGAATTCCGTAATCTTATATTTATGTAAAAAGTCGATTTTCTTGTATATACACATTTAGCTATCGATATCGAAATGCTTCAAATCATTAGTTTAACATATTTAAGTTAATAAACCTTCTTTAACGTATTGAAGTCGATATAAAGCCATGGCGGCAGAACGACAGTACATTTGGAAGAATTCCGAAGTCTTATATTTATGTATAAAGTCGATTTTCTTGTATGTACACATTTAATAATCGATATCGAAATGCTTCAAATCATTAGTTTAACATATGTAAGTTAATAGACCTTCTTTAACAAACGGAAGTTGGCTTAAAGCCATGGCGGCATAACGGCAGTGCATTTAGAAGAATTCCGTAATCTTATATTTAGGTAAAAAGTCGATTTTCTTGTATATACACATTTAGCTATCGATATCGAAATGCTTCAAATCATTCGTTTAGCATATTTAAGTTCGTTAACCATCTTTAACGAACGGAAGTTGGCTTATAGCCATGGCGACATAATGACAGTGCATTTAGAAGAATTCCGTAATCTTATATTTAGGCACAAAGTCGATTTTCTTAAATATTCACATTTAGCAATCGATAACGAATTGCTTCAAATCATTAGTTTAACATATTTAAGTTAATTAACCTTCTTTAACGAACTGAAGTTAACATAAAGCCATAACGGCATATCGGCAGTGCATTTGGAAGAATTCTGTAATCTTATATTTAGGTAAAATTCGGATTTCTTGTATATACACATTTAACTATCGATATCGAAATGCTTCAAATCATTCGTTTAACATATTTAAGTTCGTTAACCTTCTTTAACGTTATGAAGGTGATATAAAGCCCTGGCGGCATAACGACAGTGCATTTAGAAGAATTTCGTAATCTTATATTTATGTATAAAGGCGATTTTCTTGTATATACACATTCAGCAATCGATATCGAAATGCTTCATATCATTAGATTAACATGTTTAAGTTAATAAACCTTCTTTAACCTTTGGCTTAAAGCCATGGTGGCATAACGGCAGCGCATTTAGAAGAACTCCGTAATCTTATATTTAGGTATAAAGTCGATTTTGTTGTATATACACATAAGCAATCGATATCGAGATGGTTCAACTCATTAGTTTAACATATTTAAGTTAATTAACCTTATTTTTTTCACTGAAGTGTACATAAAGCCATAACGGTATAACGGCAGTGCATTTGGAAGAATTCCGTAATCTTATATTCAGTTATAAAGTCGATTTTCTTGTATTTACACATTAAGAAATCGATATCGAAATGCATCAGATAACTTGTTTAGCATATTTAAGTTAATTAATTTGCGAAACGTGTATATACAAGAAAATCGACTTTATACCTAAATATAAAATTATAACATTACGGAATTCTTCTAAATGCACTGCCGTTATACCGTTAAGGCTTTATGTACACTTCAGTGAGAAAAATAAGGTTAATTAACTTAAGTATGTTAAACTAATGAGTTGAACCATCTCGATATCGATTGCTGAATGTGTATATACAAGAAAATCGACCTTATACATAAATATAAGATTACGGAATTCTTCTAAATGCACTGTCGTTATGCCGCCATGGTTTTATATCACCTTCATTACGTTAAAGAAGGTTAACGAACTTAAATATGTTAAACGAATGATTTGAAGCATTTCGATATCGATAGCTAAATGTGTATATACAAGAAAATCGACTTTTTACCTAAATATAGGATTACGGAATTCTTCTAAATGCACTGCCGTTATGGCGCCAGGGCTTTAAGCCAACTTCCGTTCGTTAAAGAAGGTTAACGAACTTAAATATGTTAAACGAATGATTTGAAGCATTTCGATATCGATAGCTTAATGTGTATATACAAGAAAATCGACTTTTTACCTAAATATAGGATTACGGAATTCTTCTAAATGCACTGCCGTTATGCCGCCAGGGCTTTAAGCCAACTTCCGTTCGTTAAAGAAGGTTAATTAACTTAAATATGTTAAACTAATGATTTGAAGCATTTCCATATCGATTGCTAAATGTGTATATACAAGAAAATCGACTTTATACCTAAATATAAGATAACGGAGTTCATATAAATATACTGCCGTTATGCCGTGATGGTTTTATGTAAACTTCAGTAAGATTAAGAAGGTTAATTAACTTAAATATGCTAAACCAGTTATTTGAAGCATTTCGATATCGATTGCAAAATGTGTATATACAAGAAAAACGAATTTATGCCTAAATATGAGACTACGGAACTCTTCCAAATGCAGTGCCGTTATGGCTTTATGTCAACTTCAGTTCGCTAAAGGAGGTTTATTATCTTAAATATGTTAAACCAGTTATCTGAAGCATTTCCATATCGATTGCGAAATGTATATATACAATAAAATCGACTTTATACCTAACTATAAAATTATAACATTACGGAATTCTTCTAAATGCACTGCCGTTATACCGTTAAGGCTTTATGTAGGCTTCAGTATGCTTAAAAATGTTTATTAACTTAATATGTTAAACTAATGATTTGAAGATTTCCGATATCGATTGCTAAATGCGTAAATACAAGAAAATCGACTTTATACCTAAATGTAAGATAACGGAATTCATATAAATGTACTGCCGTTATACCGTTATGGCTTTATGTAAACTTTAGTAAGATAAAGAAGGTTAATTAACATAAATATGCTAAACCAGTTATCTGATGCATTTCGATATCAATTGCTTAATGTGTAAATACAAGAAACTCGACTTTATACCTTAATATAAGATTACGGAATTCTTCCAAATGCACTGCCGTTATACCGTTATGGCTTTATGTACACTTCAGTGAGAAAAATAAGGTTAATTAACTTAAGTATGTTAAACTAATGAGTTGAACCATCTCGATATCGATTGCTGAATGTGTATATACAAGAAAATCGACCTTATACATAAATATAAGATTACGGAATTCTTCTAAATGCACTGTCGTTATGCCGCCATGGTTTTATATCACCTTCATTACGTTAAAGAAGGTTAACGAACTTAGATATGTTAAACGAATGATTTGAAGCACTTCGATATCGATAGCTAAATATGTATATACAAGAAAATCGACTTTTTACCTAAATATAAGATTACGGAATTCTTCTAAATCCACTGCCGTTATGCCGCCATGGCTTTAAGCCAACTTCCGTTCGTTAAAGAAGGTTTATTAACTTAAATATGTTAAACTAATGATAAATGTGTATATACAACAAAATCGACTTTATACATAAATATACGATAGCGGAATTCTTCTAAATGCACTGTCGTTATGCCGCTATGGCTTTATATCACCTTCATTACGTTAAAGAAGGTTAACGAAATATGGGAAAACTAACGATTTCAAGCATTTTGATATCGATTGATAAATGTGTAAATACAAGAAATTTGACTTTATGCCTAAATATAAGATTACGGAATTCTTCTAAATGCACTGCCGTTATGCCGTAATGGCTTTATGCCAACTTCCGTTCGTTAAAGAAGGTTAATTAACTTAAATATGTTAAACTAATGATTTGAAGCATTTCGATATCGATTGCTAAATGTGTATATACAAGAAAATCGACTTCATGCCTAAATATAAGACTATGGAATTATGGCTTTATGTCAACTTCAGTTCGTTAAAGGAGGTTTATTAACTTAATTATGTTAAACAAGTTATCTGAAGCATTTCGATATCGATTGCGAAACGTGTATATACAAGAAAATCGACTTTATACCTAAATATAAAATTATTATATTACGGAATTCTTCTAAATGCACTGCCGTTATACCGTTAAGGCTTTATGTAGACTTCAGTATGCTAAAAAATGTTTATTAACTTAATATCTTAAACTTATAATTTGAAGCATTTCGATATCGATAGCTAAATGTGTATAAACAGAAAAATCGACTTTATACCTAAATATAAGATTACGGAATTCTTCTAAATGCACTGCCGTTATGCCGCCATAGCTTTAAGCCAACTTCCGTTCGTTAAAGAAGGTTTATTAGCTTAAATATGTTAAACTAATTATTTGAAGCATTTCGATATCGATTGTTAAAAGTGTACATACAAGAAAATCGATTTTATACATAAATATAAGACTACGGAATTCTTCCAAATGTACTGTCGTTATGCCGCCACGGCTTTATATCGACTTCAATACGTTAAAGAAGGTTAATTAACTTAAATATGCTAAACTAATGATTTGCAGCATTTCGATATCGATTGCTAAATGTGTATATACAAGAAAATCGACTTTATAACTAAATATAAGATTACGGAATTCTTCTAAATGCACTGTCGTTATGCCGCCATGGCTTTATATCACCTTCATTACGTTAAAGAAGGTTAACTAACTTAAATATGTTAAACTAATGATTTGAAGATTTTCGATATCGATTGCTAAATGCGTAAATACAAGAAAATCGACTATATACCTAAATATAAGATTACGGAATTCTTCTACATGCACTGTCGTTATGCCGCCATGGCTTTATATCACCTTCATTACGTTAAAGAAGGTTAATTAACTTAAATATGTTAAACTAATGATTTGAAGCATTTCGATATCGATTGCTAAATGTGTATATACAACAAAATCGACTTTATACCTAAATATAAGATTACGAAATTCTTCCAAATGTACTGTCGTTATGCCGCCATGGCTTTATATCGACTTCAATACGTTAAAGAAGGTTAACTAACTTAAATATGTTAAACTTATGATTTGAAGCATTTCGATATCGATTGCTAGATGTGTATATACAAAAAAATCGACTTTATACACAAATATAAGATTACGGAATTCTTCTAAATGCACTGTCGTTATGCCGCCATGGCTTTATATCACTTTCATTACGTTAAAGAAGGTTAACTAACTTAAATATGTTAAACTAATGATTTGAAGCATTTCAATATCGATTGCTAAATGTGTATGTACAACAAAATCGACTTTATACCTAAATGTAAGATAACGGAATTCATATAAATGTACTGCCGTTATACCGTTATGGCGTTTTGTAAACTTTAGTAAGATAAAGAAGGTTAATTAACATAAATATGCTAATCCAGTTATCTGATGCATTTCGATATCAATTGCTTAATGTGTAAATACAAGAAACTCGGCTTTATACCTAAATATAAGATTACGGAATTCTTCCAAATGCACTGCCGTTATACCGTTATGGCTTTATGTACACTTCAGTGAGAAAAATAAGGTTAATTAACTTAAGATTGTTAAACTAATGAGTTGAACCATCTCGATATCGATTGCTTATGTGTATATACAACCAAATCGACTTTATACCTAAATATAAGACTACGGAATTCTTCTACATGCACTGCCGTTACGCCGCCATGGCTTTATATCAACTTCAATACGTTAAAGAAGGTTAATTAACTTAAATATGTTAAACTAATGATTTGAAGCATTTCGTTATCGATTGCTAAATGTGTGTATACAAGAAAATCGACTTTATACCTAAATATAAGATTACGGAATTCTTCTAAATGCACTGCCGTTATGCCGCCATGGTTTTATATCACCTTCAGATCGTTAAAGAAGGTTTATTAACTTAAATATGTTGAACTAATGAGTTGAACCATCTAATGTGTATATACAACAAAATCGACTTTACACCTAAATATAAGATTACGGAATTCTTCTAAATGCACTGCCATTATACCGTTATGGCTTTATGTTAACTTCAGTTTGTTAAAGAAGGTTTATTAACTTAAATATGTTAAACCAGGTATTTGAAGCATTTCGATATCGATTGCTTAATGCATATATAAAAGAAAATCGACTTTATACCTAAATATAAGACTACGGAATTCTTCCAAATGTACTGTCGTTATGCCGCCATTGCTTTATATCAAATTCAATACGTTAAAGAAGGTTAATTAACTTAAATTTGTTAAACTAATGATTTGAAGCATTTTGATATTTATAGCCAAATTTGTATGTAAAAGAAAATCGAATTTATACCTAAACATAACATTACGGAATTCTTCCAAATGTACTGTCGTTATGCCGCCATGTCTTTATGTCACCTTCATTACGTTAAAGAAGACTAATTAACTTAAATATGTTAAACTAATGATTTGAAGCATTTCCATATCGATTGCTATATGTGTATATACAAGAAAATCGACTTTATACCTAAATATAAGATTACGGAATTCTTCTAAATGCACTGCCGCTATGCCGCCATGGCTTTATTTCGATTTCAATACGTTAAAGAAGGCTAATTAACTTAAATATGTTAAACTAATGATTTGAAGCATTTCGATATCGATTGCTAAATGTGTATGTACAACAAAATCGACTTTATACCTAAGTACCGTGATGGCTTTATGTAAACTTCAGTAAGATTAAGAAGGTTAATTAACTTAAATATGCTAAACCAGTTATTTGAAGCATTTCGATATCGATTGCAAAATGTGTATATACAAGAAAATCGAATTTATGCCTAAATATGAGACTACGGAATTCTTCCAAATGCAGTGCCGTTATGGCTTTATGTCAACTTCAGTTCGCTAAAGGAGGTTAACTAACTTAAATATGTTAAACCAGTTATCTGAAGCATTTCCATATCGACTGCGAAATGTATATATACAAGAAAATCGACTTTATACCTAACTATAAAATTATAACATTACGGAATTCTTCTAAATGCACTGCCGTTATACCGTTAAGGCTTTATGTAGACTTCAGTATGCTTAAAAATGTTTATTAACTTAATATGTTAAACTAATGATTTGAAGCATTTCGATATCGATAGCTAAAAGTGTATATACAAGAAAATCGACCTTACACCTAAATATAAGATTACGGAATTCTTCTAAATGCACTGCCGTTATGCCGCCATGGCTATAAGCCAACTTCCGTTCGTTAAAGAAGGTTTATTAACTTAAACATGTTAAACTAATGATTTAAAGCATTTCGAAATCGATTGCTGAATGTGTATATACAAAAAAATCGACTTTATACATAAATATAAGATTACGGAATTCTTCTAAATGCACTGTCGTTATGCCGCCATGGCTTTAAATCACCTTCATTACGATAAAGGAGGTTAACGAACTTAAATATGCTAAACAAATGATTTGAAGCATTTCGATATCGATAGCTAAATGTGTATATACAAGAAAATCGACTTTATACATAAATATAAGATTACGGAATTCTTCCAAATGCACTGCCGTTATGCCGCCATGGCTTTAAGCCAACTTCCGTTCGTTAAAGAAGGTTTATTAACTTAAATATGTTAAACTAATGATTTGAAGCATTTCGATATCGATTGCTAAATGCGTATATACAAGAAAATCGACTTTATACATAAATATAATATTACGGAATTCTTCTAAATGCACTGTCGTTATGCCGCCATGGCTTTATATCACCTTCATTATGTTAAAGAAGGTTAACGAACTTAAATATGTTAAACTAATGATTTGAAGCATTTCGATACCGATTGCTAAATGTGTATATACAAGAAAATCGACTTTATACGTAAATATAAGATTACGGATTTCTTCTAAATGCACTGTCGTTATGCCGCCATGGCTTTATATAACCTTCATTACGTTAAAGAAGGTTAACGAACTTAAATATGTTAAACGAATGATTTGAAGCATTTCGATATCGATAGCTAAATGTGTATAGAAGAAAATCGACTTTTTACCTGGATATAAGTTTACGGAATTCTTCGAAATGCACTGGTGTTATACGGTTTTGGCTCTATGTAAACTTCAGTAAGATAACGAAGGTTAATTAACTTAAATATGTTAAACTAATGATTTGAAGCATTTCGATATCGATTGCTAAATGTGTATATACAACAAAATCGACTTTATACATAAATATACGATAGCAGAATTCTTCTAAATGCAATGCCGTTATGCCGACATGGTTTTATATCACCTTCAGATCGTTAAAGCAGGTTTATTAACTTAAATATGTTGAACTAATGAGTTGAACCATCTCGATATTGATTGCTAATGTGTATATACAACAAAATCGACTATATACCTAAATATAAGATTACGGAATTCTTCCAAATGCACTGCCATTATACCGTTATGGCTTTATGTTACCTTCAGTTTGTTAAAGAAGGTTTATTAACTTAAATATGTTAAACCAGGTATTTGAAGCATTTCGATATCGATTGCTTAATGCGTATATACAACAAAATCGACTTTATACCTAAATATAAGACTACGGAATTCTTCCAAATGTACTGTCGTTATGCCGCCATTGCTTTATATCAACTTCAATACGTTAAAGAAGGTTAATTAACTTAAATTTGTTAAACTAATGATTTGAAGCATTTCGATATTGAAAGCTAAATGTGTATGTAAAAGAAAATCGAATTTATACCTAAACATAAGATTACGGAATTCTTCCAAATGTACTGTCGTTATGCCGCCATGTCTTTATGTCACCTTCATTACGTTAAAGAAGGCTAATTAACTTAAATATGTTAAACTTATGATTTGAAGCATTTCCATATCGATTGCTAAATGTGTATATACAAGAAAATCGACTTTATACCTAATATAAGATTACGGAATTCTTCTAAATGCACTGCCGCTATGCCGCCATGGCTTTATGCCAACTTCCGTTCGTTAAAGAAGGTTAATTAACTTTAATATGTTAAACTAATGATTTGAAGCATTTCGATATCGATTGCTAAATGCGTATGTACAACAAAATCGACTTTATACCTAAATATAAGATAACGGAATTCATATAAGTATACTGCCGTTATGCCGTGATGGCTTTATGTAAACCTCAGTAAGATTAAGAAGTTTAATTAACTTAAATATGCTAAACCAGTTATTTGAAGCATTTCGATATCGATTGCAAAATGTGTATATACAAGAAAATCGAATTTATGCCTAAATATGAGACTACGGAATTCTTCCAAATGCAGTGCCGTTATGGCTTTATGTCAGCTTCAGTTCGCTAAAGGAGGTTTATTAACTTAAATATGTTAAACCAGTTATCTGAAGCATTTCCATGTCGATTGCGAAATGTATATTTTCAAGAAAATCGACTTTATACCTAACTATAAAATTATAACATTACGGAATTCTTCTTAATGCACTGCCGTTATACCGTTACGGCTTTATGTAGACTTCAGTATGCTTAAAAATGTTTATTAACTTAATATGTTAAACTAATGATTTGAAGCATTTCGATATCGACAGCTAAAAGTGTATATACAAGAAAATCGACCTTACACCTAAATATAAGATTACGGAATTCTTCTAAATGCACTGCCGTTATGCCGCCATGGCTATAAGCCAACTTCCGTTCGTTAAAGAAGGTTTATTAACTTAAACATGTTAAACTAATGATTTAAAGCATTTCGAAATCGATTGCTGAATGTGTATATACAAAAAAATCGACTTTATACATAAATATAAGATTACGGAATTCTTCTAAATGCACTGTCGTTATGCCGCCATGGCTTTAAATCACCTTCATTACGTTAAAGAAGGTTAACGAACTTAAATATGCTAAACGAATGATTTGAAGCATTTCGATATCGATAGCTAAATGTGTATATACAAGAAAATCGACTTTATACATAAATATAAGATTACGGAATTCTTCTAAATGCACTGCCGTTATGCCGCCATGGCTTTAAGCCAACTTCCGTTCGTTAAAGAAGGTTTATTAACTTAAATATGTTAAACTAATGATTTGAAGCATTTCGATATCGATTGCTAAATGCGTATATACAAGAAAATCGACTATATACATAAATATAATATTACGGAATTCTTCTAAATGCACTGTCGTTATGCCGCCATGGCTTTATATCACCTTCATTACGTTAAAGAAGGTTAACGAACTTAAATATGTTAAACCAATGATTTGAAGCATTTCGATACCGATTGCTAAATGTGTGTATTCAAGAAAATCGACTTTATACGTAAATATAAGATTACGGAATTCTTCTAAATGCATTGTCGTTATGCCGCCATGGCTTTATATAACCTTCATTACGTTAAAGAAGGTTAACG
>CM050323.1:154350045-154374331 GCA_027475135.1 Bactrocera correcta
AAGTTAATTAACCTTCTTTAACGTAATGAAGGTGATATAAAGCCATGGCGGCATAACGACAGTGCATGTAGAAGAATTCCGTAATCTTATATTTAGGTATATAGTCGATTTTCTTGTATTTACGTATTTAGCAATCGATATCGAAAATCTTCAAATCATTAGTTTAACATATTTAAGTTAGTTAACCTTCCTTAACGTAATGAAGGTGATTTAAAGCCATGGCGGCATATCGACAATGCATGTAGAAGAATTCCGTAATCTTATATTTAGGTATAAAGTCGATTTTTTTGTTTATACACATTTAGCTATCGATATCGAAACGCTTCAAATCATAAGTTTAACATATTAAGCTAATAAATATTTTTTAGCTTACTGAAGTCTACATAAAGCCTTAACGGTATAACGGCAGTGCATTTAGAAGAATTCCAAAATGTTATATTTTTATATTTAGGTGTATAGTCGATTTTCTTGTATTTACACATTTAGCAATCGATATCGAAAATCTTCAAATCATTAGTTTAACATATTTAAAATAATTAACCTTCTTTAACGTAAAGAAGGTGATATAAAGCCATGGCGGCATAACGACAGTGCATTTAGAAAAGTTCCGTAATCTTATATTTAGGTATAAAGTCGATTTTCTTGTATATACACATTTAGCTATCGATATCGAAATGCTTCAAATCATTAGTTTAACATATTTAAGTTAATTAGCCTTCTTTAACGTATTGAAGTTTATATAAAGCCATGGCGACATAACGACAGTACATTTGGAAGATATATACAACAAAATCGAATTTATACCTAAATATAAGATTACGGAATTCTTCTAAATGCACTGTCGTTAGGCCGCCATGTCTTTATATCACCTTCATTACGTTAAAGAAGGTTAATTATTTTAAATATGTTAAACTAATGATTTGAACATTTCGATATCGATTGCTGAATGCGTATATACAACAAATTCGCCTCCATATCTAAATATAAGATTACGGAATTCTTCCAAATGCACTGCCGTTATACCGTTATGGCTTTATGTACACTTCAGTGAGAAAAATAAGGTTAATTAACTTAAATATGTTAAACTAATGAGTTGAACCATCTCGATATCGATTGCTTAAGTGTATATACAACAAAATCGACTTTATACCTAAATATAAGATTACGGAGTTCTTCTAAATGCACTGCCGTTATGCCACCATGGCTTTAAGCCAAAGGTTAAAGAAGGTTTATTAACTTAAACATGTTAAACTAATGATTTGAAGCATTTCGATATCGATTGCTGAATGTGTATATACAAGAAAATCGCCTTTAGACATAAATATAAGATTACGAAATTTTTCTAAATGCACTGTCGTTATGCCGCCAGGGCTTTATATCACCTTCATAACGTTAAAGAAGGTTAACGAACTTAAATATGTTAAACGAATGATTTGAAGCATTTCGATATCGATAGTTAAATGTGTATATACAAGAAATCCGACTTTTTACCTAAATATAAGATTACGGAATTCTTCCAAATGCACTGCCGATATGCCGTTATGGCTTTAGGTTAACTTCAGTTCGTTAAAGAAGGTTAATTAACTTAAATATGGTAAACTAATGATTTGAAACAATTCGTTATCGATTGCTAAATGTGAATATTTAAGAAAATCGACTTTATGCCTAAATATAAGATTACGGAATTCTTCTAAATGCACTGTCGTTATGTCGCCATGGCTATAAGCCAACTTCCGTTCGTTAAAGAAGGTTAACGAACTTAAATATGCTAAACGAATGATTTGAAGCATTTCGATATCGACAGCTAAATGTGTATATACAAGAAAATCGACTTTTTACCTAAATATAAGATTACGGAATTCTTCTAAATGCACTGCTGTTATGCCGCCATGGCTTTAAGCCAACTTCCGTTCGTTAAAGAAGGTCTATTAACATATATATGTTAAACTAATGATTTGAAGCATTTCGATATCGATTGTTAAATGTGTACATACAAGAAAATCGACTTTATACATAAATATAAGACATCGGAATTCTTCCAAATGTACTGTCGTTCTGCCGCCATGGCTTTATATCGACTTCAATACGTTAAAGAAGGTTAATTAACTTAAATATGTTAAACTAATGATTTGAAGCATTTCGATATCGATTGCTAAATGTGTATATACAACAAAATCGACTTTATACCTAAATATAAGATTACGGAATTCTTCTAAATTCACTGTCGTTATGCCGCCATGGCTTTATATCACCTTCAATACGTTAAAGAAGGTTAATTAACTTAAATATGTTAAACTAATTATTTGAAGATTTTCGATATCGATTGCTAAATGCGCAAATACAAGACAATCGACTATATACCTAAATATAAGATTACGGAATTCTTCTAAATGCTCTGCCGTTATACCGTTATGGCTTTATGTAAACTTCAGTCAGAGAAAGAAGGCTAATTAACTTAAGTATGTTAAACTAATGATTTGAAGCATTTCGTTGTCGATTGCTAAATGTGTATATACAAGAAAATCGACTTTATACCTAAATATAAGATTACGGAATTCTTCTAAATGCTCTGCCGTTATGCCGTATTGGCTTTATGCCAACTTCCGTTCGTTAAAGAAGGTTAATTAACTTAAATATGTTAAACTAATGATTTGAAGCATTTCGATATCGATTGCTAAATGTGTATATACTAGAAAATCGACTTTATGCCTAAATATAAGACTATGGAATTATGGCTTTATGTCAACTTCAGTTCTCTAAAGGAGGTTTATTAACTTAAATATGTTAAACCAGTTATCTGAAGTTTCGATATCGATTGCGAAATGTGTATATACAAGAAAATCGACTTTATACCTAAATATAAAATTATAACATTACGGTAAACTTCAGTCAGAGAAAGAAGGCTAATTAACTTAAATATGTGAAACTAATGATTTGAAGCATTTCGTTATCGATTGCTAAATGTGTATATACAAGAAAATCGACTTTATACCTAAATATAAGATTACGGAATTCTTCTAAATGCTCTGCCGTTATGCCGTATTGGCTTTATGCCAACTTCCGTTCGTTAAAGAAGGTTAATTAACTTAAATATGTTAAACTAATGATTTGAAGCATTTCGATATCGATTGCTAAATGTGTATATACTAGAAAATCGACTATATACCTAAATATAAGATTACGGAATTCTTCTACATGCACTGTCGTTATGCCGCCATGGCTTTATATCACCTTCATTACGTTAAAGAAGGTTAATTAACTTAAATATGTTAAAATAATGATTTGAAGCATTTCGATATCGATTGCTAAATGTGTATATACAACAAAATCGACTTTATACCTAAATATAAGATTACGTAATTCTTCTAAATGCTTTGCCGTTATGCCGTTAAGGCGTTTGTAGACTTCAGTAAGATAAAGAGGGTTAATTAACTTGAATATGTTAAACTAATGATTTGAAGCATTTCGATATCGACTGCTAGATGCGTATATACAACAAAATCGAATTTATACCCAAATCTAATATTACGGAATTCTTCTACATGCACTGTCGTTATGCCGCCGTGGCTTTATATCACCTTCATTACGTTAAAGAAGGTTAACTAACTTAAATATGTAAAACTAATGATTTGAAGCATTTCAATATCGATTGCTATATGTGTATGTACAACAAAATCGACTTTATACCTAAATATAAGATAACGGAATTCATATAAATATACTGCCGTTATGGCTTTATGTAAACTTTAGTAAGATAAAGAAGGTTAATTAACTTAAATATGCTAAACCAGTTATATGATGCATTTCGATATCAATTGCTTAATGTGTAAATACAAGAAAATCGACTTTATACCTAAATATAAGATTACGGAATTCTTTCAAATGCACTGCCGTTATACTGTTATGGCTTTATGTACACTTCAGTGAGAAAAATAAGGTTAATTAACTTAAGTATGTTAAACTAATGAGTTGAACCTTCTCGATATCGATTGCTTATGTGTATATACAACAAAATCGACTTTATACCTAAATATAAGATTACGGAATTCTTCTACATGCACTGCCGTTATGCCGCCATGGCTTTATATCAACTTCAATACGTTAAAGAAGGTTAATTAATTTAAATATGTTAAACTGATGGTTTGAAGCATTTCGTTATCGATTGCTAAATGTGTATATACAAGAAAATCGACTTTATACCTAAATATAAGATTACGGAATTCTTCTAAATGCACTGCCGTTATGCCGCCATGGCTTTAAGCCAACTTCAGATCGTTTAAGAAGGTTTATTAACTTAAATATGTTAAACTAATGAGTTGAACCATCTCGATATTGATTGCTAATGTGTATATACAACAAAAGCGACTTTATACCTAAATATAAGATTACGGAATTCTTCCAAATGCACTGTAATTATACCGTTATGGCTTTATGTTAACTTCAGTTAGTTAAAGAAGGTTAGCGATCTTAAATATGTTAAACGAATGATTTGAAGCATTTCGATATCGATAGCTAAAGGCGTATAGAAGAAAATCGACTTTTTACCTAAATATAAGTTTACGGAATTCTTCCAAATGCACTGGTGTTATACCGTTTTGGCTTTATGTAAACTTCGGTAAGATAACGAAGGTTAATAAACTTAAATATGTTAAACTAATGATTTGAAGCATTTCGATATCGATTGCTAAATGTGTATATACAACAAAATCGACTTTACACATAAATATGCGATAACGGAATTCTTCTAAATGCACTGCCGTTATGCCGCCATGGCCTTATATCACCTTCATTACGTTAAAGAAGGTTAACTAACTTAAATATGTTAAACTAATGATTAGAAGCATTTCGATATCGATAGCTAAATGTGTATGTACAACACAATCGACTTTATACCTAAATATAAGATAACGAAATTCTTCTAAATGTACTGTCGTTATGCCGCCATGGCTTTATATCGACTTCAATACGTTAAAGAAGGTTAACGATCTTAAATATGTTAAACGAATGAATTGAAGCATTTCGATATCGATTGCTAAATGTGTATATACAACAAAATCGACTTTATACCTAAATATAAGATTACGGAATTCTTCTAAATGCACTGTCGTTATGCCGCCATGGCTTTACATCACCAACGAATGATTTGAAGCATTTCGATATCTATAGCTAAATGTGTATATACAACAAAATCGACATTATACATAAATATACGATAACGGAATTCTTCTAAATGCACTGTCTTTAGGCCGCCATGGCTTTATATCACCTTCATTACGTTAAAGAAGGTTAACTAACTTAAATATGTTAAACTAATGATTAGAAGCATTTCGATATCGATAGCTAAATGTGTATGTACAACACAATCGACTTTATACCTAAATATAAGATTACGAAATTCTTCTAATTGTACTGTCGTTATGCCGCCATGGCTTTATATCGACTTCAATACGTTAAAGAAGGTTAACGATCTTAAATATGTTAAACGAATGATTTGAAGCATCTCGATATCGATTGCTAAATGTGTATATACAACAAAATCGACTTTATACCTAAATATAAGATTACGGAATTCTTCTAAATGCACTGTCGTTATGCCGCCACGGCTTTATCTCAACTTCATTACGTTAAAGAAGGTTAACTAACTTAAATATGTTAAACTAATTATTTGAAGATTTTCGATATCGATTGCTAAATGCGTAAATACAAGAAAATCGACTATATACCTAAATATAAGATTACGGAATTCTTCTACATGCACTGTCGTTATGCCGCAATGGCTTTATATCACCTTCATTACCTTAAAGAAGGTTAATTAACTTAAATATGTTAAACTAATGATTTGAAGCATTTCGATATCGATTGCTAAATGTGCATTTACAACAAAATCGACTTTATACCTAAATATAAGATTACGAAATTCTTCCAAATGTACTGTCGTTATGCCGCCATGGCTTTATAACGACTTCAATACGTTAAAGAAGGTTAATTAACTTAAATATGTTAACCTAGAGATTTGAAGCATTTCGATATCGATTGCTAGATGCGTATATACAAGAAAATCGACTTTATACCTAAATATAAGTTTACGGAATTCTTCTAAATGCACTGTCGTTATGCCGGCATGGCTTTATATCACCTTCATTACCTTAAAGAAGGTTAACTAACTTAAATATGTTAAACTAATGATTTGAAGATTTTCGATATCGGTTGCTAAATGTGTATATACAGGAAAATCGACTATATACCTAAATATAAGATTACGGAAATCTTCTACCTGCACTGTCGTTATGCCGGCATGGCTTTATATCACCTTCATTACCTTAAAGAAGGTTAACTAACTTAAATATGTTAAACTAATGATTTGAAGCATTTCGATATCAGTTGCTAAATGTGTATGTACAACAAAATCGACTTTATACCTGAATATAAGATAACGGAATTCATATATATATATACTGCCGTTATGCCGTTATGGCTTTATGTAAACTTTAGTAAGATAAAGAAGGTTAATTAACTTAAATATGCTAAACAAGTTATCTGATGCATTTCGATATCGATTGCTTAATGTGTAAATACAAGCAAATCGACTTTATACCTAAATATAAGATTACGGAATTCTTCCAAATGCACTGCCGTTATACTGTTATGGCTTTATGTACACTTCAGTGAGAAAAATAAGGTTAATTAACTTAAATATGTTAAACTAATGAGTTGAACCATCTCGATGTCGATCGCTTGTGTGTATATACAAGAAAATCGACTTTATACCTAAATATAAGATTACGGAATTCTTCTATATGCACTGCCGTTATGCCGCCATGGCTTTATATCAACTTCAATACGTTAAAGAAGGTTAATTAACTTAAATATGTTAAACTAATGGTTTGAAGCATTTCGTTATCGATTGCTAAATGTGTATATACAAGAAAATCGACTTTATACCTAAATATAAGATTACGGAATTCTTCTAAATGCACTGCCGTTATGCCGCCATGGCTTTATATCAACTTCAATACGTTAAAGAAGGTTAATTAACTTAAATATGTTAAACTTATGGTTTGAAGCATTTCGTTATCGATTGCTAAATGTGTATATACAAGAAAATCGACTTTATACCTAAATATAAGATTACGGAATTCTTCTATATGCACTGCCGTTATGCCGCCATGGCTTTATATCAACTTCAATACGTTAAAGAAGGTTAATTAACTTAAATATGTTAAACTAATGGTTTGAAGCATTTCGATATCGATAGCTAAATGTGTATGTAAAAAAAAATCGAATTTATACCTAAACATAAGATTACGGAATTCTTCCAAATGCACTGTCGTTATGCCGCCATGGCTTTATATAAACTTCATTACGTTAAAGAAGGCAAATTAACTTAAATATGTTAAACTAATGATTTGAAGCATTTCGTTATCGACTTTATACCTAAATATAAGATTACGGAATTCTTCTGCATGCACTGTCGTTATGCCGCTATGGCTTTATATCACCTTCATTACGTTAAAGAAGATTAACTAACTTAAATGTGCTAAACTAATGATTTGAAGCATTTCGATATCGATTGCAAAATGTGTATGTACAACAAAATCGACTTTATACCTAAATATAAGATAACGGAATTCATATAAATATACTGCCGTTATGGCTTTATGTAAACTTTAGTAAGATAAAGAAGGTTAATTAACTTAAATATGCTAAACCAGTTATCTGATGCATTTCGATATCGATTGCTTAATGTGTAAATACAAGAAAATCGACTTTATAACTGAATGTAAGATTACGGAATTCTTCCAAATGCACTGCCGTTATACCGTTATGGCTTTATGTACACTTCAGTGAGAAAAATAAGGTTAATTAAATTAAATATGTTAAACTAATGAGTTGAACCATCTCGATATCGATTGCTTATGTGTATATACAACAAAATCGACTTTATACCTAAATATAAGATTACGGAATTCTTCTAAATGCACTGCCGTTATGCCACCATGGCTTTAAGCCAAAGGTTAAAGAAGGTTTATTAACTTAAACATGTTAAACTAATGATTTGAACCATTTCGATATCGGTAGTTAAATGTGTATATACAAGAAATCCGACTTTTTACCTAAATATAATATTACGGAATTCTTCCAAATGCACTGCCGATATGCCGTTATGGCTTTATGTTAACTTCAGTTCGTTAAAGAAGGTTAATTAACTTAAATATGTTAAACTAATGATTTGAAGCAATTCGTTATCGATTGCTAAATGTGAATATTTAAGAAAATCGACTTTATGCCTAAATATAAGATTACGGAATTCTTCTAAATGCACTGTCGTTATGTCGCCATGGCTGTAAGCCAACTTCCGTTCGTTAAAGAAGGTTAACGAACTTAAATGTGCTAAACGAATGATTTGAAGCATTTCGATATCGATAGCTAAATGTGTATATACAAGAAAATCGACTTTTTACCTAAATATAAGATTACGGAATTCTTCTAAATGCACTGCCGTTATGCCGCCATGGCTTTAAACAAACTTCCGTTCGTTAAAGAAGGTCTATTAACTTACATTTGTTAAACTAATGATTTGAAGCATTTCGATATCGATTGTTAAATGTGTACATACAAGAAAATCGACTTTATACATAAATATAAGACTTCGGAATTCTTCCAAATGTACTGTCGTTCTGCCGCCATGGCTTTATATCGACTTCAATACGTTAAAGAAGGTTAATTAACTTAAATATGTTAAACGAATGATTTGAAGCATCTCGATATCGCTTGCTAAATGTGTATATACAACAAAATCGACTTTATACCTAAATATAAGATTACGGAATTCTTCTAAATGCACTGTCGTTATGCCGCCACGGCTTTATCTCAACTTCATTACGTTAAAGAAGGTTAACTAACTTAAATATGTTAAACTAATTATTTGAAGATTTTCGATATCGATTGCTAAATGCGTAAATACAAGAAAAGCGACTATATACCTAAATATAAGATTACGGAATTCTTCTACATGCACTGTCGTTATGCCGCCATGGCTTTATATCACCTTCATTACCTTAAAGAAGGTTAATTAACTTAAATATGTTAACCTAGAGATTTGAAGCATTTCGATATCGATTGCTAGATGCATATATACAAGAAAATCGACTTTATACCTAAATATAAGATTACGGAATTCTTCTAAATGCACTGTCGTTATGCCGGCATGGCTTTATATCACCTTCATTACCTTAAAGAAGGTTAACTAACTTAAATATGTTAAACTAATGATTTGAAGCATTTCGTTATCGACTTTATACCTAAATATAAGATTACGGAATTCTTCTGCATGCACTGTCGTTATGCCGCTATGGCTTTATATCACCTTCATTACGTTAAAGAAGATTAACTAACTTAAATGTGCTAAACTAATGATTTGAAGCATTTCGATATCGATTGCAAAATGTGTATGTACAACAAAATCGACTTTATACCTAAATATAAGATAACGGAATTCATATAAATATACTGCCGTTATGGCTTTATGTAAACTTTAGTAAGATAAAGAAGGTTAATTAACTTAAATATGCTAAACCAGTTATCTGATGCATTTCGATATCGATTGCTTAATGTGTAAATACAAGAAAATCGACTTTATAACTGAATGTAAGATTACGGAATTCTTCCAAATGCACTGCCGTTATACCGTTATGGCTTTATGTACACTTCAGTGAGAAAAATAAGGTTAATTAAATTAAATATGTTAAACTAATGAGTTGAACCATCTCGATATCGATTGCTTATGTGTATATACAACAAAATCGACTTTATACCTAAATATAAGATTACGGAATTCTTCTAAATGCACTGCCGTTATGCCACCATGGCTTTAAGCCAAAGGTTAAAGAAGGTTTATTAACTTAAACATGTTAAACTAATGATTTGAACCATTTCGATATCGATAGTTAAATGTGTATATACAAGAAATCCGACTTTTTACCTAAATATAAGATTACGGAATTCTTCCAAATGTACTGCCGATATGCCGTTATGGCTTTATGTTAACTTCAGTTCGTTAAAGAAGGTTAATTAACTTAAATATGTTAAACTAATGATTTGAAGCAATTCGTTATCGATTGCTAAATGTGAATATTTAAGAAAATCGACTTTATGCCTAAATATAAGATTACGGAATTCTTCTAAATGCACTGTCGTTATGTCGCCATGGCTGTAAGCCAACTTCCGTTCGTTAAAGAAGGTTAACGAACTTAAATGTGCTAAACGAATGATTTGAAGCATTTCGATATCGATAGCTAAATGTGTATATACAAAAAAATCGACTTTTTACCTAAATATAAGATTACGGAATTCTTCTAAATGCACTGCCGTTATGCCGCCATGGCTTTAAACAAACTTCCGTTCGTTAAAGAAGGTCTATTAACTTACATTTGTTAAACTAATGATTTGAAGCATTTCGATATCGATTGTTAAATGTGTACATACAAGAAAATCGACTTTATACATAAATATAAGACTTCGGAATTCTTCCAAATGTACTGTCGTTCTGCCGCCATGGCTTTATATCGACTTCAATACGTTAAAGAAGGTTAATTAACTTAAATATGTTAAACGAATGATTTGAAGCATCTCGATATCGCTTGCTAAATGTGTATATAAAGGGTGATTTTTTAAGAGCTTGATAACTTTTTTTAAAAAAAAAACGCATAAAATTTGCAAAATCTCATCGGTTCTTTATTTGAAACGTTAGATTGGTTCATGACATTTACTTTTTGAAGATAATTTCATTTAAATGTTGACCGCGGCTGCGTCTTAGGTGGTCCATTCGGAAAGTCCAATTTTGGGCAACTTTTTCGAGCATTTCGGCCGGAATAGCCCGAATTTCTTCGGAAATGTTGTCTTCCAAAGCTGGAATAGTTGCTGGCTTATTTCTGTAGACTTTAGACTTGACGTAGCCCCACAAAAAATAGTCTAAAGGCGTTAAATCGCATGATCTTGGTGGCCAACTTACGGGTCCATTTCTTGAGATGAATTGTTGTCCGAAGTTTTCCCTCAAAATGGCAATAGAATCGCGAGCTGTGTGGCATGTAGCGCCATCTTGTTGAAACCACATGTCAACCAAGTTCAGTTCTTCCATTTTTGGCAACAAAAAGTTTGTTAGCATCGAACGATAGCGATCGCCATTCACCGTAACGTTGCGTCCAACAGCATCTTTGAAAAAATACGGTCCAATGATTCCACCAGCGTACAAACCACACCAAACAGTGCATTTTTCGGGATGCATGGGCAGTTCTTGAACGGCTTCTGGTTGCTCTTCACCCCAAATGCGGCAATTTTGCTTATTTACGTAGCCATTCAACCAGAAATGAGCCTCATCGCTGAACAAAATTTGTCGATAAAAAAGCGGATTTTCTGCCAACTTTTCTAGGGCCCATTCACTGAAAATTCGACGTTGTGGCAGATCGTTCGGCTTCAGTTCTTGCACGAGCTGTATTTTATACGGTTTTACACCAAGATCTTTGCGTAAAATCTTCCATGTGGTCGAATAACACAAACCCAATTGCTGCGAACGGCGACGAATCGACATTTCACGGTCTTCAGCCACACTCTCAGAAACAGACGCAATATTCTCTTCTGTACGCACTGTACGCATTCGTGTGGTTGGTTTAATGTCCAATAAAGTAAACTGAGTGCGAAACTTGGTCACAATCGCATTAATTGTTTGCTCACTTGGTCGATTATGTAGACCATAAATCGGACGTAAAGCGCGAAACACATTTCGAACCGAACACTGATTTTGGTAATAAAATTCAATGATTTGCAAGCGTTGCTCGTTAGTAAGTCTATTCATGATGAAATGTCAAAGCATACTGAGCATCTTTCTCTTTGACACCATGTCTGAAATCCCACGTAATCTGTCAAATACTAATGCATGAAAATCCTAACCTCAAAAAAATCACCCGTTACCACAAAATCGACTTTATACCTAAATATAAGATTACGGAATTCTTCTAAATGCACTGTCGTTATGCCGCCACGGCTTTATCTCAACTTCATTACGATAAAGAAGGTTAACTAACTTAAATATGTTAAACTAATTATTTGAAGATTTTCGATATCGATTGCTAAATGCGTAAATACAAGAAAAGCGACTATATACCTAAATATAAGATTACGGAATTCTTCTACATGCACTGTCGTTATGCCGCCATGGCTTTATATCACCTTCATTACCTTAAAGAAGGTTAATTAACTTAAATATGTTAACCTAGAGATTTGAAGCATTTCGATATCGATTGCTAGATGCATATATACAAGAAAATCGACTTTATACCTAAATATAAGATTACGGAATTCTTCTAAATGCACTGTCGTTATGCCGCCATGGCTTTATATCACCTTCATTACCTTAAAGAAGGTTAACTAACTTAAATATGTTAAACTAATGATTTGAAGATTTTCGATATCGGTTGCTAAATGTGTATATACAGGAAAATCGACTATATACCTAAATATAAGATTACGGAACTCTTCTACCTGCACTGTCGTTATGCCGGCATGGCTTTATATCACCTTCATTACCTTAAAGAAGGTTAATTAACTTAAATATGTTAACCTAGAGATTTGAAGCATTTCGATATCGATTGCTAGATGCGTATATACAAGAAAATCGACTTTATACCTAAATATAAGATTACGGAATTCTTCTAAATGCACTGTCGTTATGCCGGCATGGCTTTATATCACCTTCATTACCTTAAAGAAGGTTAACTAACTTAAATATGTTAAACTAATGATTTGAAGCATTTCGATATCGGTTGCTAAATGTGTATGTAAAAAAAATCGAATATATACCTAAACATAAGATTACGGAATTCTTCCAAATGTACTGTCGTTATGCCGCCATGGCTTTATATCAACTTCATTACGTTAAAGAAGGCAAAATAACTTAAATATGTTAAACTAATGATTTGGAGCATTTCGTTATCGACTGCTAAATGTGTATATACAATAAAATCGACTTTATACCTAAATATAAGATTACGGAATTCTTCTGCATGCACTGTCGTTATGCCGCTATGGCTTTATATCATCTTCATTACGTTAAAGAAGATTAACTAACTTAAATATGCTAAACTAATGATTTGAAGCATTTCGATATCGATTGCAAAATGTGTATGTACAACAAAATCGACTTTATACCTAAATATAAGATAACGGAATTCTTCTAAATGCACTGCCGTTATGCCGTTATGGCTTTATGTTAACTTCAGTAAGATAAAGAAGGTTAATTAACTTAAATATGCTAAACGGGTTATTTGAAGCATTTCGATATCGATTGTAAAATGTGTATATACAAGAAAATCGAATTTATGCCTAAATTTAAGACTACGGAATTCTTCCAAATGCAGTGCCGTTATGGCTTTATGTCAACTTCATTTCGCTAAAGGAGGTTTATTAACTTAAATATGTTAAACCAGTTATCTGAAGCATTTCCATATCGATTGCGAAATGTATATATACAAGAAAATCTACTTTATACCTAAATATAAAATTATAACATTACGGAATTCTTCTAAATGCACTGCCGTTATACCGTTAAGACTTTATGTAGACTTCAGTATGCTTAAAAATGTTTATTAACTTAATATGTCAAACTAATGATTTGAAACATTTCGATATCGATAGCTAAAAGTGTATATACAAGAAAATCAACTTTATGCCTAAAAATAAGATAACGGAATTCTTCTAAATGCACTGCCGTTATGCGGCCATGGCTATAAGCCAACTTCCGTTCGTTAAAGAATAATCAGTAAGATAGAGGGGGTTAATTAACCTAAATATGTTAAACCAGTTATATGAAGCATTTCGATATCGATTGCTAAATGCCTATATACAACAAAATCGAATTTATACCTAAATATAAGATTACGGAATTTTTCTAAATGCACTGTCGTTAGGCCGCAATGGCTTTATATCACCTTCATTACGTTAAAGAAGGTTAATTAACTTAAATATGTTAAACTAATGATTTGAAGATTTTCGATATCGATTGCTAAATGTGTAAATACAAGAAAATCGACTATATACCTAAATGTAAGATTACGGAATTCTTCTACATGTACTGTCGTTATGCCGCCATGGCTTTATATAACCTTCATTACGGTAAAGAAGGTTAATTATCTTAAATATGTTAAACTAATGATTTGAAGCATTTCGATATCGATTGCTAAATGTGTATGTACAACAAAATCGACTTTATACCTGAATATAAGATTACCGAATTCTGCCACAAATACTGCCGTTATGTCGTTATGGCTTTATGTAAACTTCAGTAAGAGAAAGAAGGTTAATTAATTTAAATATGCTTAACCAGTTATTTGAAGCATTTTGATATCGATTGCAAAATGTGTATGTACAAGAAAATCGACTTTATACCTAAATATAAGATTACGGAATTCTTCCACATGTACTGTCGTTATGCCGCCATGGCTTTATATCACCTTCAATACGTTAAAGAAGGTTAATTATTTTAAATATGTTAAACTAATGGTTTGAAGCATTTCGATATCGATTGCTAAATGTGTAAATACAAGAAAATCGACTTTATACCTAAATATAAGATTACGAAAACTTTCTACATGCACTGCCGTTATGCCGTCATGGCTATATGCAAACTTCAGATCATTAAAGAAGGTTTATTAACTTAAATATGTTAAACTAATGAGTTGAACCATCTCGATGTCGATTGCTAAATGTGTATATACAACAAAATCGACTTTATTCCTAGATATAAGATTACGGAATTCTTCCAAATGCACTGCCGTTATACCGTTATGGCTTTATGTAAACTTCAGTAAGAAAAAGAAGGATAATTAACTTAAATATGTTAAACTAATGATTTGAAGCATATCGATATCGATTGCTAAATGTGTATATACAAGAAAATCGACTTTATACCTAAATATAAGATTACGGAATTCTTCGAAACGCACTGCCGTTATGCCGATAAGGCTTTTGTAGACTTCAGTAAGATAAAGAGGGTTAGTTAACTTAAATATGTTAAGCTAATGATTTGAAGCATTTCGATATCGATTGCTATGCAATTCGATATCGCTTGCTAAATGTGTATATAAAAGAAAATCGAATTTATATCTAAACATAAGATTACGGAATACTTCTAAATGTACTGTCGTCATGCCGCCATGGCTTTATATCATCTTCATTACGTTAGCGAAGGCCAATTAACTGAAATATGTTAAACTAATGATTTGAAGCATCTCGATATCGATTGCAAAATGAGTATATACAAGAAAATCGACTTTATACCTAAATATAAGCTAACGGAATTCTTCTACATGCACTGCCGTTATGCCGCCATGGCTTTATGCACTCTTCAGTTCGTTCAAGAAGGTTTATTAACTTAAATATGTTAAACTAATGAGTTGAAGCATCTGGATATCTATTTCTAAATGTGTATATACAAGAAAATCGACTTTATACCTAAATATAAGATTACGGAATTCTTCCAAATGCACTGCCGTTATACCGTTACGGCTTTATGTAAACTTCAGTAAGATAAATAAGGTTTATTAACTTAAATATGATAAACTAATGATTTGAAGCATTTCGTTATCGATTGCTAAATGTGTATATACAAGAAAATCGACTTTATACCTAAATGTAAGATAACGGAATTCATATAAATGCACTGCCGTTATGCCGTCATGGCTTTATGCCAACTTCCGTTCGTTAAAGAAGGTTTATTAACTTAAATATGTTAAACTAATGATTTGAAGCATTTCGATATCGATTGCTAAATGTATATACACAAAAAATCGACTTTATACCTAAATATAAGATAACGGAATTCTTCTAAATGCACTGCCGTTATGGCTTTATGTTAACTTCAGTTCGTTACAGAAGGATTATTAACTTAAATATGTAAAACCAGTTATTAGAAGCTTGGCTTTATATCCCCATCATTACGTTTAAGAAGCTTTATTAACTTAAATATATTAAACTAATGATTTGAAGCATTTCGATATCGGTTGCTTAATGAGTATATACAAGAAAGTCGACTTTATATCTAAATACAAGATTACGGAATTCATCGAAATACACTCCCGTTATGCCAGTATGGCTTTATATAAATTTCAGTACGCTAAAGAAGGTTAATTTACTAAAATATGCTAAACTACTGATTTGAAGCATTTCGATATCGATTTCTAAATTTGTATGTACAAGAAAATCGATTTTATACCTAAGTAATAGATTACGGAATTCACCCAAATATACTGCCGTTATGCCGTTATGGCTTTATGTAAACTTCGGTAAGATAAAGAAGGTTAATTAACCTAAATATGCTAAACCAGTTATTTGAAGCTTTTCGATATCGATTGCTAAATGCGTATATACAAGAAAATCGACTTTATACCTAAATATAAGATTACGGAATTTTTCTAAATGCACTGTCGTTAGGCCGCCATGGCTTTATATCACCTTCATTACGTTTAAGGAGGTTAATTAACTTAAATATGTTAAACTAATTATTTGAAGATTTTCGATATCGATTGCCAAATGTGTAAATACAAGAAAATCGACTATATACCTAAATATAAGATTACGGAATTCTTCTAAATGCACTGTCGTTATGCTGCCATGGCTTTATATCACCTTCATTACGTTAAAGAAGGTTAATTAACTTAAATATGTTAAACAAATGATTTGAAGCATTTCGATATCGATTGCTAAATGAGTATATACAAGAAAATCGGCTTTATACCTAAATATAAGATTACGGAATTCTTCTAAATGCACTGCCGTTATGCCGTTAAGGCTTTTGTAGACTTCAGTAAGATAAAGAGGGTTAATTATCTTACATATGTTGAACTAATGATTTGAAGAATTTCGATATCGATTGCTAAATGCGTATATACAACAAATTCAGCTTTATAGCTAAATATAAGATTACGGAATTCTTCGAAATACACTGCCGTTATGCTGTTATGGCTTTATATAAATTTCAGTACGTTAAAGAAGGTTAATTTACTTAAATATGCTAAACGAATGATTTGAAGCATTTCGATCTTGATTGCTAAATGTGCTTGTACAAGAGAATCGATTTTATACCTAAATAAAAGATTACGGAATTCACCCAAACATACTGCCGTTATGCCGTTATGGCTTTATGTAAACTGCAGTAAGATAGAGGGGGTTAATTAACCTAAATATGCTTAACCAGTTATATGAAGCATTTCGATATCGATTGCTAAACGCCTACATACAACAAAATCGAATTTATACCTTAATATAAGATTACGGAATTTTTCTAAATGCACTGTCGTTAGGCCGCCATGGCTTTATATCACCTTCATTACGTTAAAGAAGGTTAATTAACTTAAATATGTTAAACTAATGATTTGAAGATTTTCGATATCGATTGCTAAATGTGTAAATACAAAAAAATCGACTTTATACCTAAATATAAGATTACGGAATTCTTCTACATGCACTGTCGTTACGCCGCCATGGCTTTATATAACCTTCATTACGGTAAAGAAGGATAATTAACTTAAATATGTTAAACTAATGATTTGAAGCATTTCTATATCGATTGCTAAATGTGTATGTACAACAAAATCGACTTTATACCTGAATATAAGATTACGGAATTCTGCCACATATACTGCCGTTATGTCGTTATGGCTTTATGCCAACTTCAGTTCGTTAAAGAAGGTTTATTAACATAAATATTTTAAACTAATGAGTTGAAGCATTTC
The DNA here is from genome assembly GCA_027475135.1 of Bactrocera correcta. NCBI lineage: Eukaryota > Metazoa > Arthropoda > Insecta > Diptera > Tephritidae > Bactrocera > Bactrocera correcta. Next base: position 154,367,829 of record CM050323.1, read on the forward strand.
GATATCGCTTGCTAAATGTGTATATACAACAAAATCGACTTTATACCTAAATATAAGATAACGGAATTCTTTTAAATGCACTGCCGTTATGCCGTTAAGACTTTATGTAGAATTCAGTAAGATAAAGAGGGTTAATTAACTTAAATATGTTAAACTAATGATTTAAAGCATTTCGATATCGATTGCTTAATACGTAAATACAAGAAAATCGACTTTATACCTAAATAGAAGATTACGGAATTCTTCCAAATGCACTGCCGTAATACCGCCGTGGCTATATGCCAAATTCAGATCGTTAAAGAAGATTTATTAACTTAAATATGTTAAGCTAATGAGTCGAAGCATCTCGATATCGATTGCTAAATGTGTATATACAACAAAATCGACTTTATACCTAAATATAAGATTACGGAATTCTTCCTAATGCACTGCCGTTATACCGTTATGGCTTTATGTAAACTTCAGTAAGATAAGGTTAATTAACTTAAATATGTTAAACTAATGATTTGAAGCAATTCGATATCGATTGCTAAATGTGTATATGCAATAAAATCGACTTTATACCTAAATATAAGATTACGGAATTCTTCTGAATGCACTGCCGTTATGCCGTTAAGGCTTTTGTAGACTTCAGTAAAATAAAGATGTTTAATTAACTTAAATGTTGTAAACTAATGATTTGAAGCATTTCGATATCGATTGCTAAATGTCTCTGTACAACAAAATCGACTTTATACCTAAATATAAGCTTACTGAATTCTTCTAAATGCACTGCCGTTATGCCGCCATGGCTTTATGTTAACCTCAGTGCGTTAAAGAAGCTTTATTAACTTAAATATATTAAACGAATGATTTGAAGCATTTCGATATCGATTGCTAAATGAGTATATACAAGAAAATCGACTTTATACCTAAATATAAGTTTACGGAATTCTTCTAAATGCACTGCAGTTATACTGTTAAGGCTTTATGAAGACTTCAGTGCGTTAAAGAAGGTTTATTAACTTAAATATGTTAAACTAATGATTTAAAGAATTTCGATATCGATTGCTTAATATGTAAATACAAGAAAATCGACTTTATACCTAAATAAAAGCTTACGGAATTCACCAAAATATACTACCGTTATGCCGTTATGGCTTTATGTAAACTTCAGTAAGATAGAGAAGTTTAATTAACCTAAATATGCTAAACCAGTTATTTGAAGCATTTTGATATCGATTCCAAAATGTGTATATACAAGAAAATCGACTTTATACCTAAATATAAGATTACGGAATTCTTCCACATGTACTGTCGTTATGCTGGCTTTATATCACCTTCAATACGTTAAAGAAGATTAATTATTTTAAATATGTTAAACTAATGGTTTGAAGCATTTCGATATCGATTGCTAAATGTGTATATACAAGAAAATCGAATTTATACCTAAATATAAAATTTTAACATTACGGAATTCTTCTAAATGCACTGCCGTTATACCGTTAAGGCTTTAAGTAGACTTCAGTAAGCTAAAAAATGTTTATTAACTTAATATGTTAAACTAATGATTTGAAGCATTTCGATATTGATTGCTAAATGTCTATGTACAAGAAAATCGATTTTATACCTAAATAAAAGATTACGGAATTCACCCAAACATACTACCGTTATGCCGCTATGGCTTTATGTAAACTTCAGTAAGATAGAGGGGGTTAATTAACCTAAATATGCTAAACCAGTTATATGAAGCATTTCGATATCGATTGCTAAATGCCTATATACAACAAAATCGAACTTGTACCTAAATATAAGATTACGGAATTTTTCTAAATGCACTGTCGTTATGCCGCCATGGCTTTATATCACCTTCATTACGTTAATGAAGGTTAATTAACTTAAATATGTTAAACTAATGATTTGAAGCAATTCGATATCGCTTGCTAAACGTGTATATACAAGAAAATCGACTTTATACCTAAATATAAGATTACGGAATTCTTCTACATGCACTGCCGTTATGCCGCCATGGCTTTATGTTAACTTCAGTGCGTTAAAGAAGCTTTATTAACTTTAATATATTAAACTGATTTGAAGCATTTTGATATCGATTGCTAAATGAGTATATACACGAAAATCGACTTTATACCTAAATATAAGATTACGGAATTCTTTTACATGCACTGCCGTTATGCCGCCATGGCTTTATGTTAACTTCAGTGCGTTAAAGAAGCTTTATTAACTTTAATATATTAAACTAATGATTTGAGGCATTACGGAATTCTTCTAAATGCACTGCAGTAATACCGTTAAGGCTTTATGAAGACTTCAGTGCGTTAAAGAAGGTTTATTAACTTAAATATGTTAAACTAATGATTTGAAGCACGTCGATATCGATTGCTAAATGCGTATATACAAGAAAATCGACTTTATACCTAAATATAAGATAACGTAATTCTTCTAAATGCACTTCCGTTATGCTGTTATGGCTTTATACAGATTTCAGTACGTTAAAGAAGGTTAATTTACTCAAATATGTTAAACTAATGATTTGAGCATTTCGATATCGATTGCTAAATGTGTATGTACAAGAAAATCGATTTTATACCTTAATTAAAGCTTACTTAATTCACCCAAATATACTGCCGTTATACCGTTATGGCTTTATGTAAACTTCAGTAAGATAAAGAAGGTTAATTAACTTAAATATGCTAAACCAGTTATTTGAAGCATTTCGATATCGATTGCTAAATGCGTATGTACAACAAAATCGAATTTATGCCTAAATATAAGATTACGGAATTCTTCTAAATGCATTGTCGTTAGGCCGCCATGGCTTATATCATTATTCATTACGTTAGAGAAGGTTAATTATTTTAAATATGTTAAACTAATGATTTGAAGAATTTCGATATCGATTGCTAAATGCGTATATACAACAAATTCGGCTTTATATCTAAATATAAGATTACGGAATTCTTCGAAATACACTGCCGTTATGCCCTTAAAGCTTTATATAAATTTCAGTACGTTAAAGAAGGTTAATTTACTTAAATATGCTTAACGATTGATTTTAAGCATCTCGATATTGATTACTAAATGTGTATGTACAAGAAAATCGATTTTATACCTAAATAAAAGATTACGGAATTCACCCAAACATACTGCCGTTATGCCGTTATGGCTTTATGTAAACTTCGGTAAGATAGAGGGGGTTAATTAACCTAAATATGCTAAACCAGTTATAAGAAGCATTTCGATATCGATTGCTAAATGCCTATATGCAATAAAATCGAACTTATACCTAAATATAAGATTACGGAATTTTTCTAAATGCACTGTCGTTATGCCGCCATGGCTTTATATCACCTTCATTACGTTAATGAAGGTTAATTAACTTAAATATGTTAAACTAATGATTTGAAGCATTTCGTTATCGATTGCTAAATGTGTATATAAAAGAAAATCGTTTTTATACATAAATACATATAAGATTACGGAATTCTTCTCAATGCACTGTCGTTATGCCGCCATGGCTTTATATCAACTTCAATACGTCAAAGAAGTTTAATTAACTTAAATATGTTAAACTAATGATTTGAAGATTTTCGATATCGCTTGCTAAATGCGTAATTACAAGTAAATCGACTATATACCTAAATATAAGATTACGGAATTCTTCTACATGCATTGTCGTTATGCCGCCATGGCTTTATATCACCTTCATTATGTTAAAGAAGGTTAACTAACATAAATATGTTAAACTAATGATTTGAAGATTTTCGATATCGATTGCTAAATGCGTAAATACAAGAAAATCGACTTTATACCTAAATATAAGATTACGGAATTCTTCTACATGCACTGTCGTTATGCCGCCATTGCTCTATATCACCTTCATTACGTTAAAGAAGGTTAATTAACTTAAACATGTTAAACTAATGATTTGAAGCAATTCGATATCGCTTGCTAAATGTGTATATACAAGAAAATCGACTTTATACCTAAATATAAGATTACGGAGTTCTTCTACATGCACTGCCGTTATGCCGTCATGGCTATATGCAAACTTCAGATCGTTAAAGAAGGTTTATTATCTTAAATATGTTAAACTAATGATTTGAAGCATTTCGGTATTGATTGCTAAATGTCTATGTACAAGAAAATCGATTTTATACCTAAATAAAAGATTACGGAATTCACCCAAACATACTACCGTTATGCCGCTATGGCTTTATGTAAACTTCAGTAAGATAGAGGGGGTTAATTAACCTAAATATGCTAAACCAGTTATATGAAGCATTTCGATATCGATTGCTAAATGCCTATATACAACAAAATCGAACTTGTACCTAAATATAAGATTACGGAATTTTTCTAAATGCACTGTCGTTATGCCGCCATGGCTTTATATCACCTTCATTACGTTAATGAAGGTTAATTAACTTAAATATGTTAAACTAATGATTTGAAGCATTTCGTTATCGATTGCTAAATGTGTATATAAAAGAAAATCGTTTTTATACATAAATACATATAAGATTACGGAATTCTTCTCAATGCACTGTCGTTATGCCGCCATGGCTTTATATCAACTTCAATACGTTAAAGAAGGTTAATTAACTTAAATATGTTAAACTAATGATTTGAAGATTTTCGATATCGCTTGCTAAATGCGTAAATACAAGTAAATCGACTATATACCTAAATATAAGATTACGGAGTTCTTCTACATGCATTGTCGTTATGCCGCCATGGCTTTATATCACCTTCATTACGTTAAAGAAGGTTAACTAACTTAAATATGTTAAACTAATGATTTGAAGATTTTCGATATCGATTGCTAAATGCGTAAATACAAGAAAATCGACTTTATACCTAAATATAAGATTACGGAATTCTTCTACATGCACTGTCGTTATGCCGCCATGGCTCTATATCACCTTCATTACGTTAAAGAAGGTTAATTAACTTAAACATGTTAAACTAATGATTTGAAGCAATTCGATATCACTTGCTAAATGTGTATATACAAGAAAATCAAATTTATACCTAAATATAAGATAACGGAATTCTTCTGAATGCACTGCAGTTATACCCTTAAGGCTTTATGTAGACTTCAGTGCGTTAAAGAAAGTTTATTAACTTAGATATGTTAAACTAATGATTTGAAGCATTTCGATATCGCCTGCTATATGTGTATATACAAGAAAATCGACTTTGTACCTAAATATAAGATAACGGAATTCTTCTACATGCACTGCCGTTATGCCGCCATGGATTTATGCCAACTTCAGTTTGTTAAAGAAGGTTTATTAACTCAAATATGTTAAACTAATGAGTTGAAGCATCTCGATATCGCTTGCTAAATGTGTATATACAACAAAATCGACTTTATACCTAAATATAAGAAAACGGAATTCTTCCAAATGCACTGCCGTAATACCGTCGTGGCTATATGCCAAATTCAGATCGTTAAAGAAGATTTATTAACTTAAATATGTTAAGCTAATGAGTCGAAGCATCTCGATATCGATTGCTAAATGTGTATATACAACAAAATCGACTTTATACCTAAATATAAGATTACGGAATTCTTCCCAATGCACTGCCGTTATACCGTTATGGCTTTATGTAAACTTCAGTAAGATAAAGAAGGTTAATTAACTTAAATATGTTAAACTAATGATTTGAAGCATTTCGTTATCGATTGCTAAATGTGTATATAAAAGAAAAACGTTTTTATACATAAATATAAGATTACGGAATTCTTCTCAATGCACTGCCGTTATGCCGCCATGGCTTTATATCAACTTCAATACGTTAAAGAAGGTTAATTTACTTAAATATGTTAAACTAATGCTTTAAAGCAATTCGATATCGCTTGCTAAATGTGTATATACAAGAAAATCGAATTTATACCTAAATATAAGATAACGGATTTCTTCTGAATGCACTGCAGTTATACCCTTAAGGCTTTATGTAGACTTCAGTGCGTTAAAGAACGTTTATTAACTTAGATATGTTAAACTAATGATTTGAAGCATTTCGATATCGATTGCTAAATGTGTATGTACAACAAAATCGACTTTATACCTAAATATAAGATTGCAGAATTCTGCCACATATACTGCCGTTAAACTTCAGTAAGATAAAGAAGGTTAATTAACTTAAATATGCTAAACCAGTTATTTGAAGCATTTTGATATCGATTGCAAAATGTGTATATACAATAAAATCGACTTTATACCTAAATATAAGATTACGGAATTCTTCCACATGTACTGTCGTTATGCCGCCATGGCTTTATATCACCTTCAATACGTTAAGGAAGGTTAATTATTTTAAATATGTTAAACTAATGGTTTGAAGAATTTCGATATCGATTGCTAAATGTGTAAATACAAGAAAATCGACTTTATAACTAAATATAAAATTATAACATTACGGAATTCTTCTAAATGCACTGCCGTTATACCGTTAAGGCTTTATGTAGACTTCAGTAAGCTAAAAAATGTTTATTA
>CM050323.1:154375331-154391614 GCA_027475135.1 Bactrocera correcta
TCATCAGTTAAACATATTTAAGTTACTTAACCCTCTTTTTCTTACTGAAGTCTGCAAAAGACAATTCCATAATCTTATATTTAGGTATAAATTCGACTTTCTTGTATATATTCATTTAGCAAGCCTTAACGGTATAACAGCATTGAATTTAGAAGAATTCCGTTATCTTATATTTAGATATAAATTCGACTTTCTTGTATATGTTCATTTAGCAAGCGATATCAAAATGCTGCAAACCATTAGTTTAACATATTTAAAAAAAATTAACCTTCTTTAACGTTTTGAAGTTGGTACAAAGCCTTGGCGGCATAATGACAGTACATTTGGAAGAATTCCGTAATCTTTTAGTTAGGTATAAAGTCGATTTTCTTGTATATACACATTTAGCAATCGATATCGAAATGCTTCAAATCATTAGTTTAACATATTTAAGTTATTAAACCTTCTTTAACGCACTGAAGTCTACATAAAGTGTTAACCGCATAACGACAGTACATTTGGAAGAATTCCGTAGTCTTACATATAGGTATGAATTCGATTTTCTTGTATATACATATTTGGCAAGCGATATCGAAATGCTTCAAATCATTAGTTTAACATATTTAAGTTAATTAACCTTCTTTAACGTGTTGAAGTTGATATAAAACCATAACGGCAATGCATTTGGAAGAATTCCGTAATCTTAAATTTAGGTATGTAGTCGAGTTTCTTGGATTTACACATTTAGCAATCGATATCGCAAATCTTCAAATAACTGGTTTAGCATATTTAGGTTAATTAACCTTCTTTAACTTACTGAAGTTTAAATAAAGCCATAACGGCATAACGGCAGTATATTTGAGTGAATTCCGTAATCTTTTATTTAGGTATAAAATCGATTTTCTTGTATATACACATTTAGCAATCGATATCGAAATGCTTCAACTCATTAGTTTAACATATATAAGTTAATAAACCTTCTTTAACAATCTGAATGTGGCATAACGGCAGTGGATGTAAAAGAATTCCGTAATCCTATATTTAGGTATAAAGTCGATTTTCTTGTATTTACACATTTAGCAGTCGATATCGAAATGCTTCAAATGATTTGTTTAACATATTAAATTAATAAACATTTTTAGCTTACTAAAGTCTACATAATGCCTTAACGGTATAACGGCAGTGCATTTAGAAGAATTCCGTAATGTTATAATTTTATATTTAGGTATAAAGTCGATTTTCTTGTATTTGCACATTTAGCAATATTTAAGTTATTAAACCTTCTTTAACGCACTGAAGTCTACATAAAGTGTTAACGGCATAACGACAGTACATATGGAAGAATTCCGTAGTTTTATATATAGGTATGAATTCGATTTTCTTGTATATACATATTTGGCAAGCGATATCGAAATGCTTCAAATCATTAGTTTAACATATTTAAGTTAATTAACCTTCTTTAACGTGTTGAAGTTGATATAAAACCATAACGGCAGTGCATTTGGAAGAATTCCGTAATCTTATATTTAGGTATGTAGTCGAGTTTCTTGGATTTACACATTTAGCAATCGATATCGAAAATCTTCAAATAACTGGTTTAGCATATTTAGGTTAATTAACCTTCTTTAACTTACTGAAGTTTAAATAAAGCCATAACGGCATAACGGCAGTATATTTGAGAGAATTCCGTAATCTTATAATTAGGTATAAAGTCAATTTTCTTGTATATACACATTAAGTAATCGATATTGAAATGCTTTAAATCATTAGCATAACATATTTAAGTAAATAAACCTTCTTTAACGCACTGAAGTCTACATAAAGCGTTAACGGCATAACGGCAGTGCATCTAGAAGAATTTCGTTATCTTATATTTAGGTATAAATTCGATTTTCTTGTATATACATATTTGGCAAGCGATATCGAAATGCTTCAAATCATTAGGTTAACATATTTAAGTTAGTTAACCTTCTTTAACGTATTGCAGTTGATATAAAGCCATAACGGCAGTGCATTTGGAAGAATTCCGTAATTTTATATTTAGGTATGAAGTCGATTTTCTTTTATATACACATTTAGATATCCATATCGAAATGCTTGAAATCATTAGTTTAACATATTAAGTTAATAAACATTTTTTAGCTTACTGAAGTCTACATAAGGCCTAACGGCAGTGCATTTAGAAGAATTCCGTAATGTTATAATTTTATATTTAGGTATAAATTCGATTTTCTTGTATATACACATTTAGCAAGCGATATCGAAATGCTTCAAATCATTAGTATAACATATTTAAGTTAATTAACCTTCTTTAACGTATTGAAGTTGATAAAGAGCCATGGCGGCATAACGACAGTACATTTGGAAGAATTCCGTAGCCTTATATTTAGGTATAAAGTCGCTTTTCTTGTATATATGCATTAAGCAATCGATATCGAAATGCTTCAAATAACTGGTTTAACATATTTAAGTTAATAAACCTTCTTTAACGAACTGAAGTTAATATAAAGCCATAACGGCATAACGGCAGTGCGTTTGGAAGAATTCCGTAGTCTTATATTTTTAGGTATAAAGTCGATTTTGTTGTACATACACATTTAGCAATCGATATCGAAATGCTTCAAATCATTAGTTTAACATATTTAAGTTACTTAACCCTCTTTTTCTTACTGAAGCCTGCAAAAGCCTAAACGGCATAACGGCAGTGCATTTAGAAGAATTACGTAATCTTATATTTAGGTATGAATTCGATTTTCTTGTATATACTCATTTAGCAATCGATATCGAAATGCTTCAAATCATTAGTTTAACATCTTTAAGTTAATAAACCTTCTTTAGCGTATTGAAGGTGATACAAAGCCATGGCGGCATAACGACAGTACATTTGGAACAATTCCGTAATCTTATATTTAGGTATAAAGTCGATTTTCTTGTATATACACATTTAGCAATCGATATCGAAATGCTTCACATTATTAGTTTAACAGATTTAAGTTAATTAACCTTCTTTAACGTATTGAAGTTGATAAAGAGCCATGGCGGCATAACGACAGTACATTTGGAAGAATTCCGTAGTCTTATATTTAGGTATAAAGTCGATTTTCTTGTATATATGCATTAAGCAATCGATATCGAAATGCTTCAAATAACTGGTTTAACATATTTAAGTTAATAAACCTTCTTTAACGAACTGAAGTTAATATAAAGCCATAACGGCATACCGGCAGTGCGTTTGGAAGAATTCCGTAGTCTTATATTTAGGCATAAAGTCGATTTTCTTGTACATACACATTTTGCAATCGATATCGAAATGATTCAAATAACTGGTTTAACATATTTAAGTTAATTAACCTTCTTTATCTTACAGAAGTTTACATAAAGCCATAACGGCAGTATATTTATATGAATTCCGTTATCTTACATTTAGGTATAAAGTCGATTTTGTTGTACATACACATTTAGCAATCGATATCGAAATGCTTCAAATCATTAGTTTAACATATTTAAGTTACTTAACCCTCTTTTTCTTACTGAAGTCTGCAAAAGCCTTAGCGGTATAACGGCAGTGCATTTAGAAGAATTCCGTAATGTTATAATTTTATATTTAGGTATAAATTAGATTTTCTTGTATATACACATTTAGCAAGCGATATCGAAATGCTTCAAATCATTAGTATGACATATTTAAGTTAATTAACCTTCTTTAACGTATTGAAGTTGATAAAGAGCCATGGCGGCATAACGACAGTACATTTGGAAGAATTCCGTAGCCTTATATTTAGGTATAAAGTCGATTTTCTTGTATATATGCATTAAGCAATCGATATCGAAATGCTTCAAATAACTGGTTTAACATATTTAAGTTAATAAACCTTCTTTAACGAACTGAAGTTAATATAAAGCCATAACGGCATAACGGCAGTGCGTTTGGAAGAATTCCGTAGTCTTATATTTAGGCATAAAGTCGATTTTCTTGTACATACATATTTGGCAAGCGATATCGAAATGCTTCAAATCATTAGGTTAACATATTTAAGTTAGTTAACCTTCTTTAACGTATTGCAGTTGATATAAAGCCATAACGGCAGTGCATTTGGAAGAATTCCGTAATTTTATATTTAGGTATGAAAACGATTTTCTTTTATATACACATTTAGATATCCATATCGAAATGCTTGAAATCATTAGTTTAACATATTAAGTTAATAAACATTTTTTAGCTTACTGAAGTCTACATAAGGCCTAACGGCAGTGCATTTAGAAGAATTCCGTAATGTTATAATTTTATATTTAGGTATAAATTCGATTTTCTTGTATATACACATTTAGCAAGCGATATCGAAATGCTTCACATTATTAGTTTAACAGATTTAAGTTAATTAACCTTCTTTAACGTATTGAAGTTTATAAAGAGCCATGGCGGCATAACGACAGTACATTTGGAAGAATTCCGTAGTCTTATATTTAGGTATAAAGTCGATTTTCTTGTATATATGCATTAAGCAATCGATATCGAAATGCTTCAAATAACTGGTTTAACATATTTAAGTTAATAAACCTTCTTTAACGAACTGAAGTTAATATAAAGCCATAACGGCATACCGGCAGTGCGTTTGGAAGAATTCCGTAGTCTTATATTTAGGCATAAAGTCGATTTTCTTGTACATACACATTTTGCAATCGATATCGAAATGATTCAAATAACTGGTTTAGCATATTTAAGTTAATTAACCTTCTTTATCTTACTGAAGTTTACATAAAGCCATAACGGCATAACGGCAGTATATTTATATGAATTCCGTTATCTTATATTTAGGTATAAAGTCGATTTTGTTGTACATACACATTTAGCAATCGATATCGAAATGCTTCAAATCATTAGTTTAACATATTTAAGTTACTTAACCCTCTTTTTCTTACTGAAGTCTGCAAAAGCCTTAGCGGTATAACGGCAGTGCATTTAGAAGAATTCCGTAATGTTATAATTTTATATTTAGGTATAAATTCGATTTTCTTGTATATACACATTTAGCAAGCGATATCGAAATGCTTCAAATCATTAGTATGACATATTTAAGTTAATTAACCTTCTTTAACGTATTGAAGTTGATAAAGAGCCATGGCGGCATAACGACAGTACATTTGGAAGAATTCCGTAGTCTTATATTTAGGTATAAAGTCGATTTTCTTGTATATATGCATTAAGCAATCGATATCGAAATGCTTCAAATAACTGGTTTAACATATTTAAGTTAATAAACCTTCTTTAACGAACTGAAGTTAATACAAAGCCAAAACGGCATACCGGCAGTGCGTTTGGAAGAATTCCGTAGTCTTATATTTAGGTATAAAGTCGATTTTGTTGCACATACACATTTAGCAATCGATATCGAAATGCTTCAAATCATTAGTTTAACATATTTAAAATAATTAATCTTCTTTAACGTATTGAAGGTGATACAAAGCCATGGCGGCATAACGACAGTACATTTGGAACAATTCCGTAATCTTATATTTAGGTATAAAGTCGATTTTCTTGTATATACACATTAAGCAATCGATATCGAAATGCTTCACGGCATTAGTTTAAAAGATTTAAGTTAATTAATCCTCTTTATCTTACTGAAGTCTACAAAAGCCTTTACGGCATAACGGCAGTGCATTTGGAAGAGTTCCGTAATCTTATATTTGGTATAAAGTCGATTTTGTTCAACATACGCATTTAGCAATCGATATCGAAATGCTTCAAATCATTAGTTTGACATATTTAAGTTAACAAACCTTCTGAAGTTGACATAAAGCCATGGGGGATTAACGGCAGTGCATTTGGAAGAATTCCGTTATCCTATGTTTAAGTATAAACTCGATTTTCTTGTATATACTCATTTAGCAATAGATATCGAAATGCTTCAAATCTTTAGTTTAACATGTTTAAGTTAAATTACCTTCTTTAGCCTACCGATGGTGACATGAAGCCATGGCGGCATAACGGCAGTGCATTTAGAAGAATTCCATAATCTTATATTTAGGTATAAAGTCGATTTTCTTGTATATACTCACTTAGCAATAGATATCGAAATGCTTCAAAACATTTGTTTAATATATTTAAGTTAATTAAACCTCTTTTTCATACTGAAGTCTACAAAAGCCTTAACGGCATAACGGCAGTGCATGTAGAAGAATTCCGTTATCTTTTATTCAGGTATAAGGTCGATATTGTTGTACATACACATATAGCAATCGATATCGAAATGCTTCAAATCATTAGTTTTACATTTTCAAGTTATTTATAATAAACCTTCTTTAACGCACTGAAGGTTATATAAAGCCTTAACGGTATAACTGCAGTGCATTTAGAAGAATTACATAATCTTATATTTAGGTACAAAGTCGATTTTCTTGTATTTACATATTTAGCAATCGATATCGAAATGCTTCAAATCATAAGTTAAACATATTTAAGTTTATTATTCCCCTCTATCTTACTGAAGTCTACATAAAGCCTTAACGGCATAACGGCAGTGCGTTTAGAATAATTCCGTTATCTTATATTTAGGTATAAATTCGATTTTCTTTTATATACACTTTTTGCAATCGATATCGAAATGCTTAAAATCATTAGTTTAACATATTTAAGTTAATTAACCTTCTTTAACGTATTGGAGTTGATATAAAGCCATGTCGGCATAACGACAGCACATTTGGAAAAATTCCGTAATCTTATATTTAGGTATAAAGTCGATTTTCTTGCATATACACATTTACCGATCGATATCGAAATGCTTCAAATCATTAGTTTAACATTGAATAAATTTGTAACCACTATATCTTTATTTTTAGCTTCGTAGTCACTATGCACTTATAAGATAGTTTAGATGGGCCTAACCCACATAATAAAAATATCCGTGTCACTCAAGTTTATAATAACAATGTAATTTATTGTTAAAGTATCCAATTTAGTACACTGTTATTCTAAGGTTAAATTGTAAATTAAATGTTTTAAAAACGAAGTGTTTTAAGGTTCAATGGATTGCTGCAAATCGGTGCGGGCGGAACGCTGTCGATCGGAGTCAAAGTAGCATCTAATCGAAAATGTGTATGGCGTACGTTGATGCGTTGATGGGCGAACTGCCGGTGACGAATTGTGTTGAACGAAGTGAGCTGTCGAATTGTTTTGTACAAATAATGTTTCCTATCCTGCTGCCCATCCTTTTTGTTTAGTAGGGGTACAGGTGTGGTGAGTCGTATTGTAACGCCATCAGCTGTGGTGAATTGCTGTATTAAGATGCGTCAGTTTTGCCGGGTAGAGGGGGTGGATGCTTAACTCATTTAAACATCCTGGGCCCCCTAGGCGAATATTTTGCCTAGTTTTATACATATATACATATAATCTGATGCATGTAATTCGGCTTACTTTTGGTGTAGAAACCGAGGCCGCAGAGTATTAGCTGTAAGAAGCAATTTTGGTTTTAATAGCCAACTGTATTTTGTGTAAATATTGGTGCTTGAGGTAATAATTGATTTTGGGTGCTTTGACGACTTATTGCATTATTATACCAAAAAAGTTGTTTGCTTTTATTAATTTTATTAGCGGTTATTTACAATTTATCGGTTTGGCATACCGGTGGTTTATTATATGCCTTTTCGGTATTATCGGCAATTGTTTGTTTTTTATTTATTCCCGGCTTATGAAGGATAGTAACTCCACGCCTGGACAGATATGGCCAGAATGGGTACTCCTTAGCCCTCGTGTTAAGACTGTGACAATAGAGGAATCTTGCGAGAGAGTGGCCGGTAATTGCGAACGGCTTCATTAGAATTATAATTTTTTATTAGGGATGTTCATGCTTTACAACAGATTTCTCACCAACAACCTTAATTTTTTTTTCTATTTTACAATTTAGGCCTCTGTGGGGCAATATTGTATAAAAAGTGTCGTTTTTTTTTGTGTTTTTACTTTTGAAGACACTTTTGTTATATTTTTTGTTTAGTAGCCCGCCACCGCTCTAGGATTTGTTCAAAATTGGTTTTTTCTTTCCATTATTGGCGCAAGCCATCCTGCGGGGCCGAAAAGTAGTATATGCTTTTAACATAGGAGGAAGTTTTCCTATACATCGAAATTTCCTTAATTGTGAATTAAGGTTTGCATTATCCTCAATTTGAGTTGGTATGTTGGTAACTAGTTCTGTAACTAGTCCACTTTGTGTTTGGTTGTGCATCGTTTGAATTTTTTGTGCCTTTGAGCAACATGGTGTCTCTTGGAAATTTTTTCGAATTTTGGTTTTCGGGGTTTGTTTTTGCAATTAAACCCGTGGTTCTTGATTTATAAGCGCTTTTATAGGGTGAGATGGGGTATATGCTGTAATGAAGCATTGTATGATGTCTTTTATGACAATATAAGCAGTTAAATTTGCTTTTGAAATTTTTAAGATTATGTGTGTGGGACAAGCAGTTTGTACAGAGTCTTTTTGATCTGACAAAGTTATTCCTTTCGTTAATTTTTAAATTTTTTTAAACTTCTCGCAAGTTTTAAGCTGGTGCCCTTTTGTGCATAGTTCGCATGACTTATGTTTTCTTTGTTCGGAGTGAACGATTGCGCTTCGTAAGTGTTTCTGTTTATATTGTTATTGCTTCTAGCTTGGGGTCTATTGAAGCTTCTATTTTGGTCTTGTTTAATGTTTTTAGTTTTGATTATTTTTTCTTCTAACCTTTCCGCAATTTCATATTGGGTGGTGAGAAAATCTTTCATTTTTTGCCACGTCGGGCACTTTTTCCGTGATGAGAGTGATTGCTCCCATAGAAGTAACGACTTTTTTGGTAATGCGGCGGTGCAAATGTTTACCAGAATTGGGTCCCAGCTGTGTGTGGGAATATTTAGTGTTGATAGAATCGACAAACAATTTGAGACAGTGGATTCTAGTTTGATGAATTCTACACTTGTTCCTTTTTTAATTTTTGGCAAGTTCATTAGTGTCGTTACTTGTTTATCGACCAGTATTCTTTCATTTTCAAATCTAGCTTTTAGAGTTTCCCAAGCCAAATTGAAATTGTCGTCATTTAATGCGAACTGTTTAACTATTTCGCCTGCTTGACCTTTCGTTTTGTATCGGAGGTGATACAGTTTTTGTCCCTTTTGATAGTTGTGGATGGTTGATGTAAACGGCTGTGAACATGTCCCGGAAGGACGGCCATTCTTCATAACCTCCGTAAAACGTTTCTGTATCACATGCAGGCACCTCGAGTTGGATGCCTGAACTTGCCTCTTGAATGTCTCCTTGTGGCAGCTCTACTCTACTGTGGGGAGTAGGTGCAATTGCTTTAATGAGCTTTAATTGATCGGAGATCATAGCTTTCGTTTCTTCATATTGGTCCAAGCATTTTTCGTAAATATCGTTAGCCGAGGATTTGAAATTATGTGTATCTGAATCGTCAGAATCTAGAATGGCGTCATGAGCCGTTTGGGAAGCGAGTCCAAAAATTTGTAAGATTTTGATTTTTGATTTCTAATAACGATTCAGAGTTTTCGTGAATCGGTGAAGAGGCAAATCTAGTGCAGTATCTTGTTAAACTGTCACTTTCTGAAATGAATTTAATAGCCTGTTTTGAGCGTATAGCTGCTGCAGGTGTATTATGATTTTTTTCGTTATTAACCATTTTTGCGAAATAATTTATTTATTTATTTTATTTTAGCAAATTTAAAGATTAAAAATATCCGCACTTTTATTTTATTACCACCTTTTACGTCCTTATGTTAGTATTTAGGTATACCCTAATACTTGGACTTGTGTGTATGTAAGTATGATGTGCTTTTGAAGATACTTATGTTTTGTGCAATTGAGAGCTCGCTGAGGAGATCAATGCGCTATGAATATAAGTATGCACGAATTGTTAGTGTGCTTATGATTATGCTTTTTCTTATATTCTTAAGCAATTGAGAGCTCGTTAGAGAGATCAATTTGCTTTTTGTACGCAATCCTGCTTGTTTTTGTTTCCCAAAGAACAAGAGGTATTGCCGGACAATTGCCAATGTGGACTTTGAATATGTAAGTATGTACTAGATATATTTTAAAATGAATTAATGATTTCTCAGTGTGAACTGAATAATTTTTTAAGTATATATAGGTTTTTTGTTTTTTTTTAAAAGACGGGTTATTGTTTTTTTTTTGTAAGTATTTTTGTATATAGGCACACCCTAATGACTGGCTTGCATGGACTTGTTTTTGTGCAATTTAGAGCTCGTCGTAGAGATCAATATGCTTTTACATAAGTAAGCACGAATTGTTTGTGCTAATGATTTTATGCTTATGTTTTTGTTCTTGAGCAATTGAGCGCTCATTAAAGATATCAACTAGCTTTTTGTCCACAATCCTGCTTGTTTTTGTTTGCCAATGAACAAGAGGTATTGCTGGATAATTGCAAATGTGGACTTTGAACTTTTGTTTTTTTTTTTGAAATTTTGTGGTTTGCGTCATAGGCAATTTTTTTTAGTTTTTTATTTTTTTTATTTACCAATAAATGGAAAAACTAATGAAAAAAGGGATTTTTTTGTTAAAAATTTGCTTGAGTTTAAATTTAAAAAATTGCGGGATTTTTATTTTTTGTGTTTTTTTGGGTTTTTTTATTTTGCAGTTTTAAATTTTCTTTTGGATTTTTTCCCGTGTTGTTTTTTTTTTTTTTAAATTTATAAATACAAAAAGGGGGGGGAATTAAAAAAAAAAAATACGCAAAAAGTTTTTAATCAGTTAATATGTATAATGCCGGCTTATTATTGTTAAATCCGAAATCTTTATCAACCGCATTAAATAGCGTTATAGAATTGTACATGTACATAAACCAATAAATTTTTACATACATACATATATGCATAGTAAAATTATATTAACTGAAATCAATACGCTCACTTTGGTTTTGTAGGGCATATTCCAGTGTATACCATGCCTGTTCGTATTCTCCCAAATCCTGTGCTCCAGCTGGCTACCTCTTTGTGCTGTTGTTTTGTTGTATGTATTTTGTTGTTTTTTTTTTGTTCGCGCCCGAAAAATATTTGTTGTATTTATGTATATACTTTTAGGTTGATGGTTTCGCGCCCGATTTTCTCTCTGTTGTTTTCGTCTCTTTTTTTTTTTTTGAAACTGTTAACATTTTGATTTTCCTTGTGATTTGTTTTTGTATATGTTAGTTCACCTTTTCTTAAATTTTTTTTGTCTATTTTATTTTTATTTTTTCTTTGTTCTGTTTGAGTCACTGCACTTTGTTTTTTTGTTTTTTCTTCACGGCATTTGTATGTATATATTTCACTTTGCACTTCGTTTGTTTTTTCCCACCACAATTGTTTATTATTGTTTTTAATTTGTCTGTTAAAAACCAAAGGTGCCTTTCGTTAAGGCTCGAAGGACCATGAATAAATTTGTAACCACTATATCTTTATTTTTTGCTTCGTAGTCACTATGCACTTATAAGATAGTTTAGATGGGGCCTAACCCACATAATAAAAATATCCGTGTCACTCAAGTTTATAATAACAATGTAATTTATTGTTAAAGTATCCAATTTAGTACACTGTTATTCTAAGGTTAAATTGTAAATTAAATGTTTTAAAAACGAAGTGTTTTAAGGTTCAATGGATTGCTGCAAATCGGTGCGGGCGGAACGCTGTCGATCGGAGTCAAAGTAGCATCTAATCGAAAATGTGTATGGCGTACGTTGATGCGTTGATGGGCGAACTGCCGGTGACGAATTGTGTTGAACGAAGTGAGCTGTCGAATTGTTTTGTACAAATAATGTTTCCTATCCTGCTGCCCATCCTTTTTGTTTAGTAGGGGTACAGGTGTGGTGAGTCGTATTGTAACGCCATCAGCTGTGGTGAATTGCTGTAATTTAAAATGCGTCAGTTTTGCCGGGTAGAGGGGGTGGATGCTTAACTCATTTAAACAAACATATTAAGTTAATAAACATTTTTTAGCTTAATGAGGTCTACATAAAGCCTTAACGGTATAACAGCAGTGCATGTAGAAGAAATCCGTAATGTTATAATTTTATATTTAGGTATAAAGTCGATTTTGTTGTATTTACACATTTAGCAGTCGATATCGAAATGCTTCAAACCATTAGTTTAACATATTTAAAATAATTATCCTCCTTTAACGTATTGTAGTTGATACAAACCCTGGCGGCATAACGACAGTACATTTGGAAGAATTCCGTAATCTTATATTTAGGTATATGTAAAGTCGATTTTCTTGTATATACACATTTAGCAATCGATATCGAAATGCTTCAAATCATTAGTTTTACATTTTCAAGTTATTTATAATAAACCTTCTTTAACACACTGAAGTCTACATAAAGCCTTAACGGTATAACGGCAGTGCATTTAGAAGAATTCCGTATTCTTATATTAAGGTAAAAAGTCGATCTTCTTGTATTTACATATTTAGCAATCGATATCGAAATGCTTCAAATCATTAGTTTAACATATTTTAGTTAAATAACCATCATTAACGTATTGAAGGTGAAATAAAGCCATGGCGGCATAACGACTGTAATTTGGAAGAATTCCGTAATCTTATATTTAGGTATAAAGTCGATTTTCTTGTATATATGCATTTAGAAATCGATATCGAAATGCTTCAAATAATAAGTTTAACATATTTAAGTTAACAGACCTTCTTTAACGAACTGAAGCTGACATAAAGCAATGGCGGATTAACGGCAGTGCATTTGGAAGAATTCCGTTATCCTATGTTTAGGTATAAGGTCAAGTTTCTTGGCATAAAATCATGGGGGCATAACGGCAGTGCATGTAGAAGAATTCCGTTATATTTTATTTAGGTATAAAGTCGATTTTCTTGTATATACATATTTGGCAAGCGATATCGAAATGCTTCAGATCATTAGGTTAACATATTTAAGTTAGTTAACCTTCTTTGACGTATTGCAGTTGATAAAAAGCCATAACGGCAGTGCATTTGGAAGAATTCCGTAATCTTTCATTTAGGTATGAAGTCGATTTTCTTTTATATACACATTTAGATATCCATATCGAAATGCTTGAAATCATTAGTTTAACATATTAAGTTAATAAACATTTTTTAGCTTACTGAAGTCTACATAAAGCCTAACGGCAGTGCATTTAGAAGAATTCCGTAATGTTATAATTTTATTTTTAGGTATAAATTCGATTTTCTTGTATATACACATTTAGCAAGCGATATCGAAATGCTTCAAATCATTAGTATGACATATTTAAGTTAATTAACCTTCTTTAACGTATTGAAGTTGGTAAAGAGCCATGGCGGCAAAACGACAGTACATTTGGAAGAATTCCGTAGCCTTATATTTAGGTATAAAGTCGATTTTCTTGTATATATGCATTAAGCAATCGATATCGAAATGCTTCAAAAAACTGGTTTAACATATTTAAGTTAATAAACCTTCTTTAACGAACTGAAGTTAATATAAAGCCATAACGGCATAACGGCAGTGCGTTTGGAAGAATTCCGTAGTCTAATATTTAGGCATAAAGTCGATTTTCTTGTACATACACATTTTGCAATCGATATCGAAATGTTTCAAATAACTGGTTTAGCATATTTAAGTTAATTAACCTTCTTTATCTTACTGAAGTTTACATAAAGCCATAACGGCATAACGGCAGTATATTTATATAAATTCCGTTATCTTATATTTAGGTATAAAGTCGTTTTTGTTGTACATACACATTTAGCAATCGATATCGAAATGCTTCAAATCATTAGTTTAACATATTTAAAATAATTAACCTTCTTTAACGTATTGAAGGTGATACAAAGCCATGGCGGCATAACGACAGTACATTTGGAACAATTCCGTAATCTTATATTTAGGTATAAAGTCGATTTTCTTGTATATACACATTAAGCAATCGATATCGAAATGCTTCACATCATTAGTTTAAGAGATTTAAGTTAATAATTCCTCTTAATCTTACTGAAGTCTACAAAAGCCTTTACGGCATAACGGCAGTGCATTTGGAAGAGTTCCGTAATCTTATATTTGGTATAAAGTCGATTTTCTTTTATATACACATTTAGATATCGATATCGAAATGCTTCATATCATTAGTTTAACATATTAAGTTAATAAACATTCTTTAACTCACTGAAGTCTACATAAAGCCTTAACGTCAAAACGGCAGTGCTTTTAAAAAGAATTCCGTAATGTTATAATTTTATACTTAGGTATAAATTCGATTTTCTTGTATTTGCACATTTAGCAATCGATATCGAAATGCTTCAAATCATTAGTTTAACATTTTTAAAGTTAATTAAGCTTCTTGAACACACTGAAGTTAACATAAAACCATGGCGGCATAACGGCAGTGCATTTAAAAGAATTCCGTAGTCTTATATTTAGGTATAAAGTCGATTTTCTTGTATATATGCATTAAGCTTTCGATATCGAAATGCTTCAAATAACTGGCTTAACATATTTAAGTTAATAAACCTTCTTTAACGTATTGAAGGTGATACAAAGCCATGGCGGCATAACGACAGTACATTTGGAACAATTCCGTAATCTTATATTTAGGTATAAAGTCGATTTTCTTGTATATACACATTAAGCAATCGATATCGAAATGCTTCACATCATTAGTTTAAGAGATTTAAGTTAATAATTCCTCTTAATCTTACTGAAGTCTACAAAAGCCTTTACGGCATAACGGCAGTGCATTTGGAAGAGTTCCGTAATCTTATATTTGGTATAAAGTCGATTTTCTTTTATATACACATTTAGATATCGATATCGAAATGCTTCATATCATTAGTTTAACATATTAAGTTAATAAACATTCTTTAACTCACTGAAGTCTACATAAAGCCTTAACGTCATAACGGCAGTGCATTTAAAAGAATTCCGTAATGTTATAATTTTATACTTAGGTATAAATTCGATTTTCTTGTATTTGCACATTTAGCAATCGATATCGAAATGCTTCAAATCATTAGTTTAACATTTTTAAAGGTTAATTAAGCTTCTTGAACACACTGAAGTTAACATAAAACCATGGCGGCATAACGACAGTACATTTGGAACAATTCCGTAATCTTATATCTAGGTATAAAGTCGATTTTCTTGTATTTACACATTTAGCAGTCGATATCGAAATGCTTCAAACTATTAGTTTAACATATTTAAGTTAATAAACCTTCTTTAACGTCTTGAAGTTGATAAAGAGCCATGGCGGCATAACGACAGTACATTTGGAAGAATTCCGTAGTCTTATATTTAGGTATAAAGTCGATTTTCTTGTATATATGCATTAAGCAATCGATATCGAAATGCTTCAAATCATTAGTTTAACATATTTAAGTTAATAAATCTTCTTTAACTTACTGAAGTTAATATAAAGCCATAACGGCATAACGGCAGTGCATTTGGAAGAATTCCGTAGTCTTATATTTAGGTATAAAGTCGATTTTGTTCAATATACGCATTTAGCAATCGATATCGAAATGCTTCAAATCATTAGTTTAACATATTTAAGTTAATAAACCTTCTTTAACGCACTGAATTCTACAGAAAGCCTTAACTGTATAACTGCACTGCATTTAGAAGAATGCCGTTATCTTATATTGAGGTATAAATTCGATATTCTTGTATATACTCATTTAGCAAGCGATATCAAAATGTTTCAAATCATTAGTTTAACATATTTATGTTAATAAACATTCTTTAGCTCACTGAAGTCTACATAAAGCCTTAACGGCATAACGGCAGTGCATTTAGAAGAATTCCGTTATCTTATATTTAGGTATAAATTCGATTTTTTTGTATATACACATTTAGCAATCGATATCGAAATGCTTCAAATCATTAGTTTAACATATTTAAGTTAATAAACCTTCTTTAACGCACTAAAGTCTACATAAAGCCCTAATGGCATAACGGCAGTGCATTTAGAAGAATTCCATAATGTTATAATTTTATATTTAGGTACATATAAAGTCGATTTTCTTGTATTTAAATATTTAGCAATCGATATCGAAATGCTTTAAATCATTAGTTTAACATATTTAAGTTAATAAATCTTCTTTAACTTACTGAAGTTAATATAAAGCCATAACGGCATAACGGCAGTGCATTTGGAAGAATTCCGTGGTCTTATTTTTAAGGCATAAAGTCGATTTTCTTGTACATACACATTTTGCAATCGATATCGAAATGATTCAAATAACTGGTTTTGCATATTAAAGTTAATTAACCTTCTTTATCTTACTGAAGTTTACATAAAGCCATAACGGCATAACGGCAGTATATTTATA